>OZ032121.1:8280928-8680928 GCA_964026355.1 Pseudorhiza aurosa
AGGTTCAAGTGACAAGGTTGAATTTGAGAGTTCCATGAAAAAAGGTAGGTTTACGCTTTCATCGCTGTTTCTATGCATTGCTTTCTTCTTCCTCTTCTTCCTCTCCTTCTTATTCCTCTTTTTCTTCTTCTTCGTCTTCTAATTTTTCTTATTCTTCTTCTTATTATCATTATTATTTATCATTCGTATCTTATTCTCATCCTAAATTTTTTCGTTCTTCTTCTTCATGTTATTTTTATCATCATTATTCTTCCTCTTCCTCTTTTTAATCTTCTTCTTTTGTTAGTCTCGCACAACTTCAGGATTCGCAGCACGACAACGGCTACCCCAATTCTTCCAATCCAGAGTTGCACTTTTGCATTGGCCTCCCCTTGCTGTATTTCCTCTAATTAACGCAGAACTGACTATAGTAGAACCAGTTATAATTTTGATAAATTATGATAGACTCAATTACTCACTACCCTGATACTCAATTATGATAAACCATCGTTGTGTTTACCGCATCTATTTTCCTTCCCTCTATGTTTATCCTCTTTTGAATTTATGCACCCGTTTGTTTTCAACTAACCAAAGACTTATTACAATTGAGATTTTGTGCATTAGTGCATGAGGCATAACTTAACTTCATTCCTAGTGTTGATGTGTTTAGGCCAAACTGCGTATTTTCTGTTTCTTCAACTTTATGACACAGTAATTCCCAGAAAAAATCGATTCAATAATTGATCTCTTTCGATAGTTTCGTTGATAGCATTTAGATGCAGTAGAAATGACGTACATTCTCATCTTCTCTTGTTTCCATTGATAATCCAATCCATTCCCTGTTTCTAGGAACGCCTCTTTACTTTTTCAATCATTTTTGCTACCGGCTCGTTTTTTGCAGTCTTTATGATCGCTATTTTGATGATATTCCTCAATTCTATTACAGAATCACAGGATTTTCTCCATGGTAAGTTTCTGCTCCATGGAAATCTTTGAAATTGGGAAGAGCAACTGAAATCATCAGATAATATGAAATTAAAGGGAAAACAATTAGGTTGACTCGTTGACTTAACGAATTCGAAAATTGACGAAAGATTGAAGCTGAAGTGATAAGGAAGTTGAGAGGCGCTCCTTTCACACCTTGTGAAGAATTCAGGGTGTGGCTTAAGACATTATAAGGGGGTTTTCACAAAGGTTTGGCCGCATATTTACTGTGCTGAACGTTGCAACCTCCACCCACGCTCGCTTCTCTTTCTGGGTGCCATCCATCTGTTCACCTAGCAGTAGATTAATGCATGGCATTTTGCTGGGGCAAACTGCTCCGGGAAAGGAATTGGTCAGATTTTTTGGCTCAGTGTGGCACTTTTCTAAGAAACTGCTCCCCGAAGCTCTTATCAGTTATTGGACTCAACTTGAGTTGTCTCGATTGTTGAAACGCACATGCCTATTTTTTGCTCTTCACATGTCGTACGGAGTTTGCCTAAGATAATTCTTTTTTAGTATGATAAAGTATGTTTCAAATTAAACATGCAACTTTGTTCCATTTCTTCAAAAATTCGACCACAAATGCAGTGGTAGGCTTTTGATGAAGCTCATCAGAACACTGCATGAAGGAGAACTAGGTTGAAAGAATTTTCGGGAAAGGCAAATCATTGTTGGATAAACAGCTTAACGAGAAGCTTTTCTACATTCGATAAGCCTGCTTTTTCAAGGCGTCTATCTGTATTTGATGGCGCTTTATTTCCTCTCGATATTCTTTCATCAGATAGCACCACTGTGGATTCTGGAGAAGTTTCTCCAGTTGTCAAGGAAAGCGGGATAGTGGATCTTTCAAAGGACCCGCCGAAGTATTTTGGCTTGAAAGGGGAAATTTTAGGCCTGAGTAATCTCACAATTGCCAATGGTACGTGGTCTGCGATTTCGTTTCTTTTTATTTATTGTTCTTTTGAACTGATTTTCAATATAAGATTCAAGGATAGCTTATTGGTGAGGTGTTTACTGGCGTGTTTTGAGCCCACTTCAAGCTTAATTTTGGTTTGAGTGAGGAGAGTCACTGCCAGGATTACGAAACCGTCTGACGAGGTTAGCTTCTCAGGGTCCTAAAATTTGCCTGCAGTTGCTTTGTAGAAGGCATTGGTATTCATTGCATGCATTGCCATTGTTTTCAATATGCCTGTAACATTTGGGGGAAATTCAGAGTTGCTTCATGGAGATTGATACTCAAGGTTTTAAGCAATGGTAGTTTCTCAAGGCCAATGCTGATGTCCGTAGTTTTAACTCTCAAATCTATCACAATTCAGTGGGCGGGGATTGAACCAAATTCCATGAAGGACTTATACATACATAAATAAATCAAAGCCTAATGTTATAACTACAAGGGCTGAGTGGCTTAGTATGATTTCTTCCCAGATTTTTGAAGTAAAAGTAGATTTCTGAACATTGAGAAGCTCTTTGCTTATCGAGAAGTGCCCAGTCCCATCCTCTCGATTTGACCAAACCTCGTGATTCCTAAGTGTTTTTCTGCTTTTTTCGTGATCGCTTGGTTTTTTTTTTCATTTTCATTTAGTTTTTGTTCCAACTTCAGGTGTTCATTCAATAAACGTCCGAATGCGACTCGAAAAGTATGTATGCTTTCTTTGACTTTTCTAACTTTGTCTCTGTGTTCACTGGGCTGATCTACTGTCCCATAATCTTCATTCGTATCTGCAGCCAACTCAGACTAAGTTATACTGCATTAGATTTTCATTTCAAGGAATCAATATTTGTCAAAAAACCTTGCCAAATTTGAGCATGGTTCATATTTTCCAATTCGATAATTTCTAACTTTTTTGTACACTTCTGATATCATATGAATGTTAAGTGCGATTTTTCCTAAAGGGCTAATATCCCTGTAATTGATGCATGGGAAAGGGAACTTATACATGTTTTTAAAGTATATTGAATGTATGAATATATGACATTTATATACTCTATAAAGCATAGAAGTATGTAAAATGAAGTATATTAGTATAGATATTTGTAATATATATATATATGTGTGTATATATGTATATATATATATATATATATATATATATATATATATATATATATATATTTGTATATATATATATATATATATATATATATATATATATAAATATATATATATATATATATATATATATATATATATATATATATATATATATATATGTATATATTTATATATATATATAAGTATACGGGAAATGGTATGATAAGAAACACAAGTGTTCACCATTAGATATGTTCTAGGAAACCTTTTTGAAGTGAATGAAGCAAAGTTTTACTATGAGAATGAAATACTGTTTTGATTTAATAAACGATTCCAATTTTGTCACCTAGGTTACCGCAGATCAAGCAAAAGCGCGCTTCGTTCTTCGCTTCAACTTTTTGTCTTTGCAAAACAAGCCAAATTCCGGTTGCAGAAGTTTCTTCGATAAATCATTCTTTTACTGTACGTATCTCTTATTCCAATGAATTTGATCAGTAGCTTATTCTTCTTTTTTACTTCTTATCAACTTGTGATGTCTCGATCAGCAATGATTGGACTACTTTAGTAGACTGATGTATTAGGAACGCACATGAACAAAGCAAAACAAATATGGAGCTATGACAGAAGCTAATATTAGTTAAAAGGAATTTAAAGAGATTAAACCTATTTATTGTCTGCCAAGGTCTCCTACAACTCACCTTTGTCTTTCTTTTTAATCCTTGTTTATCAATGACCATATCAAACTATGTAATTATTCAACAATTTAAGTTTCAATAAACTTGTTCTTGTTTTTCTTTATAATTATAGGTATTATTATTATTCCTAAGTCCTAATCGTATAATTTTCTTCTGTCTGATAAGCAAGGAGACCACTCTAGTGATAATTGTATGTAAATACTGATATCTAATTCTCTTGAAACATAGATTATTATTACTACCTTTATTATCGCAATTTTTCATCATGATTTTTTATGTAATGTAAGCTTCTTCTTCAGAGAGTTCCAGAACTGTAAATTAGCCGATATTCTGATGAAATAAAGTTTGAAAGAATTATTAGTGTTACTTGTTTATCGTTACCTTTTTTCATTGCTATCGATCTGATAAATAGTGTCACGCATGGTGAGAATTGATGGTAACAAATTATCTTGCGGTTTCATGATTTCATCATCATGTATTCATGAAGCTCGTAATTTCTCCTTCGCTTTTACCACCAAATCCGTCGTCGAATTTTTCTAGCTTCTCTCCTTTCATTCCTTGTGTTGCTATTTCAGTGGTGCCGTGGCGCAGTGGTTAAGCTTGCGGACTCATAACACAGGGGTTGTCAGTTCGATTCCTCCATGTGTCACTCTTAAAGAAACGCCATTAGTGAGGAAGGCAACGTGAAACCACCTCATGAATTCCACTTCCCTAGAAAAAACTCAGAGCCCTGTCTCTGGTTTCTGCTAAGCTCGAAATCGAGTATGCAACGCAGTTACTATTTCAGTCATCTTTCAATTCATTAGATCATTTGGTTACTCTATTTTATTCAGCTATTAACTCATATTACTTTATTACTTTTTCTTGCTCTTACCTTTGTCCTGGAAATATCTCAGCTATCATATATATGTTTTATATGTTTATATTTGTTGCCTGCTTCTCCTGGCTTTTATCCCACTAAGGTTGGGTCACATGTTCAGAATGCTTTCATCTACACACGCATCTTATATGATCTGACATGGGGCATTCCCAATGTTGCATTCAGATGCTCCTCCTGTCACCAACCCCTCCAATTGGTCCAATTGGTCCAATTTAGGACCAGTGCCGCATTGAATGCACTGGATGCACACCCCCCCCCCCCCCGTTACTGGGTTTCATTCTCACCTATTTCCAATTTTGTTTCTCCGTTGCCTCTTGTTTGATCGTAAGATTTCCTCTTCTTGTAATGAATTATGAATTTCAATTTTTTTCTAGACCAAACATGATCAAGGCTTTTCTCCCGTTACGTTTCTGAATATTGAGGTGAAAGATGACAGAAAAGACACTATTGATTCAGCCAGTATCACTTTGAGCAATCTACTTAAGGGTATGTTTGATGATGTGTTGTCGTGATGTAAGTTATAAGTCGAAACTCAAAGCGCAGGGATTGTGGATTTGAAGCCTGCATCGTTCACAATGAAAGCCCTGCCAGTGAAGAAGGCAACGGGAAGCCACCGCCTTGAAATCCACTGCCCGACAAAAGACTCAAGGCCCTGTATCTCGTTTCTCCAATTCTCTGAGTCGACGATACTACACTATGTGATGGGAAGTTCTCTTAAGGAAAGCCATGAGCCATAGCATTCATGATAGAGCAATTCTAAATGAAAAAGACCCGATGAAGTTTTTCAATTTCCTCATTGGTCCCTACGTTTGTTTGGAACGTAGCATCACGTCAAAATTCATCACTGTCTGCGAAGAGGAACTGCTGCATGTCAGAAGCGAATGATTTTCTCATTTCTAAATCAATATGAGGCACCGTAAATAAAAAGGAGTGATCATCGCGAGGAAGGCCACGCGATGATCTGACCAGCATCGTAAGAAGAAACGTGAATGTTATGCGCAACGCCAATTATAACAGAAATGATATTGAGAGCATCGCATAAGATCACGACAGTAGGAGACTATGGGCGGAAGGGCTTATTTCAGATGTTACGGCGGCGATAAAGAGTTCAACGATAATCGTTTTATCTATCTATCTATCTATCTATCTATCTATCTATCTATCTATCTATCTATCTATCTATCTATCTATCTATCTATCTATCTATGCCTACATATGCCTATCTGTCGATCTATCTATCTATCTATCTATGTATCTATCTATCTATCTATCTATCTATCTATCTATCTATCTATCTATCTATCTATCTATCTATCTATCTATCTATCTATCTATCTATATATCTATCTGTCTATCTATCTATCTATCTATCTATCTATCTATCTATCTATCTATCTATCTATCTATCTATCTATCTATCTATGTATCTATCTATCTATCTATCTATCTATCTATCTATCTATCTATCTATCTATCTATCTATCTATCTATCTATCTATCTATCTATCTATGCCTACATATGCCTATCTATCTATCTATCTATCTATCTATCTATTTATCTATCTATTTATCTATCTATTTATCTATCTATTTATCCATCTATCTATCTATCTATCTATCCATCTATTTATCTATCTATCTATCTATCTATCTATCTATCTATCTATCTATCTATCTATCTATCTATCTATCTATCTATCTATCTATCTATGCCTACATATGCCTATCTATCGATCTATCTATCTATTTATCTATCTATTTATCTATCTATCTATCTATCTATCTATCCATCTATTTATCTATCTATCTATCTATCTATCTATCCATCTATCTATCTATCTATCTATCTATCTATATCTATCTACCTATCTATCTATCTATCTATCTATCTATCTATCTATCTACCTGAATTAATATTGCTAATGTCTAACTAAATTCTGCAATTTTTTATTATTTGGTAGGGCCTACTCTCACGGAGTTCCAAGATTCTTACAAACATTGTCCTATCAGCTTTTTGTGATTCCTTCTTGCTAGTCTAAAAGTTATGGTCGATGTATTGACTTTCTTTTGCAATTCCTTGATTTCCTCTGTCTTAGTATTTGTTTTGCTTTTCATTTTTAGGAGAAAATCCAGCCAGGAGAGTGGTCAACCTGGAAAATGGTACTTGTTCGGTTTTCTATATAAATCACTCTGTGTTTGTTCTGATTCTATTTAAGATATAGACATAAGGCAGTACTCCGGGATTGAGATTTCTCTCCCGTCAATAGGTTTACAAGTAGATCTACCTCGTGGAGAATGGCAAGAGATTTATATAAAAGGTCTGACATATTGAGAGTTTTACGGACTATTTTTCCCCATCAGCCATAATAAGTGAAGTATTTTCACCAAACTAATGTTTGATTTATGATTTCACGAATTTTTTTACAAGAAATTGGGGATATGAAGAGACATCTCTGTCTAACTCACTTTTAAACCGATTTGTTGCTGGTAAAAAGCTGTGACACCGCCGGCGAATCCCATCCAGTGACTGTCTTCCGATATTGTGCCCAGATCCGCCATTGATATCTCATGTGTATTGGTTCCATGTGGTTTTATTGAGTCTATCAGCTCGCTCCGTATTCTCATCCCCAATAAAAGCACATGTAATCATTATAATTATAGCAATTTCAGTTATTTTAGGACCGTAATCCATTCAGCAGTGCTGGTTTACAACGGGTTGCCCACCCACAGAGTAATTTGCGATGAATTCAGTTCTTTCTGAATCTTTTATTGGCAATTTTAATTCTTTCCAGGGGGAGCGATCAGTTTGTACCTTAGCTTCGAAGATACTTCATCAAACGTGTCCAGGAAGCGGATTTCCCAGATGCGCGCCTCCTTACGTCATTAGCTGTCACCAGTTATGTTTGCGATGTGAACTTCGGTAAGGCGTTTTGCTGATAGGCCTAAACCAGGCCAGATACTTGGCTATTATGTTTCTTTGTTATGCTTGCTACTGATAAGCCCGTTGCAGTGGATAGTGGTTCAGAGAATTTTACTGATTGATGCTGAGAGAAATCAAATGTGGTCCTTTTATTTCGGACACGCATTATATCAATTCTTATCAGACTTATCAGTTCTGGACGCTGAAGGTTTTCGAATCTTTAGTAAATATATAATGTTTTATATTTTTTACGATATAGATTTTAGTAAATTTATATTCCTTTTGTGACTAATTTGCTATAGGACAGGGATCTTAAACTCGCGGCCCGCGGGCCAACTGCGGCCCGCATGATGATCATTTTTGGCCCGCGTCTTAGACTAAAGGTGAAGATATTTGAGAGCATTGGGATGTCTTTATCAGAGCCTTTCTTTCTTGCGGAAAACCTGATGCGGCCCAGCCTCACCCAGACCCTGCCTCCAGCGGCCCCCAGGTAAAATGAGTTTGAGGTCCCTGCTATAGGGGAATAACTTCAGCCTGACGCACGCTTAAAGTTCCCAGGTCACTACATTAATCGCATTTTTGACGCATTCTGAGTTATCATAATATCGCATTTTACAGTGGGGTAGGGAGGGAATCGTTTGCATTTGTCGAATTTAATAAGGGATTTGAGTTTCGCTATTTATTATGTTTACCATTTTATGATTGTATTTCAATGGGTATTTGTGAAAAATTGTGTAATAAGAAGGGATCGTTGGTTATCTTTAAGTCGAAGTATAATGAAATTATGTGACCAGTATTGTTTTTATAGTTACTTAAGGAGCTTATATTATTGATGAATTAAAACGGACTGTAATTTGAAAATATTCCTGCTAATGAAAGTTTAGACTTGCGACGATGCTCGTTGAAGCTACATTTGATACGAAAAATTATCGAACTACTGTCGCGTCTCTGTCTAGCTTCTCCTTTGATGTGAAATGACTGTCTACAATCCCTCTATAATTTTTCTCATGGTGATGGCGATGGCGGGGGTACATTTGACAGTCTGATTTGCTAACATGCGAGAAATCCGGGTCTGATTCCAAGTGGAGGAAAATCCCAATCTGTCTTCCAAAACGCTCGCCGGCAAAGCCGACTCAGCCTTTCATCCTGCCAAGGGCGGTAAATGAATACCAGTTAATCCTTGGGCTAACGTAAGTCTTGTCCAATTCGTTTGGCGCCCATCGAATTTGCCACAAGTCCAGGACGACTTCTATAAATAGGCTACACCTGGACGTGGACCAACACGATGTCTCAAGAGTACGGTTGGCGTTCCAGTTGTTGAATTTAATCATCTATTGTTCCAGCTCTCCCTAGATAGCAAACGTTTTGTGATAATGAGGCCCTCAGATGAAACCCATTCCCCCTGTTGAAAAAGCCTCGGTCATGTTTTTCATATTGTTGATAGACTTCGTGCCTTCAATATCCAGAGGATATAGGATAACTCATGTAAGTTCTCTCCATCGACTTGGCACTTGTCCTTGCAAGGCCTAAGCTTGAAACACGTGTACGACCAGCTGGTAGGAGCAAAGTAGTTTCGAATTATCTTCAGACTTCATATCCATAGGTAACTTGATCGTTGTTATTGTTCAAATTTTCTGTTAACGAGAAGCTGTTAGTGAAAGACATCGTGTTGTGAGTTGTTGTTTCCTTCGACTGGATTCAAATATGTTATTGCAAGGAGATTTATGGCCACTTTCTATTGCGACATCGCACCCAATCTGGGGTGAGTTGTTAAGTTATCCAGCCGTAACTAATCGTTGCTTGCTAGCATGGAACAATCTTTTCACACAGCGTGGCCACACGTCGCTGCTTTCGCTGTTGCCAACCTTGGTTTGTTCTTTCTACTCTTGGTAAGATAACAACTTCAATTCATACCAGAACTTATATCCGACGCTGGTCTTTCCACATACTGTCACCTAGCAGTTGATAGATGGCTCGCTTTTTTAAGATGTAATTTTTTAATGATCTGTTTAATTCACATATCTTAAGACGAGCGCTTTTGTTGGTAGTGTCCGCTGCCTTTGCACTGCAAGCGAGCCAAAACAATACAGACTTTCTAGGACCAATGCAATTGTATGGTATAAGAATAGCTCGTTGGCAAGACACCTGCTGACCGGCCTTAGTTTGCTTTTGCTCTGTGCCCATAAATCGCTTAGTAGCTGCCCTTCGAAGAGGGCCTCTTTGCATCCTTCCTTCGGTCTAGTTTCTACATTATTCGCTTTAATGCACCTTCTACCTGGCATCCGAGGGTATCGTGCTGAGAAATTCTGCTTATCAAGCAGGGCCCCGGTCCTTCCTCGCGATGTGACTACATCTCGTGACTCTGTAGTTCAGTTGCTAGCTGACGCGGACTCACGCATAGCTGGTCTCATGCCAGGAGTCCCGGTGTGTTCAGCGCAGATGCTCGTGCGTCATTCATCTTCGCTACGGTGCAAATTCATCCACTGGCCTTCCCTGCTCCACTTTCCTGCGATGACCCCGTCCATAACCAAAGACTCCAGGTTATCATTTTTATACATATGCTTCTACCTAGATTTCAAAGGTAGAACTTTGGACACTGAAAAGCTTGTTGCTTATCGAGCAGTGTATAGGTCCTTCCTCTCGATGTGACCTCAGGTGATTCCTACGCCTGGAATTACAGAGAGCTGGCGACTCTCCTCCCTCTATGCGAAAGTTTAGCTGGGGTGGGGCTCGAACCACTGACCATAGGATCAATGCGCAAGAATCTTACCATTGAGCTATCCTGACACCTATCATTTTGCCTCTGAACGTACCCGTAGTATTTCATTTTCCTACTTTTGAAAACTCCCAGTAACCCTCTGTTGACCTTCAGTTCAGTCAGACATCATTCACTTCTACGGCGATCCACGTACACCATTTTAAGTACTCGGCGTATAATATACAATCAAAAGCTCCGGTCATTCTCTCGTGGCTTCTACGCGCATTCAAGGACAGTGTCATTCGCTCTCTTAACTCTTAAGCTCGGTTCGGCCTCTAACTACCGACCACTTGGTTTGCAAGTGCACAATATAACCACTGGGCAATCCTAATACCTAATACCATCGCAATATATAACGTTGCAAATTATTCCCACAACTTTATCACATCGTTCGGCATTGCCATTACTCGTTAAACATTTGCAAAATGAAGATGATGACAGAGAGAATGAAAATTCCAGTAGATTTCTCCTGAATAAATATTAAATGAGGTGTTACTTCTAAGGCAAAGATAGCGTCTTACATCGACAAGTCTTTTACGATAACCCAGAAATAGTAATTTCTCACTTATCTACCCAAGAATAGTACGGCCTCGACTCCTCTTTACTCGATACCAAGCACCCATTTGAGGCTAGAATACCGACCAGAGTTAAAGGATACGCTTTGTGCACAACGTTTTTGCGATTGGGGAATTCAAGGAGTATATACAATCATAATATTGAGAAGTATTGTAAGATGTGAAAAATAAAAGGTCCATGAGAGACAAAGGGAAGGTCAATGAGAATGGTTGAAGGTATTGATAGGCTGAAAACGCATTCAGAATAGTGACCAGAAAATTTTCCTTTGAAAAAACAAGTTCCCATTAGCTCCTATTATTTGGGAAAGATTTTGGGTTCGATGACACTTCTCACCAACTCAGTGTAAAAGCACGAGATTACAGGTAGTCTGACCAGTGCACTGAATTGTATGGGAGCTGACGGCAGGCGCGGGAGCTAAATAGCAAAAAGAACTTCCTTAGTCGAACAAAAAGGAGAAGAGGATGGAGGACCCAAACCCAGTTTAGCTAATACCGACACCAGGCTGCTTTCGTCGACTCGGATACTTAAGAAAAGCGCAGACGGTGAGACCGAATTGAAGGAGGCACCGTGCTAAAATACTATAAGTCAAGGGGCATGGCAATACATGTAGCAATGGGATGCGCTGGCTCCTTAACGTGACGGACAAGATGTAAAATAAAGTACCTTACATCATACAAAACACAAGGGATTTATTACTTGATGCACGAGGGAATCGATATTGAAAAGGTCGCCATTCCACTAAAAACACTTAAATATACTATGCTGGCTGGGTATGTCTATAACGCAAATTATTTGGCGTAAAATCTATATAAACCTTGAATGAGATCGGAAAATTCATGATCGCAAACAGGCTGATTGTTAAAAGTAGGTCTGTCAATTTTAATCATAAAAAGATTGGCAGCAATATACCCGATAAGGTGGGGTATGCTATATTCCGAAATTTGCCTTAAATACATTCTGGCTGCTTCGAACCAAAACAAGGTAGTTTTCGTGATTCTATGGGAGACTTCGGTCATACAAATCATGAAAATCTTAGCGATCATTCCATCTAGTGTTTGATCTATAATAAATTTCTAATAAATCGAAGCATGGCTCAAAAGTATCTTTTGAATGCTTATGAGAAATGAATATCCTGAAATTTATCTATTCACAAATGGGTGTTGTTTTTCTCGTTTCTATCCATGATAGAAAATTTTTCGAAGTTTTCTTTTTGACGGGATGCTTATAGCAGTAATTCTAACAGGTTTGGGAATGGTGGCTGCGGTAAACTTTAATCTGTAGTTGGAATATTTGGTCAAACATTTAAAAACACAAACAAGAGCACTGTTGACATTAAAGCTACGAAATTAATTGCCATTCGATTCTACGTAATCTCTACATTGAAACTAAATCAATAAAATCAAAATACCAAATAATGGATTGGATGGGTTACCTGCAATCTCATTGAGATGTACATATTATACACCTTATTATCTGATGCGATTAACAGGATCTCTCCTGGTCAGCATCTTTGCTCTGCCCGATTGCGTCTGGATTCGCCAATGGATCTAAATCGGAAAATAGATTGAACCAGGCTGACATGTCCTGTCCCTTCTTCGGCTTTGCAGTCTTTCCTTTATTCCTGTTGTTCGGCTCTGCTGCTTCTGCTGCTGCAGCTGCTGCTGCATTGACTGGGGCACCAGTGCTAGCTGCAATTGGATCAACCTGTCTCATCTGCTCCATCAAGAACGAGGGCATGTACATGCCACCCGATGTGCTGGTTTCCATCCCGCTCTCCAAAGACATCGTCGCGCTCTGCTGGGTGTTTTCCACGACTTGCTGCTGACCAAACATGTCATTCCATTGCTTTGAGAACCCGGACTGTGCGCCGGACAAATACTCACTTTCATTGAACGATGCTGCTCCTAGGACGTCACCGAGTAAGTCCATGTCACTCTTGCTCCGCTGCTCCGCAATGCTACCATCGTCAATCCCGAACAGAATATCATCCACTGAGCTTCTTGCCGTCGCAGCTAAAACACAATACTCTCCTGGTTATAAGTTTATAGCGTTGTTGGTACAGATTGAATCTCTAGCAGTCACTCCGCTTCAGCTCCCGGTGGAGGCAAATTCAACTCTCCCCGTATGTACAAAGACGTTGTATACGTCACTATTTGAGATACTGGCCTTTTACCCCTACCCCTACCGCTATGTATTTATTTTTCATTTTCAAAATCACAGTCTGCTCATTTGCCATTCGCTGGTCCTAATTCCTGTCTCGGATTGTGCCAAGATGGCCTAACTGCTGTATCTCAAGATCAAGTCGTTCAAAATCTTTTCATAAGAATTCAGCGATACGAAGTTTTCCTAGGAGACCTCCTGGAAAATAACAACGTCTTACACTGGCCAGCACTCCCCTACAGTTGTTCTTTTAAAGTTAGTGATTTTGATTGAGTGGTACTGATAAAGTGTATGAGAAACATCTCATAAAGTCTAATTCCCCAGAAAAAGTCCGAGCCCTATGTCTGGTTGCAGTTAAGATCGAAATTGAGTACGCGAAGCAGATACCGACTGAATTGATAAAATCATTTCAACATTTTCAATAGACCACCAACTGCTAATATGCCAGTAATAATAAAAGCGACTTCTCAATAAATACCATCCAACATTATTTACGTTATCTTAGCACTATGCATGAATAATATCAATGGAAACGAGAAAAGGAGAAATCACCATTTTTATCGTCAAACATCCTCGCCTCTGCGGATGATCTTGCTTGGGCTTCTCGACCAAGGTCAAAGTTCGCCAGGTCATTTCTCGCCACTTCATCAAGACCTCCGAGAAGATCTTCGAAACCTGAAAGTCAATCGTAAACGTAGCGATGTCACGATACAAGTTGAGGTATCTTAAGTGTTTTGTGTCAAAAATCATCTCGAGAAGATCAAAGGAAAACAAAATTTACGCTCTCATCGAGACAGCAAAAACTCGAAAATCTTTACCTCTCTTGACAATGACTTACACTGTCAATCTTAAGAATAATCAATAAACTCAGCTCACCAGAATTGACATTTTGGAGCAGAGTCTTATCCAGTTTTCATCTAGATCATCAAATCGATTTACATTTCTGGCCTAGCTTAATCTCTAGCATCGGTTAAGTCAAGCCCCGTAATCGATACCAGCGTCAGCGAGAGGACGGCTAAAGATCTACCAGCCTGATTCACAGCATCAAAAGTTCAGGTGGCTAGCTCCTTCCTCGCTACACGCTACCTCTAGCGTTATACCAGGTACCCGTCTGATACTAGTTGGATGGATAGAGGGCACGGAGAATTGAAATCACGCGTGCCTTGGACACGAGACCTTCACCACAATATACATGGAATCTTTATCTCAGGGAATAGTAACTCCAAATGTTACCTCCAGATTGTTTCGCATTGTCTGAGGATTCGAACTCTCCATAGAGGCCCTGTCCGTCAGCAGGGTTGCTCTGAGGTTTGTCAAATATACCAAGCAGATCTACGGCGTTATTTGAATCCAAATCAAATTTTTCATCGTCATCTTGTGCAGCCTGCTCCTCATCTTCGTGCGTTTCTTCCACATTTGAGGTGTCAAATGAGATCAGCTTGTCGTCATCTTCATCTGCATTGCTTGATCTGTACAGTCAAGAGGAAAGCATTTTTTAAGTTTTCTGCCTTGTCGTGAATAGGTGAATAATTCATTTGCGTTTTATACTTCATTCTTCATGAACTTTAGCAGGTCCTTGATTGATAACAGAACATGTATTCTGAACAAGCTAACAAGTATAAATGTCATTTACCATTGTTATCATTAACATCCCACCATCAACAAATACACACCTCTCTACATTCTGTAGGTAGATTCAGTGCCCGAATTTGATCCTCTTCTTTAGAACAATAATACTTTAATTGAAGCCGTCATCAGAAGAGAAAAAATCTACCTGCTCTTTTCTTCTTTGTCTTCTTCTGCTTCTTCAGCTTTTTCAACCTCCTTTGATCGTCTTTTCTCTGATTTTGTGATATCATCATCGTCATCATCTACCACTCCATTGTCTGGAATTATATGCTTTAAAATTGTGAACTGATATGATGGATGGCCTCTGAATTGATCCAAAACGGTCTGGTACGATTTCGCCGTTTGTTCCAGAAACTTCAACATGCTTTGCTGGTAAGCAGCTAATGTGGCGGACAATAGATTGCACCGGCTGGCAGAAAGCAAATCAATCTTCTGACATACATCATATTTCAGCTTTTCAAACTTCTTGCGATTATCTTTGACTTGAGATTGAACCTTCAAACAATCCATTGAAGCGAGAAAATAATTCTTTAGCGTGAAAAGCAATACGGCGATGCTAATTACTAGCTTCAGATCTATGGAGGCACTTGATTCTGTTCATGGAAAAAGCAGCTTTTGGATTTAGTCGAAGACTTGAATGAAGGTTAATGTATCAACCGATAAAAATTCATCATTTCAATATAAAAAAATTGTGAATAAGAAGTGATGCCTTAAACAGTAATGGCAAATTAAACAATAACATGTAATTCAAACTTCTTCCTTGCTGTTTAAATCATCGTTTTCTATTCATAATTGACAACATTGAAACGAGGAGTTTCAATTGATTGATACAAAATATGTTTATATTATATTTCGTTCTGGCCTTCAACTTTAGCTTCAGAAAACGAGGGATGACGGCCAAAAAGCAAAAACAGGGAACATTGAAATTTGCCTTGCTAAACACAGTCAAACGAGATTTAGGAGGCTGGAATTTGAACACCTTTAACAAAAACCATCTTGCTAGATCTTCGTGGAGACAGGGTCTGACAGAGCATGCTGCTTCACAGCCAGCAGCTCATTGACTAACATAGAAAGGTGAACACAAATCAGGGACTTGATGCTTGGTGGGCTAGAACCTTTTGCAGAAGAAATAGAAGCATAAGTAATAGAAGTAGCAGTGGAAGCAGCAGTAGTATTCTACTGAGTGTCAACTTAACAAATTTTGTCTAACTGATTTTTGTTGACAAAATCAGGAAGAGGCAGGCGGAGTTTTTTGGCCATGTTATGAGGAAGGGCAGTGTGGAGAGATTGGCGATGACAGGCAGACTTGATGGCAGACGAGGCAGGGGACGGCCAAGGGACACGTACATCCGGACGGAGTCTCAAAAGATGGGTGGATCCAACGGCGAAGGACGTCGATATCATCACAGCGACGGCGGACAGAGAAATGTGGCGACACATGATATCCAACGCCCGGACGGGGCAAGGAACTTGACGACGACGTTAACTTAACAATAGCAGAATCAACATACATCTCTGAATTTATCAAGTCGCTTGTTGACATCTGGATCCAACTCTTTGGACACCTCTGCCATCCATAGCAAACCTGCTCGATAGTCAGTTCGGCATTTTTCCATCCTTTCCACTGTGATCGATGTGTCAGCTACTGCACGATAACGAAACGTCTCTAGTTCTTGATACAGGCGGACCAATGGAACTCGCAAACTCAGCCTGAAAATGAATAGAACAGATGACTTAAACCCTTATCAAGCAAAACGATAAGGAGCCATCAGTGCTCAAAACTAGCTGAACAATCACACAGTATCACAGTATGCTTTTTCAGCTTTGTCAGCTTGTGTTGGTGAGCTTTTAAGGAATTTCTTCTCAAAGCATGGATGCCTTAAATTTGAAAAAGAAAACATTTTCGCCTGCAATTGTAAGCACTTTTCCTTTACAAGACTAAAAATGACAAGTACAAGTTTAAAATTGCTGAGGTAATTTACCAAAGTCATTTTAATCAATAGACAATAATATCAGCATGATTCCTTGGGTTTGTTAGACCTACCTCATTTTCCAAAAGTAAACAGCACTTAAAAGAAATTGGCAGCAGAAAGGACACCCAACCATAAGAACAGACGCTAAACAGTTATAAACAAGCAGACTTGATACTTTGAAAGCCCGCATCAGCTTCCAGGCTTTCTAGGACAATACTGTAATAGCAGTAATGGGAGTTATTAAGAGACACTTCTTCTATTACTGAATTGTCAATTTACCTCTGCTGTGCTGCATAGCTCTGGGCCTTTCCAACTGCAATCATCATCTTGCCGGCTTTGGTTTTGTCATTTGAGCCTTGGTCACGAAGAAATCTTCCCATTTCATTTTCATCTTGTGACAGTGCTAAAAAAATCAATTCAGTTTGACACATTGGACTCAAATGTTAATACTTTCATGGGCAATAGGGAAGTCCTTTACATTTCACTGTCTTGCTTTCCATACCAAAATGTATGTAATTGACAGAGTCCAAAAATGTTGCATCAAGATGATCCAATATAACATGCGGTTTGAAAATGTAGATGGCAAAATTGACATATTCATGCAGGACGGAATTTGCTTGTGAGCTCAAAAAGAAAGGAAGCATTATTTTGTTGACAGCTGTCCATGCATAATATTTCCCAAACATTGTTTTGAGCAGATACATACCAAATATTCTGTTCTGATAGAGTTCTACTGCCATCATTAGTTGATTGCAAGTCATATTTATATGCTTATATGCTTCTAATCTTGCATCAACGTCTGCGTCTCCTGCTACTACAAACTCATCTTGGTCCTTCTTCAGCTTCTCGATAACTTTTTGCTTTGTTTTCCAATACTTCTGCTCCAACTTCCCTTTCAGCGAATCGTTGGATTTATGGTAGCTCTGGTAATTAGGCCCATATCCACTCCCTTGTGAGCTATCATTGTATCCATACCTGAGAATCAAATATAAGGCCATATTGCTTTCTTCTTAAAATACACACATTTTCACTAAAGCAACTGAAATAATTAAGCAACTTTAACAGAAGGAATGAGATAAGATGGCCAATCCTAAACAAAAGCAAGACAGCCCAAGATATTAAAGCAAATGAAACATGAATGTATGACCGTTGTAGATGTACCCTATTTATTCAAGTATAAGACGCAAAATTTTCCTGCTAAAAAAGAATGCAAGTTAGGGTTGTGTGTTATAAACGAGGGTAAAATGGGAACAGCTCCGCGGTTCATCTGGGGATGACTCCGACTTTGAATAACATTTAATGATATTGAAAATTTAAATTTGGTACTGTATTTTTAGTTTACGCTGTTAAGAAATAATTTTTTCTTATGGCCGTGCATTTTCAACAATGTTTATCTGTTGTAATCCTTGTTCTGAGCAAGAAAATGCAAAAAAATATTACCATGTTATAAATTTTATACCATAAATTTTATACCAATTTTTAATAAACAATTAAGGGTGCATGCTATACACGCATGCATGTTATACTCAAATAAATATGGTAGTTAACATCTTAACAGTTCCTTGCTAACAATTTGCATACACTCCATGCATTGTTGAATACAATATCTCTCATATCCTTGGATTTTTCATATCTTGTTATGACATTATGTGCCTGTTGACAATTCAACTGATAAACATCTTTGTCGGGATATTAATTCCTTACCCTCCACTGTTATATCCTTGCTGCTCTCTATACATCTTTGAAACTTCTTCTTTTACCAAACATCAAATTAAAAAATGCTACAAGGGTCTTTTCAGCAATTTTCTAACAGCGTTTTCTGAAGAGAAATACGTCAAAAAAAGTTATGCATACTGTCCTTCAATGCTATGCAAAATCATACTGTGTTGCATATTCGATTTTCAAGCGTAGCAGAAACCAGAGACAGGGCTCTGAGTTTTTTCTAGAGAAGTGGAATTCATGAGGTGGTTCCCGTTGCTTTCCTCGCCAATGGCGCTTTAAAAGTGACACATGGAGGAATCGAACTGACAACCCCTGTTTCTGCATCCTTAACCACTACACCACATCACCAAAAATCATACCAAGTAAAGGATTTCAATGACTATAGGCTGTCATGATCTGTCGCAATCTTTTGTAACGCCCTTATCATATTATATTGTTAAGTTGTTTGTATATAGTTTCTTGAATAGCTTGTGGCTGTGAAAATTTTAGCTGAGTGGAGAATCATCAAATAAATAAACTATTATGTCTTAAAATGCCAAAATTGATAAATTCATTAAAGAGAGCCTATCTACAATATAGCCCAGTTCTGTGGCCTCTGTGATAAATTGAATTGCCACATATCACAAGGCTGCCATCAAAGCATTTCATGCCATTTTTGGCTTTCTTCATCTATTTCTACACTGATTTCACAAAGAAAGCCATTATTTTGTCCCAAAAATGGAAAGTCTGCATGCTTTTAAAAAAATTGACAATTTTGTCAGTCCCAGGTTAGACCTCTCCACAAGTGCAATCAGTAAATCAGCCACATTGAGATTTTAAGAATAATGAATGAAAATAATCTATAACATTCATTCCTGGGTTGCCTATTCACAAAATCGCGTTTTCGCTCAATTAGTGGGAACGATTCAACTTACCCTGGCAAAAACTACACCTCAGATTGCTTCAATCGTTCAAAAAGAATAATTACTTTCCAAATGGAGCTATGAATTAAACAACAAGTCACACACCAATTTTCAAAATATCATCGCCCCATTCTGAAACAAAATCAAAACGGGTATTTGATCTCTCCACGAAACCCTATCAAAAATTACTTCTTTAACTTCAATGGCCTAGGCAGACTAATAACAAAACATCGTAAAGAAGACGGCTGTGATCCCTCTAACTAAGAAAATACATTACCGTTATATAAAACTAGTCTCTACCATTTTTGCGATCTTCCAGTTTGCTGATTGCTCAAGTTTTTATCGAAGTTCAATAGAAATGAATAGACGTGCCATACTTTCTTGTTTCGTGTTGATAAATTAGCAGGTACATAATAAACTGCGCATGCTTAGAGCAGAACTGAGGCTGGTAAAATGTTGACGTCAACTACGGGAAAGGGGCTGTTAGCCCCATACCGGGGGGAGTAACGACCTTGTTGGTGGGGCTTGCACTAAGAAAGGCAATTGTCAGATTAAAACCCTCCACAGCTCCAATCACTTGTTATTTTTCCCTTTTATATCAGGGAAGGTTCCTGGTGGCATGACGAAGGAAGGAGACAGGCTAAAAGGATGGGGAGACAATATCCAGTTTATTGACTTATTGACAGCATCGGTGACCAAAGAGATGAGAAACCACCTCCTAGAAAAAAATCGCAGTCAGCCCCATTTCTATTTGAATAAGAAAAAATTGAATCTTTTTGGGTAGCCTTTGCACAAAACTTCTAGCAGTCGTTAATCCAAGCATCCATTAATCCATTTCGCGCTCATTAGAACCAGACCGGGCTTAAAAGAAGTTGTTGTTTATCAGGTATACTTAATTAACTCATACTCACCCTGTCGATTAGTCTTTCGTAATGAACCATGCAATATTTCAATGCACAACCCAGCGCTGTGACACGGGGCAAAACAGTGGGACCATTCTCGCCAGCTACAACAAGTCCTTTTCCCTTATTTCTCGACGATAAACCATTAAGAAAATAGTACGCAACGTGTTCTCACCTTCTTAAACGAAGAATAATTAGTCTAAGAAGACGGCATGCAAACCGCAAATAGGGCGGTTGGTATGAATACTGGAAACAAATCAGCAAGCAGTCAGAACTACGAGGATTTTACTGTTGCGGTCGAAGCATTGTGCTCCCGTGAAAGTATCACTTAGATCTTATTTCTCTGAGAAATGAAAGCAAAAAGCAATTTCATCAGGGTCAGAACTTACATCATTAACAAATATCCTCCAAAGTAGATTAAATCGTAAAGAACAGACCGTTACAATTAATTTACCACTGTGCATAATTACCACAGAACTCGATTTAACTATGGAAACGATAACGAGGTTGAGTAAAAACCAAAAATTCGTTTATTGCATGAACGAGGCAGACTAAGGGGGTTGAAGGAATGAGGGGGCCAAGTTAAGCGTGCGAGGTCACTGGGGGGCGTAGAAACTGCCATAGGAAGCTTTACAGGCAAATCCACGTAGATAAAATGCACTGTACAGGCATTGCGATGAAAATAAATAAGATCTTTACTTCCTGGAGCGAGATGTGCGGTAGTGTTGAGTATACGATGATCTTACACATTTTTATATACATTAATAATATATCGGAGATGTAGTAAAAAAATGAGACAGATTAACAGTCACTTACGTCTGTTATCTCTGCTGATGGCGACGAAGTTATAAAGAACGACTAAGGGATTCACGTCTTAGCTGCCTTATCATATTTCACATTTGTCAGAATCTATCTTTATCAAATGTAAAGTAGAACCGACACAATTTGTGAATGACTCGCGTTTCTCTTTGGTTTGTGCTTGCAAGAATGCAAGAACTAAAAACTCACCACCTGAAATTGCCAGTTTGAAATTTGCACAAGAAAGGGACAAAATAAATATGGATTGGAATTTCGATTGATGAATGCCAAAGTAGATGAACGTGACACATTATAAACCACAAAATCGTCGAATTTTCACAGGTTTTTTATTAGGGACGGGTTTTAAGTCTACATGGGAATCAACAAGAGTTGCCGATAATTCAGCGCACTGATTTGGCATACAAAGCTAACAATTCCTGCTGCAGTGCAAAAGCTATTCATTTAAAAAATACTGATCTCAAGATCTGATCACTTCATTGATGATACGTCGTCCACCTCAATCATCCGTTAATAAAATAATTCACACATACAGGAACCATTTAAAGGGGATATACTAGATAATACATCACATTGAAACTGCAAGGCGATTCAAGGGGTTGCAACAGTATAGGGGTCACATGGGCAACGATGGGGGTACAAAATCGCTCATTCATAAACCACTTTCAGCTGTTTATCAGTCAGTAACTGCAAACTCAAAATTGTGGCAAGGTCTTGAGGACTGGTATCTACTACCTATTTCTGACGTTGTCTACAAATCATCTTGTTCATTGCAACAATTGTTCCTTGAATAAAACTACAGGGAAAATTTTCTTTAAAAATGGTTGCCAGGGTGAGTGGGAGGTGAGTGGGGGGGAGAAAGCAGTGCCGTGATGGGGCTGTAGTATGCGACACCCATATACTACCTTGTAGATTCGGCATAGAATTTACGTAGATGACGTCAATACAAAACAAGAAAAGCTCAGTTTACGACGAAATTCTTGCGTCTGCTTGAGAGCTAAAGAGACTTCATCTTGAGCCCTTCAATCTCACACTGCATGACAGAAATACTATGCATCTTTAAAGAGACGCCAATCATACTTCTCTCCCATTACCACAAAACTCTTTAAACGTGCTTTCTTTTAACCTCCACATTCGAATAGAGTTTAAATACGCGTAAGAAAACCTCTAGAATATCGCAACTATTTCGCTCCAGGAAATTCGGTCCCACTTGATTAAGTTTCCGTTTTCATTCGCTTCGCAACTGCCCCGTAGTCGTGGTCATTTACGGTGTCTGTGGGGATAGTATCGTGATTAACAGAAAGCAATGCATCATCTGCTTTCAGCGAGTTATCAGCAAGTACATCGTCAGTTAGGATCGAAGGATCTGTTGATAAAATGGCTGCTGTCGAAGGATCGATTGTGAGGTTGCCAGCTGCCCTTGCCTTTTCCAACTGCCGAACTAGAAACAACACATCGTCTACGCTAAGTCACATGCGTTCAATCATGATTTACTATCTTAATTGCTAATGCATCAAAATTACTCAAACCTATGGATTTCGGACATCACTTTGAGTCCTAACAAATGACACTAAACATTAAGTTGAAAAATTTCAAAAATTTGTTCTCTGATATATGTTCCTAGAAATTGACAAATTTATCTTATAAAAGAGAACAATTCAGATTCATTGATTAATAGGTTTCTATGTATGAACTGGCAAGAGTGTAAACTTGTCCAAAAGAAAAGTGACAAAATAAACAAGAATGATCAATAGCAGAAATAGATAGGTTATCTTAAAAGAAAGGGCTTTGGTTTCGAAGTCTCCAGTTTCATGACCAAGTTTTTTCTTTAGTGAGTTATGTTGGGGAAAGGCCATGGTGGCCTATACAATGCCTCAACAAAGGAAGAAAGAAGAAAGCGAAAGGCTAAGAGGAGAGAGAGATCAGATCAAGTTTATTGATCTTGGATTTGAAAGATGGCAAATTAGACATGGAACACATCTATACACTCTCTCTCTACACTGATACATGCATCCATGCAAAAATATACCCTGTTGTTAAAGAAACATGCGAGAACCATTAGCATATTTGCACATCCTATTTGCCAATATATTGACAACAGAAATACTGCTAGAGAACACAATGCCAGTAATTGGATGTTCCTCATTTTCAATACAATGCAAAGGTGTTTCCAGCAACGAAAAGAAAATCTGAGCTATCGCAAAAAATGGCAGTCAAGCTACATGACCGATGGAAGACGGAAGCAAAGTTACCAGATGTAGAGCAACTTTGTGGATATACTGGTCAAGATTCCTTATACCTATTGCCACTAGCATTAATGCAAGTTTTAACGTGAAACATCGAGTACCTTGTTGATCAAGTATCATATTTTGCCTTTTCAGTTCATCAATATCAGCCTAGAATGAAAAAGGACTTTTACCAAATGGAGAAAATAGCAAGACTAGTTTTTATTGTAACAAAATTGATGATACAGTTTGAGTATCAAGACAAAACAGCTTGAAGGCAAACATTTTGTGACTGAAAAATACTGCAATACAAATCAGCAATGATTGATGCCTTCATTATATTCCATTTAAAAGTTTGGTCAAATAGAAGGCAATTGAAAGCTTCGTGTGATTTGTGATAATTTATTTTGAGCATGTTCTACATATTCTTAATGGCCAATGCTATTCTTCTGTCGATATTCTTTCTCTACCAAGCAGACGCTAGAGAATTGTGCATGCTTGCCATATTTCTTTGCTTTTTGCATGCCTATTTTTCCATTCATAATCAATTTATATTTCTAAGTTTAACTTCTTACATTTAAGTTAACCGCGATTGGTGTTTCTGATAATTTATTTTCAGTGTTTTGAAGTGGATGTCAACATGACATTACCATCATACTGCCTCAAACATGCTGCATAAGGACAGTTAAGAGTCTTTGTTAGATCACTGGTTTGGGTCCATTTCAAGGAAAATTTTAATGGAGGGTGAGAAAAAAGTAGCTAGCTCTAAGCAATTCTAGGAAAGGGAATTCCAAGGAGTTGAAACTGAGAGGAGGGAATACGATATTGCTTTATAAGCACAGCTTTTCAGTCTTATATGGCCTAGCTTTGGGTGCTATTCAGAACATTAAGAGAAAGAAGCTTTTCACCATATTTAAGAATTCTTTTAGTGGGTGATGTTAAGGAAAGGCTATGGTGGCCTATACAAAGCCCCAAAAAAGGAAGAAAGAAGAAAGCAAACAGCTAAGAGGAGAGAGCGATCATATCAAGTTTATTGATCTTAGATTTGAAAGATGGCAAGTTGTAAAAATATTTATATTTACTTGATGTGTATGGTTTTTTCTTCTCATGTATTGTATATAATCGGTTGCTTTATTCAGTATTTGTGCTCTGGAGGCCTGTGAAAAAGAAAGAAAATTTATTCATTCATACACAAAACCAGCAACTGCTTGAACTTCAAACAAAGACCAGGTGTATGAATCCGGAAAGGAAGAAGGCAAAATGATCCAAAAATTGTAAGTTCTTGGGATGAACAATGATTTGTAGAATTGAGGATTAGGTAGTCAAATTTGGTGAACGTGAGTGGTGAGCAGGTTGACAGTAACACAAGTGTACATCCAACTGAGATGGGACAAAACAGAAAGACCAAGTTGTGTGAGGGAAGTTGAAAGTGTTCAGTTCATCATCATTCATGAGGACAGGTGGAATTTCTGGGCTATGTTCATGTGAAATGACAGCCGGTGTCATTTTGCTTGCTTGAATGGAGCTAGATTTCTCTCCCCACACCTCTATAACTGTCAAATCATTGGTGATGAGGCTGAGATGGTTCTATGGAGCGAGGTCCACACATGAACACCGGTTCATTGAACACACATGGTCACGTGTGTTCAATGATGAAGAAAAACTTAAGAAGAAACTAAAAACAGTTTAGGTAGGCATCATCTGCAAAAGAGTGAATACTAGAAGACGTGGAGAGAAGATCATTCATTAAGAGAATGAAGAGTACAGGAGAGATGACAGAGCCCTGGGGTACACCAGCATTGACGAAGTAGAGATTCCAGAGGAAGCCATTGACTCTGACTGTAACAAACTTTCACAGAGGAAACTACCAATCCATTTAATGAGAGTGTGATGGAGACCAAACATCGCTAGCTTAGCAAGAAGGCCCTTGTGCCAGATGCAATCAAAGGCCTTGGAAATATTGAGAGAGATTACTCTGATCTCATCATAGGATTCTAGAGCAGAGGACCAAACATGGATGGCATAAGTCAGATCAGTAGACCTAGCTTTTCATAAGGTGATCAGAAAGAATATTGTTTGCTTCAAGGAAGGTAAAAAGTCATTTAGTGATGATGGTCTCCATTGCTTTAGAGATGAGTGAAGTGATTGCAATGGGATGATAGCTGAATGGATCAGATTTTTCACCTTACTTGGAATAGGGAAATGTTAGTAGTTTCCAGGATGACGGAAATATACCCAGAGTGTAGGAAAGCTGAAAAAGTACATTGAGAATAGGGGCAAGTTTAGGAGCACAGATAGTGGGAATTATAGTTGCTTACTAGTAACATGTAAATGTGTTGTGAGAGAACTCATAACATAGGGGTTGTGGGTTCAAATCTGGCATGAATTAGAATAAAATACTTTTGCTTATGAAGTCAAAGCAATCCACTTCATAAAAATTCCCTTCCTTAGAACAAGGCAAAGCCTTGCCTTTGTTTTACTACTCTTCAAATGGAGCACAATACAGAATTCTGCAAGTACATATGAGCTTGCTGCCAAAAAGGCCAATCATAATTTTAACAACAGAAAGTATAACTTACAACATATCAAGCAAGATACCCCCTGACCTAATATGAATAAATAGCTCCAATAATACTAAAACTTTTAATCATAAAAAGCTCATAACTAATGCTAAAATCAATAATAGCATGTAAAAATCAATGAATAAAAAGCTGAATGTATCATATAATTGCAAACACATAATATAGATCAAGGGAAGTAAAGCACTCCTAATGATTGCTAATTTGCCCTATCTGGAACCAAAAACCTGCATCCTTATTCCAACTGGCTTCAAATGTCATCTCAGCTGTGAAGCTATGGTTTTCCATGTGTGTCATACAGTCAGCCCCCCTTATCTCAAATTAGCAGTCATTCAATGCAACATTTAGAGATGGCTGGAGTCAGAATTCTTCTAACTTAATGGAAGCTTTACAAATAGTAGAATATAAACGAAGGGAAATTTTTTAGTAAACTTTATTCCAAGCTACATTAAAGTAATATAACTCTAAATTGAAGCTCACTCCAAATTGTAAACAGCATTTTCATCAATAAGGAACAACAAATCAATTTCATAGTCTCATTTCCTTTCCTTACTTGGCCAAATGACACAAAAACAGATGAAAATCCTGGCAGCAAGAGAAGAGCCACCAGCATTGTATTCGCTCCCACAGCAAAGACATTGTGCATGAGATATAAAAATGTGTGATATGTGTGTTCATAACTGGTCTTTTTCTATACAAAACCACATTGAAAACAAGGAATGAAAGAATTCACTTGAGGTAGCAAAAGTAGAAAATATATGACAGGCCTAAGAAACCATGTTCATGTTCAACTATCCATGTGTGTGTCCCTGATCTCAGAAGATTGCAGAAAGATCTTCACACATCCATGTGCATTTTCATTGATTTAACGATGAAAAAATAAATTTAGCACTTAAAGTTGATTTTACCAACATAAGCCCTTGTATATAAAGGCCTTAGGTGTTTTCTTTAATGAGACAAAAAATAAAAGAAGGCTGCCAAACCATCCCTTTTTCAAACAGGCTGAGAGTTACTAGGTAGTTACTTTCCAAAAAATTAAAAGTTACTTTGAATGAAAAGTAGAGCACAGAGTACCGGAAAGCTTCATATGGACAAAGACACAGCTTATAGCAGAATGGTAATATGTGGGTACACATTCATAAAGCTGGGACATATGCATATTGCTGTACATTTCAAATTCATCCATGAATTTTCAATGACTTTAACAAACTGAATTGAAAACAATGCTTAGTTGCGCTTTGAATTGCTCCATAAACACACTCTCCTCACTCAGTAGCATCTTATCTATGGCATACACAACCATTGCAATAACATACCATAATTTTTGTCTTACAGATAATTTCAACACAAGCTTATCTGTCATTGAAGGCTTTTGGGGTTGTAGAATTTTCATCCCCCAAATGCCAGAGTTGCTTATGCCTACCTTGCACCTTGATGTGATACCACATTTGATTCAATGACTTAGTGACAAAGGTGTTTGCAGGTTTTAAATGCCATGGCAAGCAGGAAAAATATTTGAAAGCCATACTTAAAATTTACTGGTTTTGAAGACCAATCACCCTCAGTGTTAAAATGATCTAATGAAGTGGCAAAACAATAATGATATAATTTTCCTGGAACAATCTTAAGCTATCCATCGTGAAATTTATGTTTCTGCAGATAACAGTAGACCAATGTTCTATCTTGTAACATTAAAAACTCACTAAACACAGGAAGAAGTTCTTAGAACTGGCCTCGATGAAACATAGCAGGCCCAAACTTGTTCATCATTATTAACAAGCATCTATATTTAGGAATCGAGGATGAATCGGGCTTGCGTTTATATAAATCATAAATTTCAGTGAGTATTAAACGCTATGGGAAGCGTAACACGAGTTTTTTCATATGCAAATGAATTGAAGTCGGGCGGGTGGGTATTCATATTGACCTGCAAGTGGGCTGTTTCACGCAGTCCTGACAAACGCCCGATAGTGAAATTAAAATTTGCGACATGCTTAAGTGCGCTACCTTTTCTCCTTGTAAAGATGGTATTGAGTCTCGTAATCCACTGAAACTATCCTTGATATGATCCCGTCGTTTTCTTTCTAGGGCATTGTGATGCGCCCGCTTGTCGGCCTAAACGAAAAGAAAACAATGACACGTGACAATTAACATCCGTTAATTTCGAAATGGTTTGGGAAAACCGTTGGAGATTCACAGCCTCTCCCATCAAACGAAAACAAGTTCTGATATCTGTTTGAATGTGGCTCCGAAAATTTACAGTTTGAAACGAGTCTTTCCACACAAAGATACGAAAATCGAGCTCACCAAAGAAAGGAATGTGCCGTTCTCTCCGATGTCTCCCTGGCAAAACAGAAAGCAGAAGGCATCATTGGATGGTCGAACGAACGTGAGCATAAACACAACCGAAAAAAAATATATCTGAATGAAACTTACGTCGTCACTTTCAACATCGATGTCCTTATCTTCGTCGCTCATGATAGAAGTAAATGAAAATAGTACGAAATCACTTGGGGTTCGTTTCCGTTCGCCTTCTCAACAGGCAAGCGATAACTTGTCTAATGCCGCTATACAAGCGCACGTGTGGGAATGTATTGTTTCCTTGTCAATTGTTTCCGCTGTATTATCTCATGACCAATGAAGAGTAAATAAATTGTCATGTGATTGGTGACATCATTACATCTTTAGGATAGGACGTTTAAATTTCAGACCGCAAAACTGGGTAGAAATTTGCAACTATGAAGTGTTTTAAACGCTTTAATGGTAATTCATATTCAGTAAAGCTTCCCTCGGTTGGTTTCTGAAGGAAGGATTGCCAGTTTCGTGATTTCTGTGAAAGATGCAAAGCAGTTTAACTCTCACCCTGAAATATCCCTCGTGACGATTTTCAATATTACAGTTTGGAATCAGCGTAAATGGAACACTTCTACTACAAATACACTCTTTAATCAATAGAAAACAAGCGAAAACGTTGCTGTTCTGCCTAGAGATCGCGCTCTTGGAATCAATTAACGTTGTAGGAAATCCTTCGAATATTTTGTGATTTTTGAGCTCGCTCTGGTGTTGCTTGGAATCTAATTCCATGTTTTGGCACCAGAGTGAAAGAAACTGCCCTTCCAGTATTCCAGATGTCGCTTTGGGATGTCAATATTAATCTGGTTCTGAGTTGAATAACTAGATATTTCAGATCTAGTGATAAATTTGCCTCTAAGGCTGACACGGCAAAAGCCGTTCGTTATTTTGTACGTCATTATGGCTTTGTCATATTTTATTAGGTTTGAAACTGAGAGCCATCTGCAATTCAAACCGTCTCAATTTTTGTCACCTTCAATCAATTCTAGACCCCTATATTGAAAGCGCTATAAATGTTCGAGCTTAGTTGCAGACAGATTTTCCCAAAATTCATTTAAACGGATCTCGAAAAGGGTCCTGGAGAACTGGTCGAGTTTCGGCTGTGCGAGTTTGTTTTTAAAACTTCTCAATGGAGAAAGGCTGCTACTGAGTTTCCTGGAGCCCCTTGCACTGCCTGTTCAAGTTTAGGTTTTTATCGACAGTGACTGCTAGATGTTTTACTTCAGCAATCATTGATGACTGAACGAAACAGACTGAGAAGTTGGCATGCAAACAGACACGAGGCAAATAGCAAACAAAGAAATTAAAGGCGAGAGAGACTTCCCTTCTGGCTATTTATTGAAGCGATATGGTGGTGGGTTCGAGCCCTAGGCTTGATACAGTAAAAATTATTGATAGTGGTAAACAACTGTAACAAAAGTCCGATTGTCATAGATCGTAACATATCATTTCCTATCCTCTTCGCAGCTATCTCTTCTTTATCACTCCCTATAAACGAAAAGGTAGCTACGGTTTGAATAGGGGTTGATTCAATTGAAAATCTGTGAAAGGAAACACGATTCCAGTGATTTTGATTCAAAGTTATGGGGTGCAAACTGTGCAAGGGGTTTTAACTGGCCTTGAGTTAGAACAGGCATCTCCACTCATCAATAAGAATGTAATCAGGAGATAAAACGATAGATTCATGGAGCGCCTTGTTGAGATTAACCTTGCATTTTTCTTTGCCCAAACCTGGGCTCCAGCTAAGCAATTAATAAGGATATGTTTTCCCAAATGTGCAGTGTCCCTTGCATGTTACTATAAATCTCTCTCTCCTCGATTAGTTTAGCCCCGGAGATAGTTCCTCTTGAGGAATTCGACTCCATACAAATCCTCTAGTGCCTTTAATCCTTATTTGACTTTATGTGAATTCTCATCTGATTTTGAGATGCAAATGTTTATTGTTATCAGTCGTTTTATTTCATAGTGTTTTTGGTGTTTGATGTATGCATATAGCGGAGTTGGGATCTTCGTTCAGTGAAATTTTGAAAATACGGCTAGCCTCGGATTACAGTCAAACATGCAATTCAATCACATGGAGGTTTAACATGTGAAGCAGAAACAGGGAACCTCCGAACTGGACTTCTTGCAAACATGGCACCTGGTGATGTCTCAGATAAAGTTATGCCAGCAGAAAACGATGAGAAGGAACCAAAAGTTAGTGACGTATCTGAAGCTACAAAGGGTGAAGCAGAGGCTATAAAGAACGAAGCTAACGTGCTTTTCAAAGGTTGACCTTTAGTGCTATAGGCCGTTATAGTTTAGGCCAACTTCTCCTCCATCTCTGCTATGGTGTAGTAAAATGTCAATATAATGTGTATTGCAAACAGTTGGCTAAAAGGTTTTCCGAATAACGTCGATAATGGTGAATAGATAAAGAAATTTATCTGCATACTAAAAATTTGTGCAGAATCACTATGCAGGCAGAGGCGTTGGTTAGTTTGATTGTGCGACCACCGTGTCAGAGTCTTGGGACACTTGGCTGAAAGGAGGAGGAAAAGGAAAGAGAACTGGATCTCGCGAGTTCTTTTTATTTGGGTAGATCTTGTAGCTTCTTTAATGTTTTTGTATAAAAACGTAGCAAGTCTTCGCAATTTTTCTGATTTTTCAATATTTGCTTTAGCAGAAGGGTCCCAGACTGTATATGCATATTTCATGATAGGTCTTACGAGAAATGTCTAACCTTATGCATCTAATGGACGAGTGCTTCCTCCAATTTTTTCAATTATGAGGTTCATATTATTATTTGCTTGTGTTGTTGTATTTTGTGCCTGTTTTTTTCAGTTAAAAAAAAGTTAACATTCTTTTGGTCATTACGTAAAATAACTTAATATCCTGCACCTTTCTTCAGCACATGATTGCAAATCTTTTAATTCGAATTCCACTCTTATTGATTCACACTTTCCAGATGCACAATCATACTATATTCTTCAAACAAATTCATCAAGCTATTCACATTTGCTGGGAAGGGGCTAGGCCTTCTTATTCTTTGTTAGAGTTCAGCTGACAATGCAGTAATCAGCAATAGTATCATTTGAAAGTCAACAAGTCTGGCAAGATTGTTGATAAAAATTGTAATTCTTCTCATTGGAGATGGCAATTCTTCATTGAACCAACATTCTCATGCCAAACTATCTTTAAAATTTGCAAGAAATTTCACTCAATCAAATATTCTAATTACTATCGGAAGAAGCTTAGATGGAGAATCATCATTGGTCTTATCTCTTAATCTGTTATAAATTTTTCCAGCGCAGGACAGTTGTTTCACTGATGACAATAATCATCAAGTTATAGTAATGTGTCTTTCTCTGGATACGAACCTGTTAATAACAGTGGCACTAATGATAAAATTCATTACAAAACTGGGCTTCCCATTTAAATGATCGGAGGTAGAATTTTTGTTGAAATGTTAACACTTCCAATTCAGAATGAATGGTAAAATTTGCGTACAATTTTTTTGAATAGATGGAAAGTATGATAAAGCAATAGACAAGTATACACAAGCAATTGCAAGGAATCCGTATGTGGCTGCATATTATGGAAACAGGAGCATTTGCAACTTCCGATTAGAATGTTTTGGACTGGCATTGATAGATGCAAATAAGAGTATAGACTTGGACAAGAAATATGTCAAGGTAATTGTTATATTGTATTTGTGAGCACATTTCAATCATTATCTTCTCATTTCATCAGTTATTTTCTGTGATAATATTAGGGACAGTAAATTGAATTAAATCCAACTTTAATGCCCTATTTGCAATTATTGAAACTAAGTGCAAGAAAAATTGAAAATTTTTGAAAGGCAGAAAGAAATTCCTCTAAATAGTTCTCTTAAAACTATACAGCAAGGACGCCTGCTTTGGCTTGGCTGAGAGGCTATTCCACAGTTTTGCACCTCTGTAGGAGAAGAATCTCTGGTCAGTGTTTGACCTTCTCTTGAGTTGCCTGAGATCAGTCCTTGTGTTGCAAGACTGTAAGCTGGACATCTGGAATTTTTCACAAACAATTCACTTAGGTATTGGGAAGCCAGTTCATTTAAAGACTTGAATATCATGATCATTAGTTACAATAAGAGATCTGCTTGGCACATCAAAGCTGCTATTAGTTATGATCATCAACTTCAATCCTCGCACCCTAAACTTCTGACGTAATGAGGTTTCATCTTTTTTAGGGATATTATAGACGAGCAAGTGCCAATATGGCGCTTGGAAAATTTAAGCAAAGTTTAAAGGATTATGAAGCGGTAAGTGGTATTTTTTTCTTTTGAGCCTGAATGGGTGTAGAATATATCATTTAGTGATGCTATGGCATTTTTTTCAAGGCAAACTTTGCTACGCTGAAATTGAATAAAAGGTGTGCCTTATATATTAAGTAGGTAGATTGAAACTTCCCAAGGCCTTGGAATTATAAGAGCTTTGAAAGGGATACCTCTGTGGCGTGCAAAAAGTGGCGCAACCTCTGCGTAGAAGGTGTTGCATTCTTCAAAAATGAAAGAACCAGGGCATGGGAAGAACGTCACCGTCCCTGCCATGAACGTTGTCTACTTCCTCTCCAAGATGGTGGTGTCTACCAATGCCCTGAATGTCCAAGGGTCTGTGTCAGCAAAATCGGACTTCACTCCCACCTCTCTGCCCATCGCAGGAAAGCAACCCATCATCATCAGTCATGATGGACTGCCCTAATCAATTGAGCAAAAGGGATGCCCTAGCTTATGGTTAAATAGGGCAATTGCTTGTTTATGTGGCCTTTTAGTATCTAGTTGCGCCCCACCCCTCCCACCCTCTCACCCCCCCAGCACTGCTATTTTCCAGCTGGTACGTCTACTCTGTAGATGGCAAGTGTTTGAGAAGCCCACGTGTATGTTCCTTTTGCCCTTTCTCTGTTCCCCAGAAGCAAATGGTTACATGACGTGAAGGGGGGGAGGGGTTAAGTGTGGTGAGGAAAGGAACTGGCTACCCAACCTTGCAATGCCATGACTCAGGGTGATACCTCTCTAAGAAGGTGCTTCTCAGCACTCATTTCGAGTGTGGGACTTCACTCAAATGTACATTGATTGAAGATCTTCTTGTAGGTTTGTAAAGTCAGACCAAGCGATAAAGATGCTCGGGCGAAATACACCCAATGCAAACGAATTGTGCAGGAGCAAGCATTTGCAAGAGCCATTGCAGTAGAGAGTAAAACAAAATCAATCTGTGACGATTTAGATATCGACTCTATGGGTGAGAACCGTTTATTAATTGTCCAATTTAAGAGATATTCTCTGTTGCATTCTAAAATTTGCTCTTTGATGCCCACATCCCATTATTGTGCATTCAGAGTTCGTCTTTTTATGCCCACTTTGTTTTTGAGAAGTTTCTATTCTTGGTCGATTGATTGATTTATTGATTGATTGGCTATTGATTGATTGATTGACTATTGATTGATTATTGATGATTGACTGATTGATTGATTGATTATTGATTGATTGGTGATTGATGATTGATTGATTGATTGATTGATTGATTGATTGATTGATTGATTGATTGATTGATTGATTGATTGATTGATTGATTGATTATTATTCCATAATGGAAGAGCCTTAGGAGCACTTCGTTGGAAGGGTGCCATCCTGAGACGTCATGAGGCTGGGCAGCCAGTTAGCCTCTTCATTGCAGTTAACCCCTAGCTGCACACTGGGTACCGATGGGTGGATAGATAGATGGGTGGATAGATAGGGGACAGACAGACAAGCGTGAACAAGCATGTCTCAAACCCTCCGCGACCTTCCGCACAGTAGACATCAGTGCCCTATCAAGTATGCCCCACTGCCTTGCATGGACCTGAAATCGGAAAGGGTCTTGTATCGCCATTGTGAAAAAGGTCTTTGAAGCCATTGCTTGCGCTCGCATTTCCCTTTTTCCTTAGTCGCCTTTCTGGATGTTTACTAGTACACTTCACCAAACAATTTTCCCCAGAGGAAGTGACAAATGCCTTTTAACTTCAGCGGGAGTCGATACCAGGGTTGCAAACGAGTTTTGGCAATCTTCCACTTGTACTCCCAAAATCACCAGTTGCCTTTTGATGACCATTTGTGATTAAGAACTACAAATGGACAGATGCGGGGCACACAAACCAAGTAGCACTCTACTTCATGTCTCACAAAATCATGCGACGCGACGTAATTGTGAAATTCAGAATCCTTCATTGCATTTTAGTTATCGAGTCTGACTATACCGGACCCACATTAAAGGATGGAAAAACAATAACAGAGACGTTTGTCCAGGAGCTATTGCAATATCTTAAAGACCAGAAAAAGTTACACAAGAAATACGCTTATGAAGTAAGTAATAACATGGGTCTCTTCTTTTCAACGCATCTCTCGTATTTCTTGCGCGATAATTATGCCTTGTCTTTTTCTATCCATTCTTGTTCTTCTGCCGGTTTCGTTCCCATTAGATGGAGTTCATGTGTATTTTGGCTTGGTTTTTACAGCCGTGTGCCCTTACTGCCACCAAAGGGATGGTTTGGTCAGCACTCTTGCCTGCTGGCAACAGACACGTAACAGAGGAACCGACAACTGCTCCCAACAGAAAAAGGACACCAGAAGCCTCGCATCAAAGGATTGGGAATTCTCTTCCATTGACCTATCCTCTCCTTCCCCCTTCTCTTCCAGTACTTCTTTTCATTCTAGTGTGCGAGCTCTAAGATAGCGAAAGCAAGAATTGATTTGCGTTTACTCTGCATTCTCACGTCATCCGCCATCAATCGCGCGCGCCAACCCTGCCCAGGTTGCAAGGAATTGATTCACTCATTAATTCATCGATTCATTTCTTCGTTCATTCATTGATGGCATATGTCTTCGACCCAATGTTTCCATATTGAATGATTAGTCATGTCATCGACATTAACTCTTCATTGAAATTAGATAAAAAATATTCCTTTGATGCGTTATTTTTTCAGATTTTTTGTTTTTGTGGAATTTAATCCTTCGGTTTTTAATCATACAGCTCTGTTTACCCTTTTAGCTGCTACTTTTTTCCTCCGAGCTAAATTTGATCTTGTTTCTTGTCAACTTTTTTGCCCTCAGATTCTGGTGCAAGTGAAACAGTATTTTTCCAAAGCCCCAACTCTTTGTGAAGTAACGATTCCAGAGGTGAGTTTCAATTTTCACACACCAACTAGACTGTGAGGTGAGGAACGTCGTAGAATGAAGTTGATGGACTCTTGGAGGGATTAACTTCCAAACACGTCTTGATTTACGACTAATGCCGATGCTTTGTTATGAAGTTTTCTGAACATTCATGTCAATACCAACCCGTCAGCATAATTATTGTTTTGGCATCAGACTTCGGTAGCCAACTGACTTTGTAACCAAAGTGAAATATGAGCAATTAACCCCATCTCACTCTTATGTTTTGCCTCTAGACTAATAAATTCACAGTTTGTGGTGACATTCATGGACAGTACTATGATTTATTGAACATCTTCGCTATGAATGGTGCGCCATCAGCAAAGAATCCATATGTATCCTCTCGCTTTTTTCCATCACTTTGTGAAATAATTTTAAGAGCTTCCATCTTTATCAGTATCTCGTGACTTTTACGTGATGACTAACTTTGCATGACGAAGAATTAAACGTGATCGATATATTGATGATATCAGTAGCATTAAAGAAGTCTCTACAGAGTTATATCATCAACTACTGAGCACTCTCGTCTGTTATGCGTTGATTATAACCGACTGCATTCGTCAGAGGTGAAATCAAAATTCTGTGTCATCCTCGAGCTTCCCGGGTGGTTCGCGCGTGTATCTCATGTAGTACTGAAGGGATATCCTTAACCTGAATCCTGTCCTTGAACCGTATGCAGTTGCTAGAACACCCCTGGGTCACGTCTCTTGATTGCAGACGCAATTGTCCTTGGTTTGAAGAGAACCCCCTAGTTTAACTTTCACTTAGAGTGAACAGAGTAGCCGCTATCTCTTTGTAGTTCCACGTGTGTAAGAAGCACCAGGTCTGGTCGCATGCTGCTCGATAGTATAGCTTCCCAGGTCCCAGTATCTACCTTACAATGCAAAGTCGAACACGTAGAATACCCTGCTGTTTCACAGAATCGAATGCCGCTGTTAACGTCAGCTTTTACCATCACGCATCCACTGTTATTTGAGTTTTTTCCGTACATGTGATTCTACCTAGACGTCAAAGGCAGACGTTTGCACACTGAGAAGTTCTTTGCTTATCGAGCAGTGTCCAGGTCCTTCCTCTCGATGCCACCACACCTCGTGATTCCTACGCTTGGAATTACTAAGTGAAACTTTAGCTGAGGCGGGACCCGAATAACCATAGAGTGAATGCGCGAGAATCTTACCACTGAGCTACCCTGATTTGAGTTTCACCGTAAATGCAGCCTTCCACGAATATTAGTCATATTTCTTGGTTCACTCATTACCTTAATAATGATGCCATACCATTGGCACTTGAACTCAAGTTCTGATATCTTATGTATTGACATCCTTGTGAATCGTAGATGTGCAGTTGCGACTTTTCTTTCTTAACTGCAAGGCCAGCTTTTTAACGGAGACTTCGTCGACCGTGGATCATTCTCTGTCGAAGTTATTTTGACATTGTTTTCATTCAAACTTTTATATCCAGACCATTTCTTCATGGCCCGAGGTAAGTGCAGGGTTTTAGATCGAACTTCCATTCGACGAGACACTTTGCTTCGCCGGCATCAGAAATGGAAACCATTTGGCTCGGTTTCCTGTTGATAATTTCCTAATTGATTTTATCTTTAAGAAGCACTTGTCATTCTCATTGTTTCTTAGTGTAGCTTTCAAAACCCTATTAGGTATTTACTCGTTAGCTTTCCGTAGATCTCCATTTCTGAAGATTTTACTTTGGAGGGTATCAGATTGCAGTTTCCAATTGGTTTTGTTGCGTTTCACACAGCTGGGCATTTCCTTTTCCTGGCATTGCTTGGCTATGAGTGTCAATCAAAAGTGTTCACTGCACTTTCAGACTGAAATTACTGTTTTGGAGTGCGTATAAATTATGTTTACAGTGGATTCAAGTTGAGTCCCATATTCGATACGAGCGCCGGAAGTCTCTTGCTGGAGATGTACCACTCTGAGCCGCAGCATCGTCAGGCGAGGTGGCCAGTTCCTTTCCTCGCTTCGTTTTACCTCATCTTTGTGGTGGTTACCAGCTTATTGCTGTGCAAGCATTCAGTGAGCATCCATAAACAGGAACGAATATCGGATCAATCCCAGAAGCTCTATCCCCTATGCAAACGTATTATGTTCGGACAAATGTCATTTCGTACGCAATAGTTTTTCCCTGTTCTCCTGCTGTCTTCTTATTATTCCAACTTTTGAATCATTCCATTTCAATTGTGCAGGTAACCACGAGAGCTCAACAATGAATCAGATGTATGGCTTTGAAGGAGAAGTCAAGTCGAAGTATCTTTTCTAAACCTACGAATATTTAATCGTCCATTCACTTTGTAGTGAATAAAAGAAATGCATCCGATCTGCCTTGTTTTACCACTTGACCAACTAATTCGACCCTCAATCGATTGTTTGTGAAAGCAGTTGTCATTTTTGGTCATATTCACCTTGAAGGCCTGTTTTCATTTCGCTGAACTGTGTGTTCGTGGGAAAGGGTCATGGCCTGCCAGCACTCTTCCGGCAAGAAGGTTTTTGGGAGGCTTTATAGCTTACCAACATTGCAGCTAGAGGTTATCTTGTTTGCTAACCATTTAAGCTAAGTAACTGACATTTTAACTTGTCTTCATCATTGACGGATGTTGATGCAAATGTTGATCCATCGTTGAAATTGGTGCATTCTGTAACAAAAAATGCATACGCATTTATTAGCAAAGAGCATCCAGACTTCCTTAACTGTTTTTAAGGTATTCAGCAAATATGGCTGAGTTGTTTACTGAAGTTTATAATCTCTTACCATTGGTGCATCGAATAGATGGAAAAGTTCTTGTGAGAATCTTACCACTCTTATATTCAACGACGCTTGATTACAGATCAGGTTGTTGGTAGTTCTGGGGGAATCTAGGGCTTTTTTGATTCCAGGGTCAGAATCTCGAGGTGCGGTCACATCGAGAGAATGACAGGACACTGATCGATAAGCTAAGATTCTCAGTTTTCTAAAGTCTAGCCTAGATATCGCTATTCGTAGGAATCACGGAGTGCGATGACACCAAGGAAAAGGACCGGGGAATTTCTACATGATTATTGCTTCTCAGTGTCCGAGCGTCTATATTTGAATGCTAAGTATTAAGTGGATTAACACGATCGCAGTTACCAACGCTCGGGATCTCTGCAATGGAACTGCCGCTATCGGCACACACCTACGCTCGTGTCATCTTATGCTTGATCTTTGATGGAGAACTTTGATGGTTTTTATTAAAACCTCATTCCAGGTGATGCATGGTGGGCTTTTTAGCAAAGATGACGTGAAGATAGCGGATATCAAAGCGATTGATAGGAACAGACAGCCTCCAGAATCAGGTCAGGTTTCTCTATCAATTTTGATGGAACCCTTTTACCAAGGCTCTTGCAAAAGATAGGATATGAATTCAGCAATTAAATGCCATGGTGGCGTTTACAAGAACAATCGCTCGCAGTTAGTTTGCGGGGCTATTTCTGATACTGCTTTTGGAGAAGCACCTTTACTCATTAGGATGAAATGATAATGATTATCATGATGATAAATGGCACTTATATTGCGCCATGTATCTATATGGCGCAAATGTCTCAGTAGTTAGGCACTTGATTGTCGGTCCTATTGTCCGTGGTTCATGCCCCATCTCAAACTAGGTTCTCTCATCGATTGAGGGGAGACTCGCGAGCTCACGAGACGTTGTCACATTAAGAGGAAGGACCAATGATAAGCATAGTTTCTCTCTGCCTCAATCTATCTTCGGATGTTGGATATATAGCATAAAAAGAGAAATAAGAGGAATCAGAATGCGATGAATATCTCTCACTGGTCACTCTTTTCCGCTTCTCAAAATGCTAATTGTTGGACATGACGATGAAAACCAGTGTTGACTAATTTCACTTGCAAATCGATTGACTGATTTCTCCTCTTCATCTTCAGGCCTAATGTGCGATTTGCTTTGGTCCGATCCACAACCGCAGGTAAGGCATACTATGTCTCAAAGCTGCTTCGTTTTTTAAAATTGTGCTTCAGCATTTTGTGCAATTATAATGCTTTCGAGAATGACATTCAACATCAATTGAAATAGTCTTTAAACAACAGATTAAGTTTTGCGCAAAAAATTAAACTCGGTCGGCTTCTTTGCTCGTTTTTTCTGCTTTATTACCGACATGGATGCTTTTGTTTTCACGAGTCCTTTTTGTTTTAGCATAAACTATGATTTGTATTACTGTGAGCTTGAAAAGTGTCGTTACCAGCTAATCTGTACGTCTGTCTAAACATCAACATTATGTCTATTTTCGCATGTACGTATGGTGTATTGCAAATCAACCAATGCCAAATACAGCTCACGGGATTGAATCTTCTGCTCCTATCTTTTCGCTTGCCCTGTCTGTTATCGCACATAATTGTGCTACTCCGTTCTGTGTTGTTGAACGCCGTCAGGGAATCAATGTTCCGTGCTCGCCAGTTATCCCCGCACAGTTTGTGTATTACCATTGGGGTCTTTCTTCTCTAACCTTGAACGTCCGTTCCTGTTGCTCTTTTCCCTTGATCCTCCTTCTTGTAGCTTGCTTCCCACACTTACTACCTTGGTAGATCCTTGCACGTATTCGCGCGTGATTCTGTCAAGTCCCGCAACGTCTGCCACCCACCCATTTGGCATGGTCATGTGCAGGGGACTAAATTGATGGGTCGGAATTGCATAGGGTATGGTCTTAGCAGCCACTAAAATCATCCGGATTGGTGCTGCATGCACTGAACAAGCTCATGCCCTTGTATAATTCACCTAGTGTTCACACACCGATAAAAACGGCATCAGATTGTTTCTTTGCCAAGACTTAAAGTCATAGAAGGGCATTGTCATCTATGGTGAATTAACTTGGTCTGATATCTCTCTCCTCTTGGCCTTTCGCTTTCTTCTATCTTCCTTTGTTGGGGCTTTGCATAGGCCACCATGGCCTTTCCTGAACATAACTCACTAAAAAAGGATTAATGGAGCTGTCCATAACGCCCCTAGATTGCAAGGAATATGGTCTTGGCAGCCACTAAAACCATCCGGATCCATATTATATCTGTTTTGAAAAAAACCATACCTTGGCGAAATAGCTTTGCAATTCGTAGGCAAATTTACAGCAAGTTACTCAAATCTAATACTCGAATAATCGAGTAGCTGATGTGCTTAGCGAAGTTTGCACGAATAGATGGACAGTGCAAGATACCGTATCATTCTTTTTCTGCGTGCATTTGCTACTCTCCTGGTGACGCGAAGCAGAAAAGGCTGGGCCTTGCTGACTGCAAAACGATGAGTGAAAAGCTCGCATCTCAAGCCGCTTGATTGTTGATTGCATGCCCCCTTCAGATGGGAGATTTGCTTACTTTTCGTAATCCCAGATGCCCTTTATATGTCCAATCAGCAGTCTATGGGTACCGGACGTAAAACTAGGGTGACGTGCAGCGAGTAAAGGAGCTGGTCACCCTACCTCACAGTTTCGTTGCTAAGGATGGTAGCCATCTAGCAAGGTGCTTCTCGGCGCTCGTTTCGATTATGGTACTCGACTTCACTTTATAATTCTACTTATTGGTTTGAATAGATTTGATGGTAGCGTGACAAGTCTCCGGGACATGAATCGATTAATGTCATTTATCAGTGCTTCGACGATTTATTTCAAATGTTACGAAGAATGATGATGATGAAAAGGTATTTAACAGCGTAATGATATGTTTTTTAGATTGGCCGTAGTCCCAGTAAAAGGGGAGTTGGTACCATGTTTGGTCCAGATGTTACTACCGCGTTTTGTAAAGATAACGGTCTTGGTAAGTGGTCTAACGATTTTTATTTTGTGAAGAATCAATAGCCATTTCTTTATACCGTAGATATAATTGTGGCAGCTAATTCCTGGCACAATCCTCTTGAGCTTTGTTGTTTGTGCAATTTGTGGGCGCAAAATACGCGGTATCACCGCTTCAAGATACGCCGCGCGGAAGCTTGCATCAGGGTTCCATTGAAAGGAATTATTGTGATCAAGCGGCTGTAGATGTCTGAATTCCATGTTTATGGATGAATGGATGGAAAGGATGGAAAGGATGGATGGATGGATGGATGGATGGACGGATGGATGGATGGATGGATGGATGGATGGATGGATGGATGGATGGATGGATGGAAGGAAGGAAGGAAGGAAGGAAGGAAGGAAGGAAGGAAGGAAGGAAGGAAGGAAGGAAGGAAGGAAGAAAGAAAGAAAGAAAGAAAGAAAGAAAGAAAGAAAGAAAGAAGGATTGAATGAATGAAGGAATTACTTTTGCATTATTTTCCCCTAGATTACGTCATACGAAGTCATGAAGTGAAAGATGAAGGCTATGAAGTAGCACACGATGGAAAATGCATCACTGTCTTCTCAGCACCTAATTACTGGTGAGGGAATCATTTTGGCTTTTTTTATATGCTGCTGAAAATTAACAGACATGCGACGTACATAGATTTAAAAGAAGATTCCACAAGGGGCATGGTCGCATATAGCAACCTGATGACAATATAAATCCACATTTGCAAACCGCATGTGTGTTGTCATCTATTTCGAAAGAGAGGAGGCGAGAACGATTTGTGGCCATGGTATATTCTAGCACTTCAGTGATGATCACTGCATCTAATGCAAGTGAAATCCGTTCGTGATCATGAAGGGTGTTTTTAAGCAATTCTTTATTCGAAAGATTTAACCGGCCATGGGACAATGATATTACGTGTGTACGTATGTATAGGCAGGTGACATACTTTAGAAGTACGACAGAGTAGAATGCGGTGCTACATGTCCGCAACACCCTCATTTGACGGAAACTAAGGGATCAATGTGTCACTGAAATTGTGCTTACTGAGTTCGACGCGTATTTATGTTAGGATAGATAATCTTTTTTGATTCATGTATCTGGAACGTAGAGGGGTGCCTTGGTGTAGTGGTAAGCGCAGGGACTCGTAACACGGGGGTTGTGCGTTCGAATCGTGCACGTGTCGAAATAAATGTACCATTGGTTGAGGAAAGCAACGGGAAATCAGCTCATAAAGTCCACTTGCGTAAAAAAAATTCAGAGACCTGTTTCTGGTTCCTACTACGTTTGAAATCGAGTATGCAGCGCATCTGGAAAGCCGGTAGCAATGTGGAAATTTATTTCTACACCACGTAGTATGCAGTTGTCGTTGGAACATGATTGAAAATTATCTGTTTTATTGTACCACTCTTCACTTATTAGCGCTTCAAATTTTTTCTTTATTCCAGTGACCAGATGGGGAACAAAGGTGCTTTTATAACGTTAGACAAGTCCTTAAAACCGAAATTTGCAACCTTTTCAGCCGTGGTAAGTTGATGCCTCGGTTACAGGCAAAATATTGGGCTGTTGTTAACATGACTGTTGACACCAATCATTGTATCAATTGAATCAATTGTGTAATCAATGGATTGAACGAGTTGGAAATTTTGAAAGCTTAGCATGTTTGCATCGCATTTTGCGCCAAGTTGTCGTTTCTTGCGTTCTTCGATCGATCAACAACAGGACCCTTAGTGATAGCAGTAACATCTTTACTGAAAAGGCTATCCTGTATAAACATGGTATATTATTATTATATTATATCTTATATATATATATATATATATATATATATATATATATATATATATATATATATATATATATATATATATATATAGCAGAAATGCAAAAGACCGATTCTCTGTTAATCTGAGTTTCGTGCGAAGAGAATCGGTCTTTTCCTTTTCTGCATTTCTGCTATCAACGCTCTGCACTTTGTACATAGAGCACCATATGGTGGTGAAGACAGCACCCTCTATGTGATATATTTATATATATATATATATATATATATCACATAGAGGGTGCTGTCTTCACCACCATATGGTGCTCTATGTACAAAGTACAGAGCGTTGATATATATATATATATATCAACGCTCTGTACTTTCTGTACAACGATTTCTATGTAAAATCAAGCCTCTTCTCCTGACATTCGATATATTATAAATAAAATAATATGTATGTATATATATATATATATATATATATATATATATATATATATATATATATATATATATATATATACATACATATTATTTTATTTATATTATATCGAATGTCAGGAGAAGAGGCTTGATTTTACATAGAAATCTCCTACTTTTACCTGCAAGGAAACAAGACTTTGCATCGAATTAGATAGATGAGTATTTCGATTTTGAATTTCAGCCACATCCAGATGTGAAGCCAATGGCCTATGCGAATTCGCTAATGTCGATGTTTGGATTCTCTTGATGATAGAGGGAAATGGTGATTTCAATTTCTCCTGACAGTGAATAAAAGAGATTTTTCCAACAGAAAATATGGACAACTAAGATTAGATCCCTACAGAGATATTCTGTGAGTTTTGTTGAAAATCTGATTTCGTTTTGGTTCGACGATTGCCTATTTTTGGTGCAGTGACTGTTCATAAGTATCATGCACAAATATAACTATACTTATATGTATGTGTGTGTGTATATATTTAATTATTAAATATGTATAAATATACATATATATAGATATATTTATATAGATATGTATAAATATACGTATATATATATATATATATATATATATATATATATATATATATATATATATATATATATATATATATATATATATATATATACATTTATATATATGTTTATGTAACCTGCTACAGGTGTTGTGCAAAGTTCTGCCATTTATGGCTCTTAGGCCACATTACATGTGAATGTATAGCACATTTTTTTGACTTTGGGCAACTGATGAGAAAATTATGTTTGTAACGTTCAATGATTTCACTGAAATGTCATCGTTCGTCTGTTGTGAAGTGTTAGCAGATTCTACATATTTTACCGGGCATTTTCTTCCTCGTTTGATTTTCTCTAGCGCGAATGCCTACCTTGAAACTGAACATCTTGCTGCTGAGAAATCTTTCTTTTATTCCTAAACCGACGCCACTTTGGTGTGAGGAAACCTTTTTCAAAGCAGTTCCACTCATGCCAACAAAATTCAATGAATTATGAATCATAGACCAGGTTGAATAACAAATGTCGAACTGGCGCTTCTATGCTACTTCTTTCCTGTGTCATACAAATTTCGTTTCCGTATCGCAAAGTGAGTAGTTTGGAACAATGACAATTTTTATGATTGCTAAATTATTTGATGAACCGAATAGCCAATACAGCTTACAAATGTAATATGTAGTATTTTGCTTCGATGCCTATCACAATTTTACTACATTCAAAGTTTCAGCCAACCTTTTGAAATTGATGCTAGGTTTCACTAGAATCGACAAGTTTGCTAGCTCACCGTGTCTTGCGAGGGTTAGTTAGCGCACTGAGCGAAGCCTACGAATAATTAGCCGAAAGCTATTGATTCGCATTTACCCTGTTGCTTCTTTCTAGATGGCATTTAAGTTTTAGCCCTTCTGTAAATTGACACCTGGCATAGATCGCGGGTAAATGCGTGGCATTGGAAAGGAGCTAGCCAGCCTCTCTGCCTCATAATGCCGTGGCCGAGAATGGTGTCTTCCAACAAGGAGCTTCTAGATGCTCTTATCGTTTATGGGGCTCAACTTTCTTCTTTTATTTGATTTGATGCCTACGAATTATTACGTTATGCTTGATGATCAAAAAACCTTTTCATTCATTGTCTGCAAAAGCAAATGCTTATAATGGCTGCACTGGAAATTTCATCTCTAGTTATAAAATTGCTCATCGAAGCAGTTTAACGGCATGATTTTTAATACGAACTTATGGTATCGTGATAGCTCAGTGGCAAGATTCTTACGCATTGATCTTATAGTCAGTGGTTCGAATCGCAGTTAAACTTTCACTTAGAGTGAAGAGAGTCGCCAGCTCTCTGTAATTCCAGGCGTAAGCATCACGATCTGAGGTCAAATCTAGAGGAAGGACCTGGAAACTGCTCGATAAGCAAAAGGCTTCTCGGTATCCAATTGCCTGCCTTTGACATCTAGGTAGGATCATATGTATTAAAGAAGCCTTCTACTCTTAAATTACTTTATAATTTCGACCATGCTCGTGAAGGTAGATTTGGGACACTGAAATCTATGATCACCTAGCAGTGAACTGGTACTTCATTATAAATTGACATCATTTCAATATTCCAATGATTCATGAATCACAAGGTGGACTTTAGGACACTGAGAAACTTTACTTATTGAGCAGTGCACTGAAAACTGAACCAGATGCATCCAATTGAAGTAGAAAATGCTTCTATCATAACATGTGCTTAGAATTTAAACCAGAAATACATTATTTATTATACTGACAACTTTTAGGTCCACTTGCAAGGGTTATCGCCTTCTTAACTCCTAAACTGTTAATTTTACAAAGCCTAAATACAATGAATCGACAGGGCAGTCGTCACATCTGTTCTCTTATTCGGTCACCTGAATATTTGGTTTAGGCAACTTTTTGGAATGCGACCTGCCAAAGGCCAGCAAATATCTCTAGTCTCGATCAAACGTGCCAGCATGCCCATAAACAGTCTCTTCGTGCAATGTTTCTAAAGGTCGGTGTATCCACTTGTCGGTGTCATGAACGAGTCATTTGAGCTGGTCTTTAGGTCCCCGTTACATCCGAATCTTGCCCGACGCTGTGACCGGATACCCGAGACTGCGTGGGCAGTCAGTGGCCTCGTTTCCAAACTTTTCATCTGGTTGCGAGGATGCTTCGCTGCGGTTTCGTGTTGTTGCCGTTCCGTGGAGCTTCAGCCTCTGAAGAGAGAATAAAGGCCTGCAAAACCAAAAATTAGGTATTAAACATCTCAATGCCTTTTCTCCTTTCTTTTTGCTTTTTATCGTTCGACTGCTAGCGGGGGAACAGTTGACCCGACATGGGGCATTGCTTTACTACTTTGCATCGTTACTTTGAAATAGCAAACCGTCAAATCTCTAACTTTGCCTCGCGGTTGGTGGTTGGTGGTCGGTGGCTAGTAGATATTGGCTGCTGCTGTTTCTTACTTTTGCCTCCCGCAGTGACCCCTCATTTGAAGGTTCTTTTGGCCCTTGTAATCGGTGCGTGGTCTCTGTTATGAAACTTTTACAGTGTTGTTATCACTTTTACGTTGTTGCTCTTGTATTATTATTTAGGCTGTAGCAGTGGTTTGGTCTTGTTGTGTAGCAAGGTTCTTAGGCGATTTAAAGCTCTACATGAGGTTTCTCAAACAGAATGGCACGTTATGTACTGAAACCATACTTCGCTTCAATCTGTGCTGATATAGCAACGAACATTGATTTTAGAACTTTTCAAGTCGAACCCCGAAACTCTTATTCAAAATTAATATTACATCTGTCGATGATTCTCTCTCATCCTCGATTCCTGTTTCTTCTCTTCTCCCCGCCTCAACGTTTCCAATCGTCATGCTAATATGCCTAGACTTACACTAAGCAATTTGATCGCTCGTGAAGTAGAAACGAGCGTGCGTGCGAAAATAATTAGGCAAAAGCTAACTAGATGCTTACCTCTACACTTGCATACGAGGCAGCCGTGTTTGTCTCGTTCGAAGCCAGCTGTGCAGGAAAGCAGACAGATTCGCATGGGTTTGCATACACCTACTGCCGGTGGTGGTATTGCCGCTAGGTTGGAGGAGAAGCTCTCATTATGAAATACAATTCTCGATTCATCACTTCGATGAGCAGTTAGCAAAGCTGTTAGAGCGCATGCTCTGAAGGTCCAGGGCTGGAGACGAGCCCTTTCCGAGCAGTAAATGGGTGCTTGGTGTAAAGTTTTGATTCAATACCATTATCACAGGTTTGAATTTTACAAGTCACGAGATATGGTCGCATGACCTGGACACCAATCAATAAAGCTGTCATGTAACTGCCTGGCATTTCTACCACCGTAGGATGCTAGAAAGAGTTCATATTGAGGCAACCTGCTGGGATTTTTTTTGATGAATTCTTGAACTTTAGTTGAAAAGAGCAGTCCTGTGACTATTTTATGCTCTTGGTCTCTAACATTTTTTTTAGTGAGTTATGTTGGGGAAAGGCCATTGTGGCCTATACAATGCCTCAACAAAGGAAGAAAGAAGAAAGCGAAAGGCTAAGAGGAGAGAGAGATCAGATCAAGTTTATTGATCCTGGATTTGAAAGATGGCAAGTTTTAAGATTCAGGAAAGCAAGAGGGAGGCAAGACGTTCCATAAGTTGCATGTTCTAGGGATGAATGATGATTTGTGGGACAGAGTTTGTGGATTAGGCAGTGAAACTTGGAAAGGGTGAGAATTACAGAGAGCAAGCGACTGCAGGCTTAAACTCGGGGATCGCCTCGAAGAAACGACCGCTCCGTCTATAACCGAGCCCCATAACCACGACGCCATCCTGACCCCTTAGTGACAAGCACCGGTAAATAGAAACGAATAATCCCTGCTGAATAGAACACGCGTAATTACCTGGCTTCAGAGCTTCCTTTGTAGTGAAATGCAAGGCTCTCTTAAGACAGTTGGTCCACTCAGACCATGTGACGTTTCCATTCCTGTCTTTGTCGCAGGTATTGCTGAACACAACGGTGCATTTGCTCGCCAACTTTTTCCATTGAGATTCTATTCCATCAAGTTCATGTTCTGTAAGGACAGAGTCTTTGTTTCTATCCGACTTCTTGAACTTCCACAGCACTAGACGATCCCTTTTTGTGATGGCTGTTAGACTCTCTAGGAACCGTATTCCTTGTGCCAGATAGGATGATGAATCTGTAGAAACCAATCACTGCTCGTTACCCACGATTTAATAATCGATGCGAAATTAAACAGCGGAGAATGATTTTTCTCGATAGCTTCTATTTCCATTCCTTCAATAAATAAATTGTTTGATTTCCACCTAGCATCCTCACTTTTTTTAACATTTTATTGTTAATATGTATTTTAATGCAATATTGCCCTTTTTATGAAATGCGAATTTGACCCATGTGGATAAATGGCGCAATATTAATGCCTTTTATTGCTATTATTATTTGATGCGTATGTTGCTAATTTTCTATTAGATACAATCCCTTGCCCAGTTATATCCAATAACCTAGGGTAAGGGAAGGTGAAATTTCATGCATTTCATGACGGTAGCACTACGATAGAACTAATCTTCCGATTGTGTAAGAACAGTATAGTCTGTCACGTGGGTAGTACACGTCGCAGTAAGTGAGCCAGCCGTACCATTCAGTACCATCGTTTGCAATATCATTATTATTATTATTCTAAGGTGTATTTTAGGATACTGAGAAGCAATGCTTATCGAGCAGTCAACTGGTCTTTCATGACATATGACGTCATTTAAATTGCTATTTGATTCATGAAGCAGAAGTTCGATTTTAGGATACTGAGAAGCTGTTTGCTTATCCAGCAGTACTCAGTGTGACCCCACGTCGTGCGCATACGCGCCTGGGATTACGGCGAGCTAGTCACTCTCCTCGCCCTTGATAAAGTTAACCTCGAGATTTGATCAAACCACTGATCAAAGAATCAGTGATTTACTGCCTAATTATCGAGCAATCCTCACATTTTATCGGTCCATCCAGCTGATAATAGGGCTGTCTTTTAAATAAGCAATACGAAATTTGTTCACGATCCAATGGTCCAGCCATAGGATCTACGGTAATAGTGCTTATACATTTTTCCTAATTCAAGCTGTTGAGACTTTGTGGTTAAAGTGCGAGTGATTAATTGTGTATCCCCCTGCGTCACTGATCTAACCCTCTACTGCATCAGCACACCATGCTCTTGTCCCGAGCTTATCAGAACCAGATTTCTCGAGTCTCTTCCAAGGAAATAGATATTTTAAACAGCACAACATGCCTTATTAACTTGATCTCATCTCCCTTTCTTCTTAGCCTTTCGCTTCCTTCTTTCGTGCTTTGTTCGGGCTCTGCATAGGCCATTATGGCCCTACCCCAACACAGTTCACTATAGAAAAAAAGCATATTTGGTTCTAAGCAGAATCTAGGGTCAAGGCGCCGAGTTTTTGCTGTTAAAGTTTATTTCCAAGAGGTACTTTCCCGTTTCCTTCATCGCAGATAGTTTTGTTGTAAACCTTGCAGGGTTTGAGCCCACAATCACTGCTTTATGAGTTCGCATGCTCAGTCCTTTTTTGGCTACGAGGTTATCGAAAAATCCTTCGTCTAACAAAACGATTAAGGGAATTCTCGCTCACCTGTTGTCTTGATCTCAGTTTCAATCTCTTTGATAAACTTTTCGACGACTTCTTGTCGCTGGGGCTCCGTGCACCCTGCAAAACATGCATAGATAGAACGAGTGATAATATACTCCCCACTACTGGGACATTACACGTGGTGTAGAAGTGAACAAATAACATCAAATTGGCAAACGCATAGGCCTCTCAAACACTTGACCTGATGTTTGAATGAACTGCCATCTAGCTGCTAACATCACAAGGTAGATTTCAGAATAGCTCAGTGGTAAGATTGTCCGTTGATCCGATGGTCAGTGGTTCGAATCCACCCTAACTTAAACTTTCACGTAGAGTGAGGAGAGTCGCAAAATCTCTGTAATTCCAGGCGTATGAATCACGAGGTGTGGTCACATCGAGAGGAAGGACCTGAGCAATGCTCTCGACAGGTAAAGTCTTCTCGTACTGAGCTTTCCTAAAACAGATGCAAAGCTGTTTGGGCTGCTGATATAGATAGGTCTTGCAGCATTGCACCTCATTCCCCCCAAAGGGATTCAGACGCAACGTCAGAAACCCCGTAAGTCCGTTGAATTGGCATTTAGCCGGGGGTTATACTAAAGGTGAGTATCAACAATAAATCGATGCTAACCTTTGTGTGTATGCTTTATGTTGGTAACTGAAATGAGAAGCAAATACCATTTGGTCTCAATTGTAGAATGTATTTGGAAAAGTTTGAAATTAGCTTACATGGGAAAAAGTGTAGGGATATACTGATCTTTCTCAAAAAAGACATGGGTAATTTTGCATGCGGGAAGGGAAATTATATCAATCGATGCATGTTTTGTTGATTTCTAATGACCAATGGCGTTTTAAAAGTGACTCATGGAGGAGTCGAACTGACAACCCCTGTATTGTGAGTCCGCATGCTTAACCACTACGCCACGGCACCACATATATTGCATAGTCAAGCAGAAACTAAGTTTTGCCACTGAAGGCTTTTTCGTTTGTTAGCCTTGATGCACAGAACGTTGATACTTCACACTAAGGTAGAAACATGTCTTCATGCGAACATCTTTTTATCTGACACTCATTTCAGTATGAATCGTCGGATAGTGGCCGAAATAAGACGATGAAATTTAAGCCCAGAATCGGATCAAAGCGTATGAAACTTACAATTGGTTCTTGTTCAGACCAGTAAATTTTGATATGTGATGTAGGTTCGGCTTTATTCTGGCTAATATTCTACGTTTCGTACTCCCATGATCGCAAAAGTAAAAAAGACTTTTAGTGTCACGGAATTATAGCTCCGCTTCTCTGTGTATTGATGTTTTGTTTGGATAGGTTTCGCCTATTCATTAGGGTAAAGAGCTTCATAAGGGCTCAGTGAAATTCTAACTACTATTTGACTGGCTCGCCTGCTCGTCGCTGATTCTAACTTCTATATAGACCAGGGGTGGGCAAACTTTTCAGCACAAGGGCCGGAGTCACAAATTTTAAGTTTTAGAGGACCGCATAGCAAGTTGCCAAGGCTATTTCAAAATTAGATTGTCTGGCAATAGAAATGAAATATATGCTTAAATCTTTGGAAAACATAATCCATTCTCAGTGTGGTGAACCTTTACGTGTTTATAAAGAGTTTATACGGTATCAAGCGATTAGAACACGAGAATAACGGGAGAGTTTTTGCTTGATACAAGTTCTTGGCAGGCCACAAAAAAGCATTCGACGGGCTGCATGTGGCCCGCGGGCCATAGTTTGCCCATCTCTGATATAGACGGTCAAAAACACGGAACTGCGAAGCTTCCAAAGAGCAATGTAACAACAAACTGTCTTCAAAATATCTCTAATGATTTACGCTCGTTTACCCATGCAGTTTGGCTTTCCGTATTTCATTCGCTTGCTCGTGCCCGGTACTTTCTGGCCGGTTCTGTTTACACACCAACAATACCCAGCTTTTATGTGACATTGAACCGGCTTGAATGCTCCGTCATCAAAGCATCTTGGGACATAGTATGAGCTTCCCTTTGATTGGCTGATTTTAGCCAATGCTGATATCAGCGTCTTGAAGCAAGATGCTTTCTCTGAAAAATATATCAATGCCCACCATGATGAGTAGGAATACTCAAAAATCAGCGTATCGGTTCATGTATTTTATTTGTAAAGACTTTGAATTGATCCCAAAGCATCACTAGAGTTTATAAGGTAGGCCATTACAAGAATGTGGCTGACTCTCAACTCAGGTATGCAAAACGAACGCTACTACCATAACTATTTCTCATTTCGGAAACACAGCAGTTTTGAAAGTCTCATTCCAAGCACTAGAAATAATATTTTGGACGTTGGCATAGGGACGCTTCAGGTTTGCGAGGTCACTGACATTCATCTGTCTAAATGAACAGCAAGGCACAAAATATTTGTTACCGATGTTGAAATGGTGTATTTCCCGATGGGCATTCATTTGTATCGGATTGAGGCATTCGTTCCCCAAGCCACTTGGCTCTGAGGCCTATGCTGGTTGAAGTATTGCAAGGGTTCGGGAATGCTTTTGGAGACATGGTTTTGGAAGAGACTGATTTGACTTGAGCCTTATAACGCAATGTAAAGATGCGACATGCAAACAACGATGCCACACGGAGCATCTGCGACTTGAATTTGTGGCATGAAGTCCTGATGAAATAGATACTTCGAAGATTTCAAAATTATCAAAGTCAGAGTTGAGCTACTGTTTTCCGCAGACAGAGAAGCAGGTTGGATAATAATTGTATATACTCAGGTAGAAAAGTTAGATGAATTCGCTTCACCTGTGATGGTACAGTTTGGCTCTTTACTCCGGACAGAGGAACCTGGAATTGGCCGACCATCGCTTGTGGAGCACCAACAATATCCAGTGAGATTGTGACACTGGATTGGAGCAAATGTCCCTCTTTTGGTGCACTTTGGCACATATCCACCCTGATGGCCCAAACCAGAGGAAATCTTCTGCAGAGCATTTTCCACCAACGCTTGACATTTTTTCACCTCCACTGTGAAGAAAATGAAGTAATGGCTTACGGAAATGTCTTTCACTATCATAAAAATCATCAAATGATCCGTGGGTGCCTTCTTCAACCTCTGCTAAGCCACCCTCTGTCTTAAAACACCCTTGCTGCTTTCCATCTTGTCACCCCTGTCCGCTTTATTGTGGAATGGACTGTCTTAATAAACATGTAAGTACGTTAGAAAATACAATTCACTAGACTCCTCCCAAATGTATTGCTAATTTGCACAGCGTTGATTTTGCTCCTGTTTTCACCGTCATTCCAGACGTGGAAATCACGGGGTGTGGTCGCATCGATATAAAGGATCCGGACACTGGTCGATAAGCATAATCTTCTCGGTGTTTAATAATCTACCTTCTCTTGCAGTGTAGGAATCATAAAGAAATGTCAGCAAATCTGGGAAGAATTTGGCTCACAATTGTCATCAAAGTAGGACTTCAAGCAGAAGATTAACAGAAATGGATGCATATACTTGTTGTCAATTTCGTGGGGTAGCCATAAAACAGGCAGGTGACCACATCATAAGAGGTGGTCGTAAAATAAGGGGTGGCCACATCATAAGAGGTGGTCGTAAAATAAGGGGTGGCCACTTCATAGGAGTGTGACCGTAGAGTACCCACTGGATAGCACACGGGACACGTGAATAGACAATATGCACTTCGAATCGTGACAACGCTATCGGCTGTTGCAGGAAGGCCCCCGACCTTAATCGCCTGTGCTTTGGTGAAAGCCTACAAATTGGAGAAGACACCTCCCCTACCATCATCCGAAATAAGTCACGCCAGAGGACTGCGAAGGAGGTAAGAATGAACGTCTCCTTACCTGTTGTTGCTCTCATACACGAAATCCATTCATTCATTGTTACCTTCCTATCTTTGTTCTTGTCACAAAACTTGATCACTTTTCGCAGACACCGCTTGTCCCCGTAATGTCTTCGAACTGCCCGCAAAGTAGGGTAAAGTTCTCTACCTGTCAATACCCCATCTGCATTTGAGTCAGAAGTGGTGAACTTCCATTGGAGACAATTCATTAGCGATGATGTATCGATGGTCCGCGAATCTAGTAGGTGCAATAAGAATAATACTAATGATAATGGTAATAATGATAGTAGTGGTATTGAAAGTAACAAATAATAATAAAGATTCCTTTCTTCGGAATGTTTACTTATAAACAGTAGGTACTTTAAAATGGGCAACTTGGATAATAAGAAACAAAAATAAAGTTATAAGAAAAGTGAAAATCTCCTAAGGCAATAAGAATTCGGCAACGTTCCAATCTTTCTTTCTATGAAAATAATGATTATTATAATAATCATGGTGACATAAATTGGTACATAAATTCAGAGCTCCTAAAACTGGAATTCTTATGGGGTCTTACAATGACAAGATTACATGGTTTGAAATCCATAAACAGACATTGAAAAAGCTGTCTGTTTGTTAAGGATTTTTTTCAATCAAAAGCTGGGAGAAAATAAGGATATTTTAAGGTTTTCCAAACACTCTCCTGCCTCAAAATTTGATGTTAAATATATCAGATGGAAAAAATAAAGCATCTGTTCGCATGGCCTAAATACTTCAACTGAACAGCGAGAGATCATATCTGCTTTTCTTTTCTTCTGAAGTGGAGCGTCAAACCTACCATGGGTACCGATACAACTTATTGCACGGTTGTGTTTGCCTTACTTTGCGACTCAAACAGGATTGGTACCGGGCATGGAACCTTGAGGTCCCCAGGCAAACACTGTCTCAACTTGGCCACTGGCCTATATAAGATTCAACACCCTTTCGAAGAAGCCGACTCATGTCAAGCTTCGCTCTGGGGAATTGGCTGGATTCGGTGATACCGTTTCATTATTAAAAGTGCGATCAGCTGATTGTTTGGGGACGTGTCCATTTGCTATCTATTATCCCTAGTGAAAAAAGTGCCCGGAGAATCCTCAAGAGACCTACTGCACTTAATGTGACCTCTCTACGGCTGAAAGGAATAAGCACGTTTCTTTTTGAAGTGTCATCGCTTCCACAGCGGCTAGCATTCTAACGGGAGTGTTTGAGGCCTGGATGGACTAATGTAGCAGTAGCGTGGACTTGCGGTGAGTACACTAGCACTTTTACAGAATATTGTACCGGTTAAAAGGCAAATTAATGTATACTTCGTTCCACTACTCCTATCGTCCAATTACAATGAAACACACTTGACTCTTGCTACCTCAGGTTTCGGCTATCCCGAACAACTCAATTTCTCGAACGGATTGCTGTATTCCCTCGCTTTTCTTTGGTGTTTTGTACTGGAATAAAACCGTCATCTCGAACACGATTACCTCGATTTCTTCGCTATCTCGAGCGAAATGTCTTTCCCGTAGGAGACGAAAACCCGGCTATCTCGACCAATGCAATTGGCACCTTTTTTTTGCTGCTACGTCTAGGCCAGCAATGGAAGCAGAATAGTTTGAACCTGCAACTTGCCGTCAACAACTTAAATGAGACTAGGGAATGAAACTATAGGATTAACGTTTGCTGTTGATGACGGATGTTTCTAACATGAATCATGTCTTGATTAAGAAATATTTGCTTTTTTAAATCGAAAATTTAGCTCAAATTTTTTTGAAGAAAAGAATCTCTCGGTTTATACTCTACTTTTAAACATAATCCTTCGTTGATCGAAAATATTGCGACACCAGTTACTCGATACTTCGCTGAGTCGAAAGATTTTTCATGTCCTATAAGAATTCGAGGTAGCGAGATTCGACTGTATTTATATACTTCTGCACACTTTCGGTGCATCTTTGTAAAGAGTGGCTCGCAATCATCTGCTCACCTCGATTTTTACAAGGCGATGCTCTGTCCTTTTTTGATAGACCGTTCCTTTTCCTTTTTTCCTTGAAAAATGATTTGAGTGCCAGCCTAATCACTCCACGTATATCTTCATCACAACCTGAAATGAAAATGGCTTTTGATCAGGATGAACAGTTTTCAAATCTCCCTGTCTCAACTTGAACGTCCGATTACGTTACCGAAATAATTTCACAGAGCATACCATTCGGAATGGCTTCTCTCTCAAACTTTCTGTCATTCTTCAATATACAACTCAGAAGGGCGGCAATTTCAATGGATTATGAATAAAAGGACTTCCTCTTGTGATTACACTTTCCCTTGAGATGTATCCATCACTATTGCTTGTTTCTACTCTTGTGGGTTTCCATGTAGGGCTCAGACGTCAGCTATTGTTCTCCTGATCCCATCTTGGTCACCAATCTAAAGCAACATTCCCCCAGAAATCTAATCAATGCCTGAGGCCTAGTTCTCTCAAAGTCAGCCCAAGCCGATTCCTTTGTTTCCTTTCGTGCCTTATTGCCAATTTTTTATCTTTTTTTTCACGATTTGGGCATTGAACTTTTGTTGCTGTCTTCGCATTGAGCTTTCAGATTTCATAATTTCCAATATCTTCTGGCTTGACAATTTTTCCCCAGAATATTCTGGCCATTCTTTGGTCCGCCCACCTTTCCCTTGCTTCGAGTCTATTTTAGCTAATAAGGGTCTCCCTCAAAATCTTATGTCCTTTGATAGTCTCGACAATAAGAGCCTCAAAAAGTTCTTAAAATTATTTTAAATACGTTAGGACAGAATAGGATAGGGTATGATAGAATTGAATAGGATAAAAAAGGATGGAAGAACGACAGACAACTTTTACTGCAAACTTACCTTGTTTTTCACTTCTTTTGAAATGAATTTTAGCTGAACTATTTTCGATTCAACAACTTCCAAAAATTTAGATTACAGAGGTAATATTTGTGATACTCTAGAACAAAAAATGATAAGATTGAAATCTGCATTACTTTTGCAAACACCTCTGTACGCCAGTTCGACATCTTTTCCATTGCACCTGTCGAGTCGCAGCATACATATGTTGTTGTAGGTTTTGAGGTTTGTGCCGCAAACTGGCCTTACTGGAATCGCCGGGCATCTCCGCCTGTTCGAGCAAAAGTCGGCATTCTACAAGAGAAATCAAATAGCTATCAATCTGAACAACCCACTGATGAAGTGGAAAATTAAGTCCCATGTTGAAATTGAGCTTTGGGCAGTTCCTTGCTAAAGATGTGACGTTCGGAGCACGGCATTATTAGGTAGGTGCCCCCATTTTACGCCAGTTGCACATTTACTGCTGGGTGGACAGGTGGAGGTCACCCAGAAACCAGCCTAACACCAAGCCCGAGGTCTTTAGGACAGTGGGCATGCGCACTAAGTTATATGTCAACTAAGCCGTTCATTTCTGAATGCAATGATTCCACAGTGATTCCATCTTCAATTCAATTACTCATGAATAGTATACCAATATAAAAGGCGTCCAATTGTGCTAGAAAGGGCTGGAACACCGATCGCTAAGCATAGTTTCCCGGTGTCCTTTAACCTACTTTAGGATTAATGAATCATAGGAATCTCAATATGACGTCACTTTAAGAGAAAGGACCAGGATACTGTTCGACAAGCGTAAGTTTTCTATATCTTGAGTCCCACCTTTGGAAACTGAGCAGAAATTACAAATAAATAGCGATATTTCGAAACAGACGTCAATCAGTTGCGTGATCTTTCTGTTCGCGTGGATCAAGGTCCTTAGACCGATCGCAGCTTAACGTCACGTAATATAATGAGGCCATTTCAATAAACAGGTTGTCACATGTATGAAATATGATAAAATCCATTAAGCTTAAACGTTATTTAAACGAAAAACTGACCAAAACATTGGTAGAGGTACGTACCCCATATTGATATGTGTGTTTACGAGAGGTGACAGATGTCATAAGAATTTCTATGCGTACGGCATAAATCAATTTGCGGTGCACATAAATTGGATTTAAGATTGGTGTTTTTCGCACAAAACGATCACCAAAAACGCAATCATTTATTCCTTAATATGATACATCAACACAGAACATGTCATGTATTGCTTCAACTCTCACCGACGAAATTCTTAGCAAATAACCCCAACCACGAGGGCCTGTGATAGTGGGGCGATTGACACAGCCCTGACCCCAATACCCCAATTATGCGAATGATTGCAGGGTTGCCCTTTTTAAATCTAATCAAGGACAATTCACTCGTTACTTCTTCGTAGCTATAAATTGGTAAGTTAGAATTGCATATTTTTTCAGTTGAACAGGACAGGTTGTGAAACTAGTGGTATTTTTGTTGAAACTTTTCATCCTGCTAGAATATTTCTCTTAAGGTAAAGATGATGATTGTCATTATTTTGATTATTTCTATGTTAAGTTGACTATTATACTCCGAATGCTCGCCGAGAGCCCCTTGCTAGAGAGGTATCGTTCTGATCCACTAAACTCTTGAAAAAATGCGATCAGTTCTTTCCTCCTCCACACATTATCCTTAGCATTACGCCATATGCCCATCTTCTGCTAGATGGAAAGGCAGTGGCCATCCAGAAGCGGGAGCGACCGTGCCACAAATAGGGGCCTTTACCAGCTGTTACCACTGTGCAAGCTGTCACACATGATGGTTAAAGCTACGATTAATGTGTTTTGTCATTTGAGTGATAATCAGCAGAAGTGTCAAGTGAAGCTTTGTGTTCGCTGTTATTCAATGCTAAGTGTACAGTTGCTGGTTGATCGTTGATTATACTCGAGTCACTTAGAGGACCAAACATGTGGTATGTTTAAGAGTCGCTAAACTCCTTGCAAGTCAACGACATCTATACCTTGAGGTGAGATAAGCCCGACCAGGTTACTGTCTAACGTGGCACAACAATTGAGAACATTAAAGGGTTTGCTTTGAGACTTCTGCTATGCTTCCTTCGGATAACGCAGGGCTCACACTTGATATAGTGTATTCAGGGTCAGCATAGCTCGGTGGCAAGAATCTTGCCCATTGATTCAGCGATCAACTAATCCTATCAGCTCTACTGTACTTACTTTCTATCAATGAGTAGATGATATATTACCCCCATCAATGCCCCTTCCATAAATACCTCCATCAACATCCCTTCCATAAAAACCCCCATCAATGACCAAGGCCCAAGGTCATTAATTACTCGATAAATACCCTATCAATAGTATTTCCACAATTACCCCACTAACATTCCTTCCATGGATACCCCCATCAATGCCCCTTCAATAAATACCCCCAATTAATACCCCTTCAATAGTTAGTTATACAATGCCTTTAAATGCTCAACCACTGCGCGACCAGTTTTGGCATGGGTTTTCATTGAACAAAACCCACTTTTGCGTTGTTTAGTGTTAAGTAATTTCCGCTACACCAGAACTTTGTGCCGAACAGGCGAGTTGAGGTGAGAAGGATTTGCGAAGCGTACGTGGCTGTGGCAAATATAGCGTAATAGACTACCAAACCTATGGTAATTTGATGATTTTGAAAGTCACTTTAATAGCCTGAAGCCAGGTGATTTACCATTTGTGTATTTAAGCTTGATGGCCACAGGAGTCTGCTCTTATGTAATGGTCGACTTGACTCAAAGTAGACCAATCACGCAGTCACCAGGCCCCCCTTCATATAAAATCATTCTTTGTGATTTTTGCTGTTGTGTTTCAACTCAGTGGGAAAGGGACATCGATAGATCAGACGTGTGATTTCCTGGGGCAAGGGTGATGCTGTAAATGCAATAATTTGCTAAAGTACTTGCAAATTTAAAATGGAATGAAGTTCTCTGAGGAAAATGGGGGAAATTGGAAATTGCTGGAGGGAAATGGTAACCTAAGAGAAAAGAAGACACGTATGGTATCTGATTTGAAGGTGAAAGAATGTGGAGCAATACGCTTATCCTCACAATCATAGACAAGGTTCGAGTTGTATTATCATGGAGAAACCTGCTTTTCTTCATTTGTGATGACAGCAAAAAAGGATAAATATACGATACGATGGCAGATATATTTTATAAAAACAACATTGATGACACATGAGGTGTTCTGGTTTGCATTTTTTGAATGTAAATTGGTCTTGGTATGGTGATTAGTGGTGCCCTGGTGTAGTAGTTCAGCGTGCGGACTTACGCAGGGGTTGTGTTTCAATAAAAACACCAGCTTCCCTAGGAAAAACTTCATTGAAGCCAGTAAATGAACAAGGACACAAAAAATATTTTCCTAAAAATGGGGGCTAATGCCCCCCAATGGCTGCGTTGCATACTCGACTTCGAGCGTGGCGAAAACCAGAGACAGGGCTCTGAGTTGTTTCTAGAAAAGTGGAATTTATGAGGTGGTTTCCCGCTGCCTCTTCATCAAAGGCGATTTTATTGTGACACGTGGTGGAATCGAACTCACGACCCCTGTGTTATGAGTCTGCATGCTTAACCACTACACCATGGCACCTCTCCTCAGGCCCCCCAAAATATTTGAAAAAGTACACAGTTGGCTGAGCCCCCCAGAGCCCCTCAAGAGCCCCCAAGAGCCCCCCCAAGAGCCCCCTGCTCTGCAGCACTGCTCACTAGCACAGTACTCCCGATGCTCATATCGTGCATGGGAATACATCCTACTCTTTTATAATGGTTCGAAGTGAAGCATGGAAAAGGCAGGCTAGGTATTCATGCGAGCTGACAATCTCCCAGTCGCTTATAATAATTATCAGGAAGGTCTTTATTGGCGATACAGAGATCTGCAGCTCACCTGGACAATGAGCCTTCTTCTATTAATATGTATTATAAGTGTGTTGCGGTCCTGTAGTGTATTGATTAAGCGTGCGAGCCGATAGCACAGGGTTTGTTGATTCGAACCCTGCACTGTTCACAATGAAACATTATCGACAAAGAAGGCAACAGTGGGTCATCCTATGAAAATGAATTGACCTAGATAAAGATTTTAGCTGAGTCTTTGGATTATACTAGGTCTGAAAGCACGTATGCCATGCAGTTTATTGCAAGAAATCAGCTACTCTAGAAAAACGTGGTAGCAATGTCTCTGTTTTCTGCTAAGCTTTGATTTGGATATCCTTTGCAGTTTAGCTTACGAAATCCACTTCTCTGGAGAAGCTCTGAACACTGTCTCTGGTTTCCACTAAGCTCGGAATGGAACATGCTTTGCATTTTAGTTTACACCTCATAAAATCCACTTCCCTGGAGAATCTCTGAACACTGTCTCTGGTTTCTGATTAGCTCAGAATCAAGTATGCATTGCAATTTTTCATAGCGCGCGTGGAATCTAACTTGGTGTTTGATGAACGAGAACATGTCTTTGTCGAATCAATCTTTCATCGACGCTGACATAAAGAAAATGGAAATGGTTGCAAGGTGTAGCAAGGCATTGCAGGTCCTATCGTAGAAGGACGCCAAACGGAAAGGCGAAAAAAAATAACCAGTAAGAAAAGAAAGTTTTCAATATCCAGCTAATTTCCTATTCATCATTGTCATACCTGGACTGACAAACTCTGCTCATGGTCAGAGAACAAGGGCGTGAATCCACTTTGCAAAACTTTTGCACGGGATGCAAGCAATGCTTGGTATAATCACGCGAGATCTTACTTGAAAATCGTATTTACTGCCTGCTTCTTGGGCGTAAACCCCGCTAATTTCAACCTGAACAGGCCCGACTTCGACTTGCACGTTGGTTCCAGAAACGTTCACTGCATTTCTACTGACAAAAGGTGCAGACAGAGTGGTATTTCAAGGGACGTAAGAAAAACGAACTTAGACATGCTTTGAAGAACAACTTACCGTGTAGAGGTTGAAAATGGTGCAAAATACGAAAAGAACAAACGTTTTCATTGTCCGTTAAGTGGGATCTTCTAGCTCGTCAGCAAACTAACCGATAGTATAGAACACAGTCGTACAGTCCGCAGAGTGTGTGAATGGCGATTGTATTTGCTTGCTCTTTCGCAGCTCAAAGGCTCAAACACGGCTCAAGTGAAATCTTGGCAATTCGATCCATCTAAGGACCATGTACAAATGTAAGTACTTAAGAATTCTCAGCATTTGCAGACGAAATCCTGGACTAGAAACGGGCAGCTTTTGCCAACATAAGCTGATAATGGCTCCTTGTGTTTTGAAGAATGAATGTCACGACTTCTCGATGACGAGTCGCCCTTGATGGATAGGAGACAGAAATAGCAAAGGTGATTGGAGACGCGATCGGCGCCGTACGCTGATATTAAGGAGTACGTGAAAACAGCCGTTGTCAATACGCTTGTTCTCAGAAGCATAATTTATTAGCTTTAAGCGAAATCGTCCACGGTTAGGTGCAATGAAGCCACATAATTTTGCGTTGATCGACTGATATCATATGATGCGCCGAGAATTTCTGAAAACTCGGTTGGTCGTATGAGACTATTGCATCTTTGAAAGGGTCCCCACATTGTTGGCAATGTATCTGACTTACTCAGTCATTGTGGACTAGGAATGCATGTTTGAAGGCGCTAACGATCAGTATTATCATTGCAATAACTGCATCAATTTTGTTATTAACAATCAGTAGCACCAACATGAATCAAGGGTATCATCACAATAAAACACAAGCATCATTATCAAGCATCACCGGTATCATCAGCATGCATCAATCGTATCAAAATCATAGTTATGATCATATGAATTTTGATGATCATCAATTGCTTTTATTTGTTATAATAACCGTGATAATCACCTATTCATGGTGATAATCAAAATATCATCATCATGATCATGATCGCAAACACAGCTGTGGTTGCAATCATTTATTGATCAGTGCAATCACTATTGAGGGGGGTATCAGCGTCACACACACAGACGGACATATTGCTTTACAAAAAAGTTATTAAGCAAATCCTCCTCCTCGGAAGACCAGATTATGGCGTCACATCCAAGCACGCGTATCTCTCTAGCCATCCTCAACCAAAACCGAAAGGTTCCTGGTTCCGTGGTATATGAATAGCCTGACCATATGCTCCCAGATTTTGACTTTGCAAATGTCCAGTGTTGTCCATTGAAGTGTTGAGGGCGTTCGAATGGGGCTTGTGTGCCTCGATTACTTGAAGTGTCATTTGCGTACAAGACAAGCCCGACGAGATTCGCTCGTCATTCGGAAGACGCACTTCTGCTTACCATTCAATCCTTTCGATTCATCAAAGCTGCAAAATTTTTTAATAAGTAACTAGTAATAGAACACAGCTCTTCTCCCCATGCGTTTCGCCTGAAAAATGCTGATTGAAAAATAGATAAATGTATTCCTATCATGAATGGCCGTAAAATTTCCATGCATTATCACCCTTCATGTGGTCTTGTAAATCCATGTTTGTTGTATGCCGTTCAATTTTTATCAGCCTAAAAGAGACTTGTTTCGAGTTGGCCTTGATCTTGTTTACTCGTGCAGTATGCTCTTTATGACTGCCAAACAGGTAGATTAAACGAAGACCGTTGACGATGTTATTTTACTGAGATAACCATGTAACCTCTCTCTGCAATCGATTTGCCTCTGGTATATTTTCAGTTCCCCCATAGACGATGTCTTCTTTGACACATGTGGTATTTAGGCCAGTTGCGGTGGCCGACGTCCATCTAGAATTAGCAGGAATTTACCTTAGCGCTTACTGGAAACGAGCCATCAGACCGCAAAAAAATTCACGAGGTGAAATCATTTCATCATATCATTATCTGCAACCCTAAAAACGTCAAGTTGAGTCCCGTACTCGATTTGAGCTCAGGAAAGCACCTTGTTAGGTAGGTACCATCGTTAGCCATGACATTTTGAGGTAGACTTGTTCCCAGCTTTGCCCAAGGGAGACATGTGCTGCGTGCTGGACATTTTGGTTTCAAGGACCTCGCTGTTACAACGAACTTCCTTTGGAGATTCGTTCCTTGAACTCTTTGGTCCTATTTACATCAAGACTGAAAGAATGCTGATTAAAAATGATTCCCAAAAAATAAGATGCTCTTGTTGAACGACTTCTTGCAAATATTTTAGTACCTACCTCGACTAGTTTTACATTGTATTAGGATGACTATCATTGATTTTTTAGATTTTAATTTTAACAGGGCTCTTGTTGATAACAATACTTTCTAGTATTGATAAGGTATTTTACCCTGTATAAACATGTATATTATTATTATTATTATTATCATTATCATTACTACAGCTAGAAAGCACCGAGAAATGGGATTAAGCGTGGGGCAGAAGTCATGGTCTTAGGGGAGTAGACCTGTGCTTTTACCTCGATGCCAACTGCATCTCAGCGCCTCTTCTTCTTGTGCGGTGCCATATTCATGCCACAGACGAATCACTGCAGCTTCTGGCTTCTCCACATGTCTCTGCTTTAGCAACAGCAACCAGGTATTGTTCTTTCTGCAAATTCAGTGTCTTCTTGGTCCCATCAGGCAATTCCATCCACTGTTGTATTTCACCCACTTTCCCTCTAACTCAGGCACAATGATACTTCGCCCCGTGCACAAATCTTCTCTTAGCAATTAAGCTGAGTGCCATACGCGCAATGAGCGTTGGTTAGCAACTTCGCAGAAAGGTAGAAGCACGAGTCTGGTTGCATATTGAGGATTTATGGAATGAAACGTTTAGAGCAAGGTTTGTGATGCATCCTTAGATCTAGCGCTCGCTGCAGTTGGTCAGTTGTGTACAAAGAGACTGCCATAATAGGAGCATGGAAAGCAACACTTGGAATGTTGCATAGATGTAGACAAAATATGAATGCTTGAAGCAATAAATGCTGGTATACAGTAGCCTTTTTTAGTGAGTTATGTTGGGGAAAGGCCATGGTGGCCTATACAATGCCTCAATAAAGGAAGAAAGAAGAAAGCCAACGGCTAAGAGGAGAGAGAGATCAGACCAAGCTTATTGATCTTAGATCCAAAGCAACTGCTGTATGTTTCAACCTTCGTTAAGGCAAGTTCAATTTATAGATGCTCTCTTTTAGCAACCGAAGGATGACTTTAAGGATGTTTAGAAGCCACGCGTAAAGAGCCATGTCCTTCCTGCACATGTGACGCAACTTATTCATTCCTACACCTGGAATTACAGATGGCCAGCAACTCTCCCTACTCTGAGTGCAAGTTAAGCTGGAGGTAGGTCTCAACCAACTGACTGTGAGATTTAGAAGTATTTACCTTACCACTGAGCTGTTCTCAAACTTTCATTTTAATGATCCTCGGTATCATGTTGCTCCTTTATGAAGTAGCCTCACTCAGGTAGTGGAAGCTTTTGCTATGGGATGGTCGATTGATGAAGGCAAGATATTCTTTGTAGCAGAAGGGGATCGTGGTTGCTCGCCATCAATTTATTATTCTCCCTTCAAATTAGCATTGATCTTGCGAAGGTTCTTCACAGTAATGAGGTAGCAGGGGCCAAGAAGGGATGCAATGAAAAATGAAGAAGTATTCAAAGATTTCAACATTAATTGTCGACAGCTTATTCTAAATATGCATTCCACGACGAAGAACGCGAAACATTGAAGTAAATCACTTCTCTCGCGATGCCCAAATTTCTGTCAAAACACACTGTGATCGTGAAATCTTGAATCTAAGCTGTGAAGTTTCTTGTCAATGGCCTCCTTTGCAAGACACTTTACATAGTAGCTATAGAAACGCATGCGTTTAAGCATGGTAGATAAGTGGCAATCAAAGCACGACCCCCCGAAAGAGCACGCTGTCATATTTAGTGATGATATTTCTTAGCTTATAAGCAATTAATATCATTCATTCTCTATAGGTGATGGGGTACCATGCCTAGATATTTGCATTAAAATATCCCAGTTAAAATACTTGACCGCCACAGGGAAGCGCATCCATTACTCAATGCAACAGTGTTGAGAGGATTTGTAGCGTTTCTGCTACAAAGCGGTGGAGCGATCGCGTGGTAGGCAATTCGCCATCCACGCTCATTGGAAAAGATCTTATGATATGAGCAGCGCGCTTTGTTATGGTTAGCACAGATCAACTGATTTGGGTGTGTGTTCATGTGTATGAGCTTTGAATATGTCGGCTCTGGACGATACAAAAATCATCATTTCCAATGTATTCGCAGTCGATTTTTGCATTGTCGGCCTAACAGGTGACAGACGTTCGGTTGCCAAGTTATGCTAACAAGGTCCAAGTTGACTAAAGAGTCTTAAGGTGAAAGGCCTTCTAGCTACGACGATGTCAAGATGACACTGAGACAACGTTGGCAAGACTGAGCAACTAAGTCATCATGAGCAGTCTTCATAAATCGAATTCAGACACTACGCATTACAAAGCACATTAGAATCAGCAAAAAAGCCGAGTCTCACACTCAATACGAGACATTGGGATACCGGAGATAGCCAGCTAAGGAGATACCGTAGTGACGCCGATAAATCTAGATTAGTGCTACAATTTTTGTTAGGACATTATCATCAGCGGTCAGCAGACAACAGTGCAACTTATCATCTTTGTGGCTCCGTGTCCTTTCCATGTTAAAAAGGACAGCATTGACGACAAGAGTAGTCCATCGAGGCAAAGAAGAAATCGCGTCTTAAGGACTATCCTCACTCATGGCCCTGTTAGGTAGGTTGTCCAACTCTTCTCCTCGACTCAGATTAAATGGAAAACAGAATGACAAGTCTTGTGGAGCTACGTCACTTTCACAAGGGATGGGGCTGAATTGGCGAAGACCAAATCCCCGAGAAACTCCTGCAGGTCGCTCGATTGTAACTAGTAGAACCAGCGGACTTGTCTTGGGACGAATTGGAAGTCCAAAATTAGGTTGTCAAAACTCTGCAGACGTCTGCTCGCGTCACTTTTACTTGATCAAATTCACCCGCGAAGTGGACAAAACGTTCCTTCTTCTCGAGAAGAGGGCAAGCTAATGGGGAGATCTTTACACTACATCATATTAAAATCATTATCGTTGATAGCGGGTGGGGGCTTCCCACATCAAATAAGTGAATGAATGAATGAATGAATGAATGCATGCATGAACGAACAAATAGCTTTCGAAGCTGATTCTCGTAAAAGCCAAGAGGAGAAAGAAAAAGTTGCGATAAATGTAGCTATAATTTTAATGACTCAATAAACACGATTTATTCACGATAAAAAGTAGAGAATTCCTGGCTGCTTAACTGTTCCCCTTAAATTCCAATCAGTTTCACCATCTATCTAGCACAATAAAGTAGATTAGAGGACAATAAGAAGCTATGCTAATCGGGCAGTTTCCCAGTCGCTTGTCTCGATGCGGCGACACTTCCTTATTCCTATGCTTGGAAATACAGAGCGCTAGCGAGTCCCAGCACTCAAGGTGACATGCTCGCCCTAAACTGCCGACTATTGGGTCCGTAAAGAGCAAATCAACCACTTGCCCAGCTACTGGCCTGTCTGAAGGAAAATTGAACGAGTCAATGGAAAGAAGCACGAATGTTAAAGTTGGGCAAGACAGGATGGCTAAAACTAGTAAAATCTTATCAAATAAACCTGTCTAGGATTTAGAAGGGGGAAATATATTGATTGTAATGACAGGGAACTCTTGCATCATATTCAGAGCATATATTCAGATAGGCGCTTGGATCTATATCATGGCTTAGGAGAACTGAATAAGAATGAATAGCAAAGGAGCCAGGAATGAACCTTGCTCGACGGCATACGCCGCGCAGAAAGGTTTTTACAATACAATTGAGATACTATGTACATTTCATTTGATGAAATATCACTATGTCAAACAGTATATCATTATTGAAGAGCTATGAGCTGTTTGTAGTCAAATTTGCATTCCCATCTGATAATTCTTTGTTTGAAGCGAGCAACTGCAGCTGCTTGCGAGCACCATTCAACCTTAATTCAACAGAAAAATGATATGTCATCTATTTTTGAATTAACAAGAAAATCGACAGAAGGCAGCAATAGAACAGAAATGGGACGCAAACATGGCATAGAAAAAACTTGAAAAATTATACGAAATAAGTTAGGATGTAAGGATTTATCAAAATTAACGTGTGAAATCAGACTTATCTTGGAGATTGGCATTTGAATGGAAACTGGACTTGGTGAGGATGTGTGCAAGTTGACTTACGACAGGAAGGGCGTGAAAACTATGCAATGGGGGTATGATGATGGCAGAGAAAAGACCTACTATATGTGGATGACAATAATAAATGATATATTTATTTATAGCTGACTTCTACGTGCAGTAGCTAGCAATTAACTAAAGCCAAATGAAGTTAAAAAATTATAGAAAGATAATATAAAGCACTAATTACAAGACTCATAATTCAACCAATATACTCTACGTTTTTAGTAAAAATACAATGTTACAGATTACAGAAGATTGGCTTGGGATAATCCTTCAAAAGGGATCGACTCGTCAATTAAAGCAGGCTTCTCTAGACTGTCATATGACAGCCTCAAGGGCACCTTTACAGAGCTCCCAAAACTTGTACCATGCTGGGATAAATAAAAAGGCACAAGACAAGTGCTGACAAGCAAAACATAGAAGCCCCCGAAGAATAAAAAGAACAGGATAAGGCACGTCAGAGTTAAACAATGAGCTGCTGCTACACAATTGTAAAAATTTACTTTGCTTTTTCACGAACTGAGTTGTAGCGTGACATGTTCTCCCTGAGTACCCTGTCCTCGTGCTCCTTCCATCGATTCGTGAAAAATCTGGATAAGAAAGGAGCAAATCAGAAAAAGATGAAAACGACTTCCATCAGAATGACAAAAGGGTGCTGATCAGAAAACGCGCTACGTTTGATGGGCTGTTAGAGCGCTGAACAATTAACAAACAGACGTCAAACATGGCGTTCCTACTGAGAAAGAATTGCCTGTGCAGAGCGTGAACAAGCACCATTCTTCCACCAAGGCAAAGATACATCAGGTTTTCTTTCAGACTATTTCTCCTAAATCTCGCAACAATGACGGACAATCTACGTGCTTGAAAGAAAAAATCAACTGATTGAGGCAGGATTCCGTCTTGAGATATCATCGCTTCATTGTAGTTAGAAATTGTGCTTTCATCCACCTAAGAATGGTTCGGCAACAATCTTTTTATGGATCAATTGAGCGGAAGGCTGACCTTATATGCACATAGTGTAGTCCCGATCCGGTTAGCATGAATCCAAAGGCTAAGCATATGATCCATTTATTTCGACGGCTCTTTCCACCACGGTACTTCTCTTTTGCGAATTGAAAGTCTCTGAAAGATGCAAGAAAAACTCATCAAGATGTTCTACGAAGAGATAACTCCATGATTGAAACGCATATTCCTACAGAATGATATACACAACATACATAGGTGCTGTTATCACGTTTCGACGGGCTGGGGAGCATAAGATGAGGACAGAAGAAGAAATTGTCATCACGCTTCAAAATCAATATAAAGAAACCGTGGAAGCACATACTCCTTGGAGATTCTTCTGTGTGGAATCAATCAACTAATTAAATGATTAATTGAATAATCATTTAAAGTACAACTTTGCGCATTTCATTGAATTCTACGATAAATTACGTCACTAGTCTTCGTAGAATAGCAATGATAATCTCATCTAGCTAACATCTATCCAAATCTACCTATGAAATCTATTCTCTTTGATGAAAAAATACTGACCTATACATATTTTGCGCATATGGATCATTTTCATAGAAGGCTTGGAATTTTGGGTTGAAATAAGTTTCCTCTGACCCACTAGAAGATACAAAATTGATATTGGTAGCCAAGATGAGAAGAAATATACAAAGTAATACAGATGTTATACCGCATTATATCATATCATATCATATCATATCATATCATATCATATCATATCATATCATATCATATCATGTCATGTCATGTCATGTCATATCATATCATTCCATAGCATATCATACCATATCTAACACATCATAACACATCATAACACATCATAACACATCATAACACATCATAACAAATAATATAATATAATATGATATGATATAATATAATATAATATAATATGATATAATATGATATAATATGATATAATATAATATAATATAATATAATATAATATAATATAATATAATATCATGTCATGTCATGTCATGTCATGTCATGTCATGTCATGTCATGTCATGTCATGTCATGTCATGTCATGTCATGTCATGTCATAACATATCATATATCATATCATATCGCATTAAATTGCATTGCATTAAAATATACATTATACTACATTATATTACTTTACATTGTATCATATTGTGCCATATTGTATCACATCAAATTGCATTTCACCCACAATCATTTAAGATAATGGTGGCACTCATCATATCTTACCCAACTCTTGAGCTTCCGTATGGACTGTATACAGATGAGTTACCAGATGTGTAGCTAATTCTTGAGACCTGGTTCTTTGTTTCATCATATTCTGTTCTTTTTGTTTCATCTCCAAGAACCATGTATGCTTCATTCACCTAACACAATAAACCTTGAGCTAGCAACATTTGAAGGAAAATACAAAGAACATGCTTGGAGTTTATACAAAGTCATTCACGTAAAAAGTAGCCAAAGGGAGAACTGGTGGAGTACCTTGTTCACTTTATTCCTGAAAAAATATGCCATCACAATTGGAGGGCATTCCAGAATGAAAGAGTAAAGGATCTGGAGCAGAAGGGAAAGAGGCAAAGGAGCCGCATAAAGAACTGGGGCATGAGGTGAGCCTGGGAGCAAGGGATGACAGCTCAATCAAAACGAAATGCGTCTTTCTTTGCTTTCAGCAAAACAGTCATTTATTATTCTGGTAGAAGACAAAAGCTTGGAAGCTGCTTACCTCAACAAACTGATCATGGAGAGCTGGATCATTGATATTTTTGTCTGGGTGCAACTACAGAAAAAAAGATTCCAATATTAAGATATAATGGCTTAGTCATTCAAGAAATGCAAATATAAGGAGAAAAGGTTGAAGTTTTATAAGAGATGGCAAGATGACAGGGGCTGCAACGATTTGGATACATATAATACAAGCCAGAAACCATTTGATTGCATATGCTATGGTAAAAGGAGGGAGACCAGATCCATGCTTGCTGACCAGTTGACTTGTGGGAGCTGCTGCCCCATGTTAGAGTGGGATGCTCTTTTCTGCTGCAAACCATCCTTATACATTCAGGGACCAGTACTGGGCCAGTAAATGATGCACAGTACCAGCACTTCCTTAACTAAACTTGAGCAATCTTTAGCTATGTTTTTATGGTCTTCTCAAGTCAAACAAAACGATTTGAACTTGCCTCTTTGGTTTTTGAAACATAAGCCGTTCTGATTTCTTTCCTTTCAGCATTCTGAGGAACACCTAACACATCATAATAACATCTTTTCTTGTTTGCAGCAAATGACTTCTGCCTTCAACGTTAAAGAATTGCAGACTCCAGTGGACTATTTGCGTTGCTAGATATTACAGATTCATAAAGTAGAAATGCATTCCATACTGGATCATTCCAGAGGGTAAACTTCTGAGTGGTGGCATTGTGAGGTAGGTAAACTCCTTTCCTTGCCACACGTTTCCCTGGTTTTATCAGGAATCCATTTTGATCAGTGGACGGAAGGGGGTCCAAGAATGGGGTTTAGTCTCTCCAGCCCAGAACCTTTGGCGTGGAAGATATTTGCTCTATGACAATTCTAGAATGGCTCCAGCTGTTCTACTTGCTTCTTGATACTTAGTCTTAAGGGCATATATTGACAAGAGGTAACAAGCAGTCAAATAGAAAAGCAGGGGTTTGGAGAAAAAGGGATAAGATGATCAAGGAGATCCACAGTCCAATGTCAAAACTAAATATCCCAAACTAAGCTGACATATAATTGTAGTAGCTGACCTATACTTCTTGGTCATGTAGGGGTGCCTAGAGTTCCTAAACATCCTGTTTGCACCGAAGACCACTTGCATCTAGAAAATACCGTTGAAACTTTCCTTCCCTGTATTTTTCTACTAGAGACACAACAGTGATCCTATGGTCAGTGGTTCAAACCTCCACTCAGCTAAAATTTCACTTAGAGTGAGGAGAGTTTCATTCTCCTTTTCACTCAAGGTATAGGCACCCCAAGGGGTTGTCACATTGAGAGGAAGAGCCTGGAAGCTGTTTGATATGCAAATAAAAAATCCACCTGTGCATGCTATGTAAAATCATGAAACATTATCTTTATACCAAAATATCAAATTTTTACCTTTTAACGAGACATTGAAAACAAATTAATCCACTTTGGTTGTGATATGATTGAGAAATACCTGTCCTAGCTCTTGTGAGCATCTATAAGAACAAAGCAAACTTGCAACAAATTGGTGGTACGAAGGTCTAACAAAGAGAATAGCATGATATCGTACAAAGCTCTAACGAAGAGCATAGCATAGTGGCTACTGACAGGGCATAACATGTTCAGGAAAGAAGGCTGAATTGCGCAGCACGTAGCTGTCCACAGATACCACTTCGGGTGTGCACTTTTGTTTCAGTGAGTCATGTTGGGGAAAGGCCATGGTGGCCTATACAAAGCCCCAACAAAGGAAGAAAGAAGAAAGCAAAAGGCTAAGAGGAGAGAGAGATCAGATAAAGTTTAATAATCTAAGATCTGAAAGATGGCATGTTGTAAGATTCAGGAGAGCAAGAAGAAGGCAAGATGTTCCATAAATTGCATGATCTTGTGACGAATGATGATTTGCGCGATAAAGTTTGTGGATTAGGCAGTGAAACTTGGAAAGGGTGTGAATGAGTTGACCTTCTGGTAGTTCTGACATGCCTCAGAGGAACAGGAATAATATCCCTGATCTCCTGAGAACAATGCCCGTGAAAGTATCTGTAAAAGACTGAAAGATTTCCAACTAAACGACAACAGTCACAATTAATAAATGAAAGGATTCTTTTCCTCTCTGGTTGCGTCTATTATCGTGACTTGTGTAGAGCTTGGACTCCCAACCCCTACAATGATGATAATAATAGGAGCATTGTTTATGCAGGGTCAGCATTGTCAGAACTGGAATTGCCGTTATCAATAAGGGCCCTGTAAAACAGAATGATTTGGCTGACTTGTTTGACAACACCCAGGGATACTTACTGTAAAATTTAATCTGATCTGGAGCTCTGATTGCTTCTATGATTGCAATAGGGCAGACTTTTGAATGAACATATCACTTCTCAAGCACGGGTTTACGAAGCTGGCTGCTACATTGGCCTAGATCACTGTGCTGTCAATCTTCAACTCACATCCCTAGAAAAAGATCAAATATTGGGATTGACGAAATGTTCGCACGTTTATCTTTGAATAACGAATGTAGCATTAATTCATCATGAAAGGTTCCACAGATGAAATTTTTAAATGCATTCTTACCACATCGCCGTCCCCTCTGCTAATTATGTAACTTCTAGTTGAACAACTTCAAAACAACAAACTGCCTCCATCTTACCATAGCCTCGCTATGAAAAATTGCACAACCTTTCAACGTAACACGGATTAATAAAAGTTATGATTATAATCGGCATAAATTTTGTTGTACCTTGTATTTGTGAAAATAGGAAAGTCAATCTTGAAAATAATCAGCGTAAACTTCATTAAGAATAACGAATCATATTGCAAAGTACGAGCTGGACGTGTCAGACTTCTTGTCATCAACCTTTTATTCTCCTTTGACGACACGTAGTGGATACGCTAGGTAGAGTAAAGTCTAGCGTACCTGTGCTGTCAAAGGCAAATGAAAGAAATTGGTGGTAGGAAAGTCACCTGACCATAAGAGTCCCATGCAAAACTTCTCTGAGGATGTGGCCTTGATACTATATTAGATATTCAACACTGGTTGCATTATTTTGAGGCGGGGATGTCGGCAAGACTTCCCGTATAAGGGGGGCCGCGTTCCACACAAATGGGGCTGGATGATTGATTCACAGGATCTGGTGTTAAGTAAAGATTGGTCACAGACTGGATTTTTTATCCGATGGGGGCTGTAGCCTCCTCTACCCCCTCTAGCGATACCCCTGCTTTGAAGACGTAGCCTGAAGAAGGCCTTTCATACATAGCCTTATATTTCTATTCTTCTTCAATTTTTGCCTCTTTCAAAGGTAATTTCTTCCTTCCTGCTTATTTCTGATGTACATGAATCAAGCGTTCTTCATTCCCTCAATCGTGCTTACTCAAGTTAATTCTGACATGGAAATTTTGAGAGGCAAGTAGCGACAAGGTCGTCAGACTTTTTATGACTTCCAAAAAGTACACCAGGTGAAGCTGTAATTACACCAGGAAATGGCGCAAGAATGAAGACGTACAAATGTGTAGGTTGAGAACAGAGGACGTAGCGGCACACGCAGAAATTTAAAGGGTGAGAAAGCTGAGGTAACTATAATACTGATGGTCCCTTGGCTCCAGTCCATTTTTGGGAGAAATTTAGCCATTCTCTTCATCGAATCTTTCCTTCCAATGCGCTTTGAGGGAAAGTGGTTGCAGAATCGGTTACGAGTCGACGAAAAATGAGTTGAGATTATTTTCGGCGGCCGATATCCAGGGACACCAACGTGGGGGTTTCTGCATTTCTCCATTCAAACAATGGGCACCGTGGGTACAACTGGGGGCTAAGTCCATCGAGGAGAGGAACTTTCTACTCCACCCATTTCGCGGTTCTCGTTGGTGGCAACCTGACAAGGTGCATGTCTTATTTGGTACCAAGTAAGAGATCGTAGCTGTCTTTCATTCCACATTGCACATCAAAACCCAAGAATGCTTGCGCATTATTAAAGGGACACGATATCTGTTTTCACTTCTGCATGAAATGGTGGTGTGACGTAGTGGTTAAGGCGCAATGTTTCGAATCATACGAGGTCTACTCGCGTGGGTTCGAATCCCGTCGTTGGAACCACTAACCACAAGCCAACAGTCAACTCAGCTGCCCATCCTTCCGAGGTCGGTAAATGAGTACTCAGAAGTGATTCTGAGGGCACAAGCAGTGGACACACATTGCTACTTTGATTGAGTTACTACTATAACAGCTAATCCAAAGCTACTTTGATTTTAAATACTATTAAGATAAGAGGAAATTTTGCTGAACAGATATGGATCTGGGTCATACTTTGCCTTGAAAGAAACTGGCTCGCTTAATGCTTCGCTTTCCATCATCAAAATACTCCACAAACGATTGACTCTGACGTCATGACTCTTTAAGTCATCCATCATCTTCCTAAACTCATCGGCAAACCTCCTCTCACCAAACGTGAAGAAATTCAAATGCTTAACACCAGCTATGGATGCGGCAATAACTTGAATCACTGCCTTGATCTCTTTGTCCCCACCGAAAGCACCACATCCCCAATGGCCGGTACTTATTCCGCAACCTTTGCCTGCAAGAAACCCAACATAGCATTTGTGTAACTCACGCTTTAGCAAACTGCCTTGCATCTGCTCGAAACGATTTTCACCAGAGCCGGCTTCAAAACACAACGCGTCGATTGCGATTATTTTCCTGCCCGCCCAATCCCAGCTCTGCTCGTTGCTACCTGCATACGCAGCATCCAGTCCAAAGTCCGTATAATTTGCGTACTTTTTGGCACCTGAAATCACGATAGCCTCATTGTCAAGGAGAGGGTCCGAATTCAAAATGCCTATTGGCAGGGCCTCCGGGCTTATACCCAGCAACAGTTCTTCTTGAGTACCACCAGGACCGCCTCCCACACAAGCATTGGCAAAGTCAATCTCTATTTCTTCAACGTCCCCTATTCTACCATGGACAAGCACGTTTACATGAACGAGTGGGACGTCGTAGTGCTTCAAATCCAACTCCCTTTCGAGGAATCTCCTTTCAAAAACGATGCTCTTTTCAGGTTTCTCACCTATTGTTATGTCCTTGAACAAATTCAAAATTGCACGAATGTAAATGTCTGTAGTCGGGAAGGACATCGGAGCATACCAATCAAGAAATGACATTCGGCTTGCGATAGAAAAGGGGCCATTTGCGTGGTTTTTTGCAACAGTTTCTCCCCCAATACAGCAACGAAAAGTTCCAAGAAACATGTGTGCCAGTAAGCAATGGATTTGAGTAGCAGAGAGGACCAGCACAGAAGGTATTGATGCTTGGAGAGTTTCTGTAAAACCACTTGGGAAAAGCACCTCTATCTCAAGGGCTAAGCTACAAATGGTTGCAATAACAGACCCCTTTAGTTTGGAATCTTGAATATATGAGCTAAGAATACGCGAGAGTTTTCCTGTATCTAACAGAGAATTCACATGCAGGCATTTGTTTATGCTGGAAATTCCTTGTACTGTTTCCATGAGGTTCTCTAGTGTTGGCTCATTGGAAACCAGTTCCAGCCTTTCCCGAATAGCATCCCAGTAATCCTTTGAATAATTTGATGGTAAATTGAGCGGCATTGTAAATATATTTACCACACGAAAGCATAAAATTTTCTGCAGAAATAACCAAAACTAGAAAGTCGCTTCAATTCACGGAAGCATTCTGGAGCAGCCCTTATGTTTTAGCCTCTATGCACACGAGCCTCGTTTTCCAAAACTGGCGGTTTCTTCGAAGATGTTAACTGGAAGAAACAAATATGTCGGCAAAGATAAGGAGCCTTGAAAGTTACAATCGTATTCCAATTTTGCGATGACACCAAATTTATTGAGTGGTAAGAAATGTAAAACAACTTTCAAGTCACGATTATGCGATTTTTCACCATTTTACGCAATGAAAAGGCGCCCGTGATACTGCAATGCAATGTTTTCTTATAGGGCCTATAATTGTTTTGTTGACTTCTAGATGACCGGATTTATCATCTGGCCGAAAGCATTTTTCTTCAATACCACGAAGTAGAAATTTTCGTGAGATATGACCTATTTTTCAGAATTACTGTTAGGAAGATCTTGAAATGTTAGGTGACTTTTCTTCCTGACTTGGTGAAAGGGCACTTAACCACCAGCGGGTTTACGTAGGAACTTTGCCAAAATTCTTTGAAACAAATAACAACGAAAGCTTTGTGATATTAAATGAACTGTATTCAAGACTAACCTACATCCACCATGTTTTATTATGTTACTCTGTAGCAGGTAAGAAAATGCTTCAATTCAAATTGAGTACTTTATGCCTTGGTTTTTTCAAGAAGCTTTCAAATATATTCGTCATTTGTTAATGGTTAGTTAATTCATCATCAGTTATTAGTTAATAATAGATTAAGAATTTTTTATCATTTTTTACCTCACTGTCATCTGATGTGTAAAATTAGGCAGTCAAATCAGTAATGCCATGATTCTGTGCTTTAGCTTTTCCAAACAGATTGATTTGATAGAAAGCTAACATGTATTTCTACATTGAATCCTTCATCCAAACTGCAGCCTAAAGAATGACTTTCCATTAAGATCTTCCATTTCCTAATGTATTTCTAAGTTGAATTTTACTGGAGAAAACTTTTGCGTACAGGAAATATCTGATCCATTGTTTAATCGTGGACCTGTTTGCTTAATGACCATGAAGCTGAAATCAAAAATTGTATCATGATTCTCTCGACATGTCTATCATTTGCAAAATGGTAAGAGAGTAATAAAGAGCTAGTATTCCTGTCTGATACAGGTATTCACATGGTTTGTTAGTGGGAAGGCCTTCATTCATAAAATTGGAATGAACACATAGTTCACAATGACTTGTTGTCAGCACCAGCCAAGAAGCTAGGGAATCTAATCACTGATTGGGACGAAACCAACTGATGGTGGTGGGGCCAAGTGGCTAAGGCGCTGTGTTTCCAATCTTTTGAGGTCTACTCAAGTGGGCTTGAATCCCATCCTTGGAACCACTAACCACAAGCCAATAGCCAACTCAGCTTTCTACCCTTCCAAGGTCAGTAAATAGGCACTCAGTGGTAGCTCTGATGGCACAAGCAGTAGTTCCGCAGTTCAACATCAGCTGGGTACCCAGCCCAGGTTAACAAATAAGGCAAAGAAGAAGGATAAGAGAAACCATGGAAGCTCCTTTTGAGTTCAGATTAGGCCCAAGCTGCTATTCATAAGTCAAGTTTAGGATAACTGGTATAAAACTCAGAGCTTTGAGATTCCTAAGCCATTGCTTTAGCACCTGATCTATTGGGTTCTTTGGCATATGGTCATTATTGTGCCATTATGCCCTATTCATGAGCATGTCAAGGAAACTATCTTATTAAGTCAGCCAAGCTTTTGTTAAATTTTGTCTGAGTTAATCTTTCCATTGGTACTTTTGTCTTTTTCATTAATAGAAAAATTCAAACGTTAAAAAAGAAATGTCCAGATACAAAGATGAGAGGCTTGTCAATAAAGTTGATGAGTTGGCTGCATCCTTGCACGCCACCTCCGAAGTTTTGACAACTGCTGATCATATGCTTGAGCAGTATAGAGATATGAACAAGGAACAGGATGCTGAAATTGCAAGGGTATTTTTCTATATTGTCATCTTTAATGTTCCATCACATGTTACCTACTTTAGTCTTCAATCACTAAACTACTATACAACACTATAGATATAACATCACGGGTAGGAATAGACTATGACCACCCCCTTGGCTGGGGTGGACCAAGACATATCCTAGCTGGTTAACTAGTAGCTACTCACTGTTTTCCAAACATCAATTTTTTGCTTCCCTATTATCCCCAGTGGGAAGAACCAAGCAAAATGGCAAAATTTCATGAAAAAGTGCAGGGATTAAGTCTTAAATGAAATTTGATCACCAAAAATTTATACTAAATCAAAAGAAGAACCTTTGAATTGCCAAAAGTTGAAGCCATCTTTAAGGCATCAGGTAACCAGATGATTTAACCCAGGGACGGCAGAGCCTTGCTTTAGTCAATTGGAGGTGCCCACTAAAATGCATGAACAATTAAGGCTGGATACCTTTCCAAGCATCACCAATTGCTCTAATAGGATTTGAACCAAGCACCTCCTGCAAAAGTCACACATGCTCTTAACAATGTTCAGCCACTCTCTATGTTCAAACAGAGTATGTAAAAATATTTTAAGACCGTTAGTGATCTCAAGCCTGAACAGCCATGATTTGGAAGGTTTGATTGTAGATTAGCATACTAACATTTTCCTGTGTTTTAGCTGCATGGGGAGCTAAGGATGTCAAAAAAGCCTCGTGCTTCAAGGCGACCTCGTGGAAGAAGTTTACCTAGGACACCATCAGTTGTGAGTGAATGATTTAATGCAATCAATAATGCATAAATGCCATAACATATAAGTTTCAAGTCAGTTTTATGAACACCAATAATTAATTGAAATGCATATTTTATCCATGACTGCATTGTTTGGAGTAGATTTTTTACATTGGACAGACGTGTTGCACTTTTGGTGCATTTGATGGGCACAATTCATGCTGCCAAAGTTAGCCCTGAATTAGCTGGTATTCATTAACTTACCTTGGAAGCATGGAAAGCTGAGTTAGCTTTGTAGAGAAGCCTCCTGGAGGGCAGGATAGAGTTGACTTCAAGGGACATCTACTCTTGGAGGGGGCTTCCAACCCAGGCTACCCACATTGACAGTAATCTAGGTTCACACTGCTCCAATACAATGAAGCATTCCTTTACCAAATAGTAAATAACGGCCGCGCTTTTTCCACTTTGCAAAGCATTGTATGGACTTATTTCCTTCATTTTAGTCTGACTTTGAAGAGAAATTTGACAGACCTGGAAAAGTCAGATTTACAGATGATGATTCCCAATCTGAGGTGAACTTAAGGAGACTTTTTGTACGGAGTGTAGTTGATATCAACTTAGATGATTACCTCAAAAGAGTTGTTTTCATCATTCCACCTTGCATTTGGGGGGGGGGGAGCAGATTTTTTGATACTTTAAAGCTATGTTTATCTCACATTGCCCTGTTCTTCACCTAATTGTGAAGTTGCCTCACATTTCTCTACATCTGGACTTACACAGTGCTAACAACTCCCTTTATTCAAACCCCTCCTTTCCTCCTGGTATTACTTTTGGTTCTAAATACTTGAGTTAAATGTAAGCTTCATGAAAAATGAGAAATTTGACCACTTGTTGTATCTACTTTCTATCAAGAGCTTTTTTTTACGATTTATTTCTGATTTTTTAAGTGATTTGATTCAACTATGTGAAGCTTTGGGTACCTCATCCTTTGCTTCTTAATTCAATTGATGGTATCAAGGCAACAAACTCTTTTTTCCAAGGTTGATGAATTTGAATCAGCACTGCATGATCTAAGTAGGAAGCAGAGTCGTTTGGAAAGAGAATTGAAGAAAAACAGACAGAAAGGCTCTGAGTGAGTAAATTGTTTCTCTTTTCTTCTTACCTCCTTCTTTTTCTTCTTACCTCCTTCTTCTTTTTCTTCTTACCTTCTTCTTCTCATATTTTCCTTCTCTTTATATCTTCTGCTTCTTCTTATCTTCTGCTTCTTCTTATCTGCTGCTTCTTATCTTCTGCTTCTTCTTATCTTCTGCTTCTTCTTATCTGCTGCTTCTTATCTTCTGCTTCTTCTTATCTTCTGCTTCGTATTATCTGCTGCTTCTTATCTTCTGCTTCTTCTTATCTTCTGCTTTGTATTATCTGCTGCTTCTTATCTTCTGCTTCTTCTTATCTTCTGCTTCGTCTTATCCTCTGTTTCTTCTTATTGTTTGATAATTATAATGTCATTAAGTGGCCACCCACACTAGACCAGGACCGCACCAGCTTCCCCATGTATTATGGCTTGGCAACGACACTGACAATTCACAGGCTACATATATCAGTAGCTTGATACTATCTCTTAATGAAGGCGACGAGACATGTCTGTTTTATTATGGAATCATTGCTATCTTTGGGTCAAATTTTTTGTTTACTCTCGCCAGTGTTACAATCTACAAATTTTGACAAACCTATTGACTTCCTTTCAATGTTACTTTTATTCATTCGAAGGCCTCATTCAACAAAGTGCGTTGCCTTTTTTAAAGTTGCTCTTTTTTGTAGAGAGCTAAAAGATTTGGCTGAAGCTCTGAAAAAAGATTCAGATGAAAGCTCATTAGAAAGAAAGTTAGACAGACTGCAGCGGCAGGTATCGCTAGGCCTTAACAGCTTCACCCCATTCAGCATCTTCTAGCAACCATCCTTGAGCAAATTATCTCTGACATACTTAAAGAATCGCTGATAGACTGTCTCTAGCTTTTTATTGAATTAGGTTTCTGTTTTATTAGAGAAGGGCTTCTGAGGTAACCGAAATGGGATGTGCCCCTGTTGGGGATTTTTAGCGTCTTGTAAGCAATAGTTTCACAGCTGTCATTGCCGATATGTATAAAGATTAACATTCAATGCTTTTAGCAATAGCAGGTTCTTAATTAATGACATAAGTTTCTTCTATTTTTTCAGCTTGTTTGAATATGTGTAAATTGCTGTCAATTTTCTGTTTGCAGTTGGAGGAAGATAAATTCAAGAAAATTCGCAGAGACGACAGTGTTGAAAAACTAGCTGATGAAATCCGAGAAGTGAAGGTAAAAACTTATCGGAATTCTTATTCATTATAGCTATATACATTATTTGTTGATACTATGATTGAAGCATTTCAGCAATAATACAATGCGCATTGAGTTGACCGGAATAGCTGTAGACCACTCAAAGTCAAATTTCCTTCCCTCACCATTTTTGGTGAATAGGGCTGCACCCATTTCCGTTTCATCAGCCTTCGGGCCACACAGATGTGTAAGCACAGTGAACGCTGCAGTTGAGGACTGGCCATCTGGTAGCACTGTGTGCTTCACTCCCATGCTCTTTCCCGAAGTGCTGAATGCAAAGCAGGGAAATAGCATGACCAAGTTTCTAGTCTTTGGTTTGACTCGACTGGGTATCGAACCCCGACCTACCGTGCACAAAGCGATCATTCTACCACTGGGCTACGGACGTGGTTGTAGACCACTACGGTGTGATAATCTATTGCTAATTCAATTGAATTTTTCACTTAGAATGAGCTCAAAAATTATTTTTAGAGCTTTTCTGGTGACTATTGGCTGCCATAGTATTGTGGGTAAACTTGCAGGCGCAGAAGTTGTGAACTGTATCGATTAGGAAACCATCTAAAAAAATTCGCTTCCTTAAAAGAAATTAGAAGCCCCGACTATGGTTTCTGTTAATCTCGGGATTGGGTATTCAATATTTCTATCATCTATTGATGCTTTGTATCGAAGAAAATTTTGCGGGGTATTCATTTCACTAACTTTTTAGGGTCTTGTGCAATCTCGTAATCAAAGAGATAATCTCGGATCAAGACAAGATACATTGTAAGTAGCCCGCTAAAATTTCTTTATAAAATCACTTTTGTTTTGGCAATGACTCAGCTGTGTAATGATACCTGTCCGTCTACGAAGCCCGCGTATCGTGCGATTGGTTGTTCAATGGCATTTCCTTCTCGTTAATTCATCATTCTCTGCACACGAATGGTTTGACTGCCAACGAGAATTCATCCTGACATTAAATGCGTTAATCAAAAATAGTGTGAAGTTAATATATAGGGAAGCATCACACGCACACAATGCTCAATTATGCAGTGTACAGTACTTTAATCGTCTTCGTCTCCTTATCTATCTCGCTCTTGAACGGGTTAGTCTTTCTGACTAGCCGTGACGTCAATTGTACCATTGACTTCCAGGGACTAAAATATTTTGTCATTGACCTCCAGGGACTAAAGATCTTGTCACTGACCTCCAGGGACTAAATCTTGTATCATTGATTTCCAGGGACTAAATCTTGTGTCATTGATTTCCAGGGACTAAAAATCTTGTGTCATTGACTTCCAGGGACTAAAAATCTTGTGTCATTGACTTCCAGGGACTAAAATCTTGTGCCATTGACTTCCAGGGACTAAAATCTTGTGCCATTGACCTCCAGGGACGAAAATCTTGTATCATTGTGCTCAACGCCAGCATCGAGTTGCCAGAAATTTAAATCTTTATGAAATTTCAGAGTCGCGCTTTAGGTCGACCTCTCACTCTCCCTCATGGTGCACTGTCCACTGTCCACGTTGCACTGTCCCGATAAGCAAGTTTTTGGACATTCTCCACAGCCTCATTACATTGCCTAAGAGCTTTAGCCTCCAACTAGTGGTTTTGTTGCTAAGTTAATCTCACATCCATATTCATACCAATTGACTTAGCTAAACTTAACTTAGAGTGAGGAGAGTTGCTAGCTTTCTGTAATTCAAGGCGTGGGAATCACGAGATGTTGTCACAGCGAGAGAAAAGACCTGGAAACTGCTCGAGAAGCCAAGGTTTCCCGGCCTCTCGATGTCCATTAACTATATAAGCATAGTAAACATTTGAACTCCTGATTTCAGTGTCTCGTGTCATTTTAGAAGTTCCCGATCATTTGTTGGAGATGTCAAAGATATGACCTCGCAAGAACAACAGACGGTATGGATGTTGCATTGATTTCATTCTGAGTAAGATTCTGGGTTGGTAGGTTTACATGCGATGACATTGACTGCCACCTATAAGAGCATATAATATTTGTAAATGATAAATGAAAGAACCGTCTGAGTGGATGCGTAATTGTGATATGAAATTTACAAAAAACGCCTGTTTTTTGTCTCCCCATTTCAATCAGGATTGCAGAAGTTTTTTTACTCTCATATTTGCCCAACGAAGCAGCCAAAATGTAGAGACATTTGCGCTCTTCAAAGCAGTCTTTTATCATTTAAATCGAATGCTCTCTATAGATTGTTATATTTCTTGCAATTATTTATGTTGTCATATATCCATTGCTCTGTTGACAGCTTGAGAACTCCCTTCATTCATCAGTCAGCAATAGCATCCCGTCATATTTTCTCAGATATCGAGTCTACAGCGTCAGCTGCAACAACGCGATGGGGACCAAGAAAGGCTTCTTTCGCAGCTACGAAGGACAAAAGGACAGCTAGAAGAAAGTGATGCCAATCAAAGGCAATTAGCGCAGCGATTGGAAGGTCTCGAGGGAAAATTTGAGAGACAGAAATTCGAGAAAAGGAATGTCGAAGAGGAGTTTGATGCATTCAGAAACGAAGTAAGATTCGTTTTCAAGTCCATGGTGCTGCTACGTTTGATTAACATTCGCCACAGAAAAAGCTCATGCGATATCATTTGATGGCTGATTTCACAATTATTTCACATGTTGATGAAATTTGCCATGCCGTGTTTCGCTCTTTCTACCCAAGGTAGACTTGGTAACACTGGGATCTATGCTCGTGAACCAGGTTTCTTGTCGTTTCTCTCCGTGTAAGCACACATCGGGATTCCTACACCTGGAATGCTGGAGAGCTCTCAAGTCTCCTAACCATAAGTGAAAGCCTCTGCCATTAGGGTCTCTGGGTCTGTGACAAGTACGTTTCCACGTAGCTATTCCCAATTCTATATCATCATCATCTTCTGTTTTGTCATTCTCTTTTGCCAAGGAGCTCTGCTGGAAACATGTGCATTGTTCAGTACAAGCTTCAAACAAAACTTGGAGAACTATAGCAACAAATCTCGCTTAAGATATTTAGTCAAAGTCCCAGCAGAAAATTAATGGCATCGTATTTTTTTAATTGTATTTCTAATGTGATTCCAAGTATCCATGGGTTGATATGTATGTGGACAAGATATAGGCTTAGGTTAACTTGCAGTCTCTTTAATCGTGTAATATTGTCTCTTTTGTGGAGAATGTTTTGATGAGCAAATTTCATAAATTTCCAAAGAAAATTAGGGACACCATTTCGCCACATCGATAGTCTTTTCATTTGATACTCATTTGATCATGAAGCATCCTGACGTCCTCATAGCCAAAATGATAATCATATTTCCATCATCATCCAACGTTTTAAACTCTGTTGAGTTTGGAATGAAAAGACTGTGGTTTCGATGGAATGATGTCTCTCCGTTTCTGTGATATATGTTCTGATTACGTGAAATTAGTTATACAGAAACATCCTATCAAACAGGCAAAAAAGACGAATCTTATGAATGCCGAGTATTTACGAGATCAAACGAGACAAGACCCAAGATTGAGCGATTTGCAGCGAAAGCTAGACAATCTCGAAAGGGAAAAGGAAGCAGCGGTAGACCGATGGAGCTCGTGTAAAAGGGAATCGGAGAAAAAGGACTTGTTAGTAGATAAAATGACGTCGCAGATAAGGGAATTAGCAGGCAACGTGGACAGAGTGGAGATGGACAAAAAAAGATGCCTGGCGGAACTTGAGGACAGCATGAGGAAATTAAAAGATTATAAATCGAATGAAGAAGATATGAAGAAAATGCTGAGAAAAACAGAGGAGGAATTAAGAGAGAGCGAAGAGCAGAGAATAGAACTAAAGAATAGGGCGTTGGAGGCGATTAAAGAGTGAGTTTTTATTTGCTGTTTGATTTTTCACTTTGCCGCCTATTTTTGCTCCAGTTATGCTCACCATCTTGACAAGAGGAGAGGACCGGAGGAATCAAAAAACCTTTTCATCTTTTATCTACATGACTGATGCGTTCTTACTTTTGACATGTGATTTTATTTGTTTTGGACTGCTTGCTGGTTAGACGGCTCTCATTTGCATTAGTCCCTGTCTTTCCTCCGCGAGCTATGCAATGCGATTCCTGGTTTTTTCTTTTATTAGATGTATTTTTGTATTTTCTTGAAACTAGGAAAAATATTACCGGCATCGACTCGGCTGAGTTAGAATACCAGATACAAAAGAGACAATAGCAACATCTGCCCCTTTGATTGAGGTTGAAATTACAGACGTGATAGATACTCTCGGCAGTCAGCCTTTCATTTCTGACCTGCCTGTCCTGTCCTGTCCTGCCCTGTCCTGTCCTGTCCTGTCCTGTCCTGTCCTGTCCTGTCCTGTCCTGTCCTGTCAGTAACTTTTTCGAAACTGGGTATCATACTCGATGCTGAGCTCAGCAGAAGCCAGAGGTGGAGTCTCGGGTTGTTTCATGGAAGGAGCTTTTGAGCTGGCTCTCTGTTGCACAGGAAATTGCATGAAGCCACGTTTCAAATTATTGATGCCATGATATGTCAAGAATCTTTCACCTGAATTAGCTATCGTTAAGTGAATGTATGTGTGCATTCCTATTTTTGCAGTTATCGTAGCAGATATCGTGAAATAGAAAGAGAGAAAGCCTACCTCGAGGTATTTTCCTAATTTCCTTTTTGAGTTTATCAATGGTGCATATATTTGAAGACGTAAGCAAGTTTATCATTCGTCATTTCATATCGGGAAATTATCTGGCAAATCTTCTCCTTAAATCCAAGCTGCTTTTGTTTCATCAAATTTTTCATTCTTTTTTTGTGCATTTTGCGAAAATCTCTTTCAGTTTTTTTTCAATATTTATCGTTTCTTTACGCAATAGTATTCTTTGACTAATTTCCATGCCGCTGCATTTCGGTCTTTCTGTTGCAATTCTAATTTCAGAAAATTTATCATAGGAGCGGGAGGATTCTCAGCAAAAGGAATTAGCGAAGATCAAATTAGAGGTATGAAACAACCATGGATCTATTTTGATGATAAATAGATAGATAGGGATAGTTAGATAGATAGATAGATAGATAGATAGATAGATAGATAGATAGATAGATAGATAGATAGATAGATAGATAGATAGATAGATAGATAGATAGATAGATAGATAGATAGATAGATAGATAGATAGATAGATAGATAGATAGATAGATAGATAGATAGGCATAGATAGATAGATAGATAGATAGATAGATAGATAGATGGATAGATGGACAGATGGATAGATAGATATTTTAACACTGCTGAATAAGAAGCCTTTTGTGTTATTTTCTGTCAAGTTGTTTTATGTTCCTCCAAAAGCTTGTTGTCTGTTGAAGCCGAATAAAACTGTCCTTTTTGTCCCCATTCAGAGACGCGAAATGGAGCTTGGTAGTAAGAGAACAGAGAAGGAAGTTGAATTTTCAGAGAATAAGATCAAAGAGGTAAAATGACATTTTGCCTATTTTTCCTGGAGCTTATTGCTATCATGACAGGGTAGCGAAAGCTTGTCACTGCGCACTGGATGCGGCACTTCAGATAATTGAATCTTCTCATCTGATAATTGAAACCTCTATAAATCATGCTAACCGTATCATATCATTGCTAACCTACGTGGAATCGCTTTTAACTTCAGCTTGAAAACAATGTTCAAATGCAGCAGAGTCAATTATCGCAGCTGATGTACGAAAAGTTACAGCTAGAGGAGGTTTGCTTCTTCTTGTCTTTCATTGCAGGACACAATTTTCACGCTGTGTTGTCAACTCTGAATTCAGTCTCTGGCAGCACGATAAGGGGATCTTATAGTCGGGTTAGAGATTTCCACTGTTCCGCCCCCTCAACACATTAACTGTAAATTCACTGTAGGATTTTCGGTGTAACAATTTCGGGTCCTTCCTTAAGCAATTGTTTACTTTCATTAGCATTTAATAGGCGAATTCAATTTTTTTCGTCTACTTGTGAAATCATTTCTTTCATCGATACCTTTTTCCGAAGGAATTAGCGAAGTCAACTAGTGCGAAACAAGACGCAAATCAGCTTCAGGTTCATTGCTATTTGTTTTTGTTGAAATTTTTTTTGTCTGCTTGTTCAGATCGAATCATAATGCTCACGTGAATGCGTACGTGAATGCGTACGTAGATGTGATTTGGATAGATTACATGTTGCTGCATGCTTCTCTAATCCACTGGATACTGGACTCCAAGTGACTAGTGATTGACAATCATTGGTATCAAATGGGGTTAGCTTCCAAGGACTCTTGGCAGTCCATGCTTAAAATTCGATATTTTCATAGATATGATTTTTACTTTCGAAGCCCCCGAGACAAGAGAAACAACTGCGACAAGTCATGAAGGCGTGCTCCCTGAGCCGCCACACCAAGCGAACTGCCCATGTGGAATATTTGCTTGCCTCCTCCAGGCTTGAATCGGGCTATTTAGACCCCGAAGGGTATGCCCAAAACGTTAAGGGGAAGAACAATTAACTTAAGTTGCGCCAACAATGGCGATCTTCGTTGGGGCTTTGTAGAGACCACCATAGCCTTTCCTCAGTATTACTCACTAAAAACCATAACGATTTTTATTTTTCAATATAGGTGTCCTGATATTTTGCCATAATTCTCCTTACCAAGCGCCCTCTGGTTTTGATACAAGTGTGTTTGATTTTAGCAAGACTTGCAGGACGCAAGAGCGAAGAATGCAGCCGTCAATGGCCAACTAGCGGATGAATCTAGCAAGAGAAGGGTAAGACAATAAATATGCAATGTACATGTTTTGTTTTCGTTGGTAAAGTAAATGTCGTCTAGGCTTACGATCAATAGCGAAAGTTTTTAGTTTGACTAGCAATGAATAGAATTTGAGAAGTTGTTTAAAGGTCATCCGAAAACGACAATGCTTTGTTGTAATGAGGCAAGGAATATAACTGAAATGACATATTTTATAGGTGCTAGAAGAGCGCGTTTCCGAGATGCAAGAGAATTTGATGACAGCAAAAGATGAGGCGTCAAATTTATACCAGCAATTAAATGAGGTGATTCAATTTACTTAGCTTTGAATGGATCAGCTTTAAAAGATTTTTATCCAATCTAAGAACACTTCAAGTCAACTCTCCGCCATCTACGGTCCTAAAACGTTTTGAAAAAGGAGGAAGATGCCGGTTGGAGAGAAAGGCTTCCAATGGGCTTAACTTTGCTTCAATTGTGATGATTGAGACATTTCACCGATTGAAAAGCAGAGGATATTTGGCCAGGAGAGTGGCGGAGTTGGAGATTGAATGAGCGAGAAGAGGAGAGCCTTTTGCATGAAGAAATAACTGATAGCACGCAGCATCAAACCCGTAGTATTCCAAGAAGGGAAGCCATGGAAGAAACTTATTGCTGTGAATTATCCTGGATATGGAAAGAATTTCGGCTGATAATGGAAAAAATGTCATGAAAATAAATTTATGTGTATTTTTTGCGGTATTTTAAGTTTGTTAGAGCGATTTTGTTTATGATAAGTTGAATTCGATAGGGACTAACGCAACTTGAAAGCATATTTTCAGCGATTGATAAGATTTTAATTTTCTAGGAGAGGACAGCTCATGCTAAAGCGATGAGAAGAATGGAAGAAGAATTGAAAACTGTCTCTGTGAGATTTCAACTTGTTCCATACCTTATGACTTATCTAGTTTGCTTATTGCAGTGGTACTGGGAATCAACAGCTTTGCATCTTGATTCCTTTATTTACAACTTCAATCATAGTCTTTTTCTTAATAATTGTTCGTTTGCTTTCTACTGCCTTATCCATCTCTCTACTTGCATGCCTGCCAATCTGAATAGATTCAAATTCATTAATTTCTCTCTTTACCCATTGATTTCCGATTCGCCTTCGTTAATGGTCGTTTTAATCCTGTTTTCATAATTTTCATTCGCTCTATGAATTAAATTGGGTAAAATCTCATTTTTTCAATCAATTTTCTAATTTCTTATTTCAATTTCTCAAGCCTGTTGATGCTTTTTAGATGAATGAAGATCGTACTTTGCAAGAGCTCATGGACAAAGCCAACCAAGAAAAAATGAGATACGAAGACGAAATCTTAACTTTAAAAGCAAGTCATCATATACAAAATTCTATCAATAATGTATTAGGGCAGTTAGAAATACTTCCATGCCAACTCGTCCAATGCTTCTATCAATACGCACCATTACATGAAGATTGAGAATAAATATAAGGAAATTAAAATATCTAATGAAAATGCAGATTCAGCTCTAAACGTGTAACATCCAACCACGTATGGGTGTGCATGGAATGTATTCCCAGTGCCGACTCCAAATGGGAAGAATGGTTGATGGTAGGAAGGGAATCCGGTTGTATGCGGGATTCTCAGCGTAAGATATAGGCCTATCTTGGTATAGCGGACAGTCGTCAAGTGGTAGTCTGATAGAAATGAAAAAAAAAATAATTCACGTCAGTATAGAACTTCCTCTATTTTTCATAAAACCATCACTTGAATTATTACTTAATTATTATCTTTCAGAGTCAAATGATGGATGAGCGCGCTGCTTTAAAGGCAAGTCAACTTTCACAGAACGAAGACGAAAGTAAAATCAAAAGATTGAGCGTAGAGCTAGAAAGGTAAATGTGTTCGTGTTTTGCCGGGGGTCATGGCATTCGATGCCAAATGCTTTCTGCTCCTTAAATAATGTCCTGTCATAGAGCAAAAGGTCCTCCCGTTCTCTTTCTTTGTTGATTTATCAAGTAATGTTGTGATCAACTGATCCAGTGAATGCACATCGATCCTGTTTCGGGATTAAATGAGTCAAACAATGTTGCTGCAAAGTCCTGCTAAGCCAACCAGGCGTAAGACTACAGGCGTTTCCGCGTGGTGATCTAGGCGTAGTCTCATTTGTTAGATTCCTGTCAACCTAGTTGACTTCTGATAGTATTAAGACAAACGCAATTGAGGTGCAGGTTAATGCTCATTCCCAATGGCGACTTCAGTGGAATGAAGCCTTGGAGGAGAAGAAGATAAATAGGAAGGAAGAAGAATAGAAGAACAGGAAGAAGAAGAAGGAGAAGAGGGAGAAGAAGAAGAAGAAGAGGAAGAAGAAGAGGGAGAAGGAGAAAGAAAATAGAGAGAAAAGGAAGGAAAAGAAGAACGAAAGGAGATTGCCGAAAAAAAACGAAAAAGGAGAAACGAAAAGAATGAGGCAAACTGCACTTCAAATGGACTTGAGCGAAATCGAATTCTTTCTTCTAGGGTTGTGGAGGAGAATAGAAGAATTCGTAAGAAGTATCAGCAGATGAGGAAAGATAACGACGTCAAGGTTAGAGATGATTCGTTGGCTTTGGGATGATGACGTTAGCTCTGTCCTGAGATGACGCAGTAGAATGCATCAATTATGTGAACATTTTTGCTTTGCTTATCTAGGGTAGAACATTACTCTATTTATCAAGTACCTCCCATCTCAATCAGGGCAAGCCAGAGTAACGGAACCTCTGGCCTCCGTGAGACTTCCTTCGAGATTTACTGGACACAGTTTAAAGTTTCTATCAACAGAAATGTGTAAACAAGAAAGAAGTATAGCGTGCCAGAATGAGGGTTTGTTTCGATAGTCACATGTTCAAGGGATAGTGAATGCATCGTAGTATGCTAAAGTCATTTTTGTCTTTTTTCACAGCTTTCAAAATCAGAGGATAACGTCCAGCAAAATAAAGAAAGGTTTGATCACTTAATCAGATTATTTTTAAAAGACCGCAATACACCGTGGTGGATTTGAAATCATTAATCAGCCTATCTGTTGATAGGCTCGTCAACTGATTAGTTTATCAATTGATTGATTGACTGGTCGATTTAATGACTGAGTCAATGGGTCGACGGGTTGACCCAGCAAGCGATTGCTTGGTTGATTCCACTGATCGATCCCTGATTGGTTGTCTGATGGATTGATTTGTGAGCTCTTTTGTATTGTCAGTGATAATGTATTTTTTTCAATATGATCAAAATAGGATTTCTGAACTCGAAGATGAGCTGAGGAACAATCAAGAAAATCTTTTGCAGACCAGAGAATCATTCATGGTAAGATTAAAAGCAGACCTACGCACGTGAAAGTATTCTCCAAAAGTGCAACCAACAGCAATACAGATCCTTTATTGATAATAGATAGTTCTTGCTAATGGAATGTCTTGCCTTCTTCTTGCTTTCCTGAGTCCTACAACTTGCCATCTTTCAAATCTAATGTAAATAAACTTGATCTTATCTCTCTATCCTCTTAGCTGCTCGCTTTCTTCCTTTGTTGGGGCCTTGTATAGGTCACCATGGCCTTTCCTCAACATAAACCACTAAAAAAAAAAAAAAAAAAAAAAGTTCATGTTTGACCAAGTCAATTTCTTAAGTCATTAGTTACCGTAATGTACTCAAAATAATGATAATGATGATAAAGTGAATCATTATACAGGAAATGCATTTCAGCATTTCAACATGAATTTGATATTATCAGCATGAGTCTTGTAAGGATAATGATAATTATGGGAACCTTTTATTCAAATAATTCAATTCAAACCTCTGTGGTAAATAAGAAAATGACTATATATCTATGTAGATATACTTTTATATATAAATATATGTAAATAAATATATGTAAATATTTATAATCATATCCATATATATATACATATATATGATAAATATATATGGATATGACTATATATATTTAAAGACCCAAACGTTCTAGCATATTAAGACTAACTACCTTCAGATCAATTTGCTCCAGTTACAACATACACTTTCCCTTCTACTGCCAACACATTTTTAATAGTTTTTCGAAAAGTAGTTCCCTAGGCCTACCAGATGCTAATTACGTTACATTACAGAGACTTCTGTACTTCGTTTACATTTCTGTCAACGTGAAGAAACTTGAAACGGTTTACTACAAGTCCCATCGTTTCACTGAGCTACTTTGATCACTTTCCAGGAATCTTTCAAGGATATTCACTCGTCTGTCGATTCATTACTGGATGCGTTAATGCAAGAAGCTAATCAAACACAGCCGGTATCATATTTTATCATTTCTTCATTTAAACGTCATGTCGTGATATTGGCAGCACTTAAATGAATGGTGAAAGGCAATAACGCACAATGATACATGATTCAAATTATAAATCAGGGTAGAAATAGACTAGTGTTTAGTTCTACACTCCGCATGAATCTCTGAAAGAACCCTTTTAGAGAGGTACCATCCTGACCCACGGGATTGGGTTGTAGGATGCCCAGCTCTTTTCCTCGTCGCACCTCACCCCCGGCTTTACGCCTGCCAATGAGGAGAAGGGAGAATAGATTTCAAGGTGAATTTGCACATGCTTTATTGCTGTATGGGGGTATAAGTATAAGTATAAGTATCACATTCTGGTTGTCGTGCACAGATCTTTTGTGATAATTTTTGAGGGCGTTACTCCCGTGAATGATTTGTGACGTCACAAAGTAGGTTTTATACTTTCGTTTTCTCTCGTCTGTTTTCGGTGAAGTCTGATCAAAACGCTTATAACACGAACACGGTACAAGGTATGAGAAGAAAACCGGGTAGTCGAGATCAGGATACTCGATTAAACCTCATTCCGAAATGAATTTTTTCACTGGAGAGGCCCTTTGAGGCCCGCCAACACACGGGATAGTCATGAAGAGCAAAATTGCCTTCGAAAAACACATCAGAATTGCATTATCCTTCCTTGTATTGTATTGTATCATTAACTACTTGCGAATGAGGCAATTAACACTGAAAATGCTACTCATAGAATGAGCTTCTTATTCAATACGAGATTCGACTTTGCCAATTTTTTTGTATTCGAAAACTCTCCATCACAAACTCTTTTAATTTAATTAACAAACTGTTTAGATTAAAAGTCTGTCAGAAGCGACACCTTTGGACCCAAAGAAATGGAGCTCCGAAATCATGGTAAGTGGTTGAACTGATAGTTTTTCACTTACGATCGAAATTAATTATTAATGATACATTAAAATGGCTGTATTTTATGATGAATTTTTAAGGTTGAGTTCCTCGTGGCATGGCTGACCCACATCATTCTCTAATCAACTACTTGTTTGGGTTTTACTCAACTACTAGTCTTGTTTGATTTTGCGGGTGGTATTTGCGGTGCTTCGGAGACACGCTCTCTTTGTCAGGAGTCACAGGTAGGTTCAGCGCGGCTTGTGTGAAACTGGGTACAAAATTGCAAATCGTTAGGTTTCTTCCCTTGCCACTTTCCATCTCTTATTTCATAAAGATCCACTTCTCTGGAAAGAAAATAGGAGCCTATCTCTTGCTTCTACTATGCTTGAAGTTGACTTGCTAAGCTTCCATGCTATGCAATTTAATTTGCTTGCTCCAAATGACAGTTTAGTTGTGCCAAGGACACCAAGCCAATCACGTTAGTTAAAGATGAATCCGTTCACCATCGCCTGTCATTATACCGGTAAGGACTTAGCAATGGTCTAATCAAGTAACCTGCAATCAGGAATAAGCAGAAGCTGTCTGATGCCTGTCTGTCTGATGCTGAAGAGTCTTGGAAACGAATCCGTGAATAACCGTGAATTTTTGTTAACAGGACAAGATTCATAAGTGTGATGGTATACTGCGACTTCTTGGAGAGAAAAGTTCGAAGCAGAAGAGTCAGCTATCGAAAGCACAGGAGAAAATCAAGGTCTGCTTGAATTTTTCATTCGGAGTCTTAGCATAAAATCTACCTGTTTTGCTTTTTGCATCGGAAAAAATTGCCGATGGAGCAGCAATTTTGGTTGAAAAAGATAAGATCGCCCTGAACCAATTAGAGTTTTTCTGCTGTGAAGGTATAAATGTATTGGCCCGCGGAGTAAGAGCAAGTAGTAGGATTAGGGATGGAATTTTCGAAAAGGGAAAATATTCAGTCACCATTCTTTTAGTAATATCTTTGGGGAAAGAGATTCTGAAAAGAGTCAGAATATTTTTATCATATGTAAGATCTAATCCCTTTAAGTAAGATCTTATTTCATCAAGCTTGAAAATGTTTCGTGCGATATATCAGTCTTAGTGAAACATATATCAAAGTATAGCCACAGCCGTGTTGTTGATAACTTCAGTTGTTTATTGGCTAAGAATGTATTGATATGCCTTATTTTAATCAGTGTTCCTTAGTGCAATGCTTGTGATCATTGCAAAAAGATGAGAGTGCATCTCGGGCAGTCGTTACGAAAGAAAAAAACGCTAAATTGCACAACAAGCGAACGAGATTTCGCATGGTGTCAGCAACTTGCACGCTATTTCCATGCCAGTGCGACGCAAGTTGCCAGAGAAATGGCACCACGTAACGGTACCCGTAGAAAGATTGGTTTTGAAGTCCTGTTATGTCTTTGCTCTTTCTGGTCATTTGTTTCGAGAAATCTTCCAAGAGCGAAGAGTTAAAAAACCATTGCTTGAATTGTAGTTTTTGTGGGGTGACTTAATTGTTAGTTACTTAAGAAGCAAAATAAATGACATAAGTTGCATGAAATATTTTTTTCTTTTCCATATCAATCTGAAAATTTTAAAAACAACAATTTGATACAAATACTGTGGCAATTGTAGCGAGGAAAGACGTATGGTCACTGGGTCCTCACTACATATGCCACTTACAATGTTCAACGAAATATCAACAGTAAATCAATGATAATAGAAATAATAGAAAGAAGAAAGGAAAATATCAAAAAATTGAAAAAAAACTTGGGCTGTTGTGTTACAATGTGACGGAGATTAAATCAATTTTAGTTATCTTTTGATTCTTAAGTCGTTCTCTTAAGTTTCAAAGATTACTAGAAGTATTTTTAGAATAGGATTTCAAGACAGTAGAGATTTATCTTTAAGCAACTTCAAAGAAATTTTTTCTTCCTCCTAAGGAGATGTTTACTAGCTCAGAAAAGGATAAAAACTACTTCATCGGAGAGCTTGAAAATCAAAAAGTGGCGATTAATACTTTGATAGACGAAAAGAAGTGTAAGTGAAAAGCGAGAGCATCTGTTGTTAATTTTCAGAGAAATAGTTTGAATTTCCTGTGTAACTTAATATTTGATAGACTACTTCAAGTCACAATGTTGCTGTTTTGTGTCCACGTAGGTTAGAATTATGCATTAGAATCACGCGCAGGGTCCCAACAGAAGCACTTTTCATTAGAAAGACATTGCAAAGCACCTGGTAAAATTCTCCTGCCCTAGAAGAAATCTCAGAGCTCCGTCCTTGGTTTCTGCCACGATAGAGAGCTAGTGTCCCGTGCAGTTTATGCGAAGGGAAACTTTTTCGACTGCCAATGAATCCCTTTCTATTTTATGGATTTCATTTTGTACGCATTTGATAAACTCTTCTCATCTTGATAAATTCTTTTCATTTTGATGAATTCTTTTCATTTCGATGAATTCTCTATGCAAAGTTCTGATGCAGTTGCCATTCGGTAGCCCTACTCGTTTTGTCCCATACGGTATCGCTATTTCTATTATTGCCATTAGTTCACAAATAGGGTATTTCTGACACTACGACATATCAGTTGAAAAAGAAGAATACTTGTTGATTTCTTTCGACCCATAGCTTGGGAAAAATCAAAAAAAGAGAAGAATACAAAAATAAGAAATTTGCAGGTTTGCTTTTTTTACTTTTTTTAAAGACACTCATGCTACTTGTTGCTGTACAATGATATTTCATCTTTTTGCGTTTTATTAATTGTTTAAATTTTTATCTTTTGATGTTACTCTCGAATTTAATCTTAGGATAAGCTGAATGATGCTACGAAGCATTTAGAACAGGTAATTTCTATATTTCATTTATGCCTATTTATCTATCCGCATCTTAAGGAAACACAGTCTCTGATTACCAGTGAAAGTGATTCCCAGCTTCCAGACCGAAGCTCGTGGCGAGATTTCATGTCATCAGTGGTTTCAAAACTATCTTTGCTCTCATGGTTCAAGGCAAAACTTCTCTCGTCGTTTCATTTAACGGCTCAAGGTGTCACTCAATCTGTTTTTCCATACAATCATATTTTTCACATGGGAGGTCAGGCGTTTGTTGTGTGACGATAGCTCATTTGTAAGGCATTTGCCCACATGCCCCGTGATCAAGCTTGATTTTCTCTTGGGATGAGGACAGGCCCACCTCTCTGCAGTTCTTGACGTAAGAACTAAGAGATAGGACTCGTGTCACGAGAAAGGACAAGACTGTTCGAGCAAGCTCAGCATCCCAACTTGGTAAAATTTACCTTATGGTTAAGGAATCGTAGCCACCTTGGCTTGACGTGATAGGACGAGAAATTACCAAAACACTGCTTGATAAAAACAGCTTCTCATAGTTCTGAATCCGTCCTTTGGTGTTTGTAGAAAGTATAATAATGTTACCCATAAATCATCGAGAACCTGTTTTCCTTTCTTTTAAAGCCCTTTCTCCCTTCATCATTCATAACATTGTATTTTCCTTTGCTCTTTCTATGCCAAATTCTATGCTTTTAAATACCATTCAGCTTTGACATGTTTGCTTGTAGTGTGCAAAGGTTTTACACTCAACTCTGACCATCATGGAAGAAAAGAAAAATTTTCTCGAAGATCTTGATTTTCTCAAGGTTTGGAAATGCATTTCCCCGTAACATAATGGTTATTGATTGGCATTGCGAATTAGTAAGTAGAATTGGTTGGGGTAACGACAAGAGCGCAGACCTCTCATTCTGAATGCTCCTGGGTTGGTCCCACACTTGTGCACGTTCCTAGGTGTTTGCAATCTGTCCACTTGTCATTATGTGTTTACCTGGCATAAAGCTTGGAGTGAAATGCAGCAAGAATAGGAATGACATGGCTCAGAGAATTCCCGTTGAGAGACCATAGCTTATAGGATCACTCAATTTTGCCTTTGAACAAGCCCCACTATTTTCAATTTTTCGGGCTTTAAAAGAATTGATAAATACTCAAAATGTTCTTCAAATCCATTCGTGAACTGGCCGCATAGAGCTTTCCATTAAACTCTCGAATCAAATGGATGGATGTTGTCTAAAGAACAGAGGAATTGCGGTTTTTCTCAAAGGATTTCTCTTGTATTCTTACATTCCCTTTTTTCTTCCAGGACGAGCACTTAGAAAAGGAAAGAATCCATGAAAAATATATAAGGTATGAAACGTGCTAAAGACCGCGCCGCACTCAGATTAAAGGCACTTTGCTGGGACTGACACAAAATGATTTGAGATTCATATGGTATATAATTTTGAGTATAGAATGTGTTACATGCAATTGAACCTTAAATGAAGAACAGAATCAGAATTGGACGTGACATGCAAATCAATTTTCAAAGATTGGTTCAGCTGTTCTTTGCCTGTTGTCGCGCAGAAGAGAGAGGATACATTTTCATCAAATTGAAGATCATACTGTCCGACGTTCATCAGAACATGAGAAATTGGAGCATGGTAGAATCAAGGCTATGAAATTAATATCTAGATTTGGATCAAAACTCATGAAAATGAGCGATTCGTGCAATTGAGCGATTGGTGATCATTCTCTGACCAGTGTCTGATGGCGAAAATCAACATCTTTTACGCTGTTTTTTTTCATTATGATCTTCTTCGCAGCAAGTATTTTTTACTCTTTGTGCTAGCCAGATTTCCTTTTTCGTAGACACACGGAACAGTTGGGGAGTATAAGAGACCGACTTGAAGATGCGAGAATAGCTCTACAGGACGTGCAGGTGAGCATCGCCGGCATTTTCAACTTCTCTTCTTTGCAGATGCTTGATATTCAAAAAGGTTTTTTGCAATGTGGTTATTATGCCAACGTCAATTATATTGGATATTTATGCGTAATGGTTGAAGATAATCGATGAAAAGTAGAATCTCTGCTAAGTTTTTTTTAGCGAAAAGTAGTATTGATTCTTGCCACCCATGAATACTCTTACCCGGCTCAAGCTGCAACCCACTACACGGCATTTCCAAATTACATCAATTGTTCCTCTTGCAGGAAGAGAATATGGACAACACTATGTTTAGTTTGAAATTTCTTAAGGTATTCTACCGAGCAAATTACCCGTTTTTATTACGAAAATTACATCGCTTTATGGCTATATTTCAAGATTTCTTTGACCTTTTTAATTTTATGCAAGATAGGCTGTTATTGTTGATTTCATTCACAAAATATTTTGGACTTTTTTTTGTCGAATGAACTCGATCGATATTCATACGAACTGCACATCGCATTTCTATTGTACTTGACCTTGACAAATTCAAGGAAAAGAGGCCGCCTAACAGCAGTTCTCACAAACACCCTGAGAAACGATCTGACTCCAGTTTCTGAGCAGTGCTCGCCTTTTGCATAGATTCTATGAGAATAACAATTCTGCAGTCGATGATGGCGATAGAGACAACTCTATACGCTTCCTTGATTCGACGCAGATACTGTATGCGTAATTGTTAGCCAATCACATAAACCTGTAAATCGTAGTTTGAATTGTTAGTTTTGGCTTCTACTTTCCTGACTTGTTTCTCTTCTTTGAATACAGTCATTTTTTTCGTCTTCAGAGCTTAAGCCCTGCACCAAAGCGAAGACTGGACGACAAGAAAAACAGAACAAGGTGACGTCATCTACCTGTTCACGCTCGTTCTTGCGGCATGAAACGCTACTATATATCGAATCCTTCGCAACTACACTGAATCACTCTTTTATGACTCGTGTCTCCCAGCATCTTCGATCATTTTTGAAGAGATCTCTTTAGATTGCAACTGAAATTTTTCTATTAACGTGCTTCATCTCTTTTTATCTCTCAATAGGAAGAAACAACAGCAGTTAGATTATGGATCAGCTTTTGATGAAGTTCATTTCAATCTGACCACCTCCGAAGGTTAGAGATTTCCGAACATCATTCATAATATGTGCTATGATGTCTTCCTGCTGTTTAGAGCTACGTGGTATTTCACCAGTCTTTGCATTTGTGGATAAATGTTTAGAATATAACAACCATCGAAAATTTATTGAATAATTTTTTGGTGGATGAAACAGCAGAAGAATCTTAGCACCAGATACCCAGTTACCTTCCGAATGCGCCAGTTTAATTTTTGCGTTGTTCTGTCAGAAGTAGGTTGCTGAGATGTGCTGGTATGAATTTATAGCACTTATTGACGTTAATGGCTAGACGATAATAATGAAGAAACAAGTTTGCACAAAAATCGTGGTTTACAATTAGTCAGGACCCTCTATGTATTGATAGATCGATCAACACCTCTTTATCAAGTGGTATATTTGATGCACACATTGTGTCATAAACATGTAAAAGATTAGTGGTTATGTTTGTCTTGTAGATGATCGACCTCCTTCCAAGAAGTCTAAAGAATTGCTACCCATGTTGATGTCTGACAGAGAATTCAATGATAGGTTTGATGGAAGAAATTTATCTATGACAGGATTCCGTGTCAGAGGAAGGAAGGATAGAGAGAAAGGGTAGAGAGGAAGGAAAAACAGAGAGGAAAGAAGAATGTAGAGGGAGGAAGAACGTGGAGAAATGAATAATAGAGAAGAAGGAAGAATAGAAAAGAAGAATGTGGAGGAAGAAAGAATAAAGAAGAAGGAAGGAAGAATATGGAGAAAGGAAGAATGTGGAGAATGGAAGAATGAAGAAGAAGAACATGGAGAAAGGAAGAATAGAGCAGAAGGAAGGGAGAATAGAGAAGAAGGAAGGAAGGATAGAGAGGAAGGTGAATGTGGAGAAAGGAAGAATGTGGAAAAAGAAAGAATAGAGCAGAAGGAAGGGAGAATACAGAAGAAAGAAGGAAGGATAGAGAAGAAGGAAGAATAAAGGAGGAAGGATAGAGAAGAAGCAGAATGTGGAGAAAGGAAGAATAAAGAAGAAGGAATAGAGAAGAAGGAAGAAAAGATAGAGAGGAAGGAAGAATAAAGGAGGAAGGATAGAGAAGGTGAATGTGGAGAAAGGAAGCATAAAGAAGAAGCAGAATGTGGAGAGAGGAAGAATAAAGAAGGAAGAATAGAGAAGAAGAACACGGAGAAAAGAGGAATAGAGCAGAAGGAAGGGAGAATAAAGAAGAAGGGAGGAAGGATAGAGACGAAGGAGAATTTGGAGAAATGAAGAATAAAGAAGAAGGAAGAATAGAGCAGGAAGGAAGAATAAAGAAGAAGGAAGGCTAGAGATGAAGGAAGAATAGTGTGAGAGGAAAGTGTTTGTGAGACAGAATGTTTACTACCAAGATACGTACTAGAGCTACAGCGAGACATTATGATGCCGATAAATGCAAATATTCCGCACTTTTGCATAGGCATAACTTTGTCATCTTTTTCCCGTGGTGAAAAGGACTCGTATCTTTCTGCTTTTCAGTGCTATATTTTGATAATTAAACATCTAAAATGCTTCTGACTGACATGATTTCATGCCACTATGATTGTTTTGATTAACACCCATGTAATGTTTTCCTCAATATTATTTCACAGCTTTGTTCCAAGAAGGGAATGAGTCACGAAGGTAAGTTTACCACCTTTGATAATAACTTTTTTTGAACTTGTATCAGTATTCACCGCCTTTCTAAGTTAAACAAAATGATGAATATTTCCTTAAGCTGTATCTTTCCTTTCTTCAGATTTTATTTCTCACCTTCCTGAAATGTGCGATAGAAGCCAACTGCGAAATAACGCGGTTTTTCACAAGGGAATTTGCAGAAAGAAGAACATATATTTATGATGATGACCTAGTGAAATTTAGATGAAGTTAATCATAGTTATATTCTCGTGCTGAACTTTTCTTAATCCATTCTGTACATACTTATTTACATTTATTTTTCAAGCTCTATTTTTCAACGTTTTGTGTTTTTTATGTCGTTAACAATCCTATGTGTATATAGTCAAATTTATTCTCGTTTGAATGATTCTTAGCTATTATTATTTAACGTCAAATAAATGCTCAAGTACAAAAAATAAAGAAGTTTTTGATATCATGTCTAGAATTAAAAGGCTACCGTCCTACTGCCTTTGCCAAAAATTGCCAAATTGCAGATTATCCCTATTTCATGCTAAGTGGAATAATGCCATAAAATGTTGTGTATGTCGCAAAAGTTGACCTTGTAGGCTTACCGTCAAGAAATTTAGATTTCCATCATACCAAGCACATCAGTGCTCCAAAACAACACGAAATTGACCATAGGTTATATTTTAGGCAAAAAAACAACAAATTTTGTCTAAAATGCGAGGTTTAAGGTGAACTTGCTATTCGAATCACTTCGCTTCTGCCAAAATGTAAAATTGCTTTAAATCAAAATAATACGATCATGATTATGACCAAAATGGCTGACCTAGAAAACACTTAAAAGGTATTCAAGTGTATACCTCTATGGCATTTAAGAGCATTTCATCTTTCGAGGCATTGTGCACAACTATGAATTAAGATTGGTACATCTGAAGGTTGAGGACAGAAGAAAAAAGCACGTGTTACCTGCATCTTCATTATAAAAGCAAACAGCGCTGAATCGAGTAATAACGCACGAGCAAAGCAATTGCATCAGCAATGAACGTGAAATTCTTTCGTTGTAATGATAGGATGTCACTTAATTCTGTTCTAACCATTCTTTGACACTTTGTTCGTCTCTCCATAACCATTCCTTGTTTAGACGAATCGATTCTAAACTCTGGCGAATGGTTCTCTCCGCCGCTGCTGCTGGATGCTCTTTGAAGAAATTCTTTCAAGGAATCAGAAGAAATAGTGTCGTTATTTGGAACTTGGCATAAACATAAATCAATCACCAGTGTTGAGTTTCTGGTGTCAAAGGCAACTTTACACATAAAAATTTATAATCAAGCGAAAACATCCATCAACTTTAAACCACAATTTAATATTTCTGCCTTGGCCATATCTTATCAGAAATTACGCGATCAGGTACTAACAAAGATCTCATTGATGTAAAACGAAATGCTTGTAAAAACGAAAAAAAATTGATTATAGAAATAATAAGAGGTTTTGTGAAGCAAAAGTTTGTAATTAACAAGTGAGATACAGGGAGATCTTTCTCTAGCGTTTTAGACGGATGTAAAATAGTGTTTGATTTTGGCTTAAAAATGGCCTGCTGGATCTATCTTGACATCTCTTTCGTGGATGTTGCCAGCTATCTCTAATTTTCATCTCATCGGTTAAGGCACTTGACTACACCCCCATTGGTTGGTAGTTAAAGGAGAATACGAGGTTGAGTTTCATTTGAACTGAGTAGAGTCGCTAGTTCTCTGCGATTCCTGAGGTAAAGGAGTCTTGAGCTGTGGCAACATCGTAGCAACAACCAGGATGCTGTTCGATAGGTTTGATTCTTAATGTCCCATCAATCTATCTTATCACATCTATTTATCCTATGCTGTGATGCACGAATCATACCAATCTTGAAATGACGTTAAATTATGAGAAAGGAACAGAACACTGCCTGATAAGCAAAGCTTCTCAGAGTCCAAAAATCGACCTAGGGATGATGGTCAAAAAAGTTTCAAAAAAGTTTCAAAAAATGTGAAATAAGGTTACCTCGACATCTGTAGCCATGTCATTGGAGGCAAAGTTTCCGGTTGCAGACTGCAAGAGGCAAGCATATGGCATGTGAATAAATAAGTCTCAACAGAAACTTAGCAACTACAAATGATGGACCTTAAGCAACTGAGTCATCAAGTTACTTGTAATCGTGCTGCAAGCTTTTTAAATCGATAATTTTTTTAAAAACTGTTCAGACGGATCAAGAAGGCTTCAAAAGCTAAATATATCTCCACTTAAAAAGATTTCATCATTTTGCAATGTGGCTCCAAACGCTATTGTACACCGATTCCGTTCTTTCCGTCTTCCCTTGCAACAAAAAGATCATGTTAAAGGGTGCCCGAGGGACTCAAATTTTATTATGATAATAAGAGAATAATAATAACAATAATATGATAATGAGAGAAGCTGGCAGTAACATCAAGCAATTATTCAGTTGAGCAAGAGCATTTACCTTGATGAGACGACCAAGAAGAAAACCTCCTTCGTATCTTTTATGCAATTCTTCCCAATTTTCCTTGACGAATTGCCACGTCATCCATCGACCTTGCACGCTAAAATTACACCGACCAAAAACAGTCTGTCACAAAAAATCAGCAAGCTGTATCAAAAGTTATCTGATCTTTCGATTACAATTTGCAAGAAATAGAGGATTGGTCTAATCAAAGGAAAGAAGGGAAGAAAAAGATGCATAGAGTGGTGTGGTGCCATGAATAGAAAAAGACTGAACGAACCAACAAAACCAAATATATCAATAAGTTTAGCAGCATATTTTTGGAATCGAAGTTTCAAAAAGGGCATTGAAAAAGAAAAGAAAAGAAGGGCTTATGAAGCGATATAAAATCATACGTGGGTCTCTCAAGTTGTGCTATTTATAAAATTTATACCTGTGTGTGCACCCTGCGATAGCAAATACCGTGTCTTGCGAACGAACTTCATCCTAGTGACGAAATCAAACATAAATTGAGTTTTGACTTTGGCAGCTTCAGAAACGCTAACTTTTGCATGCATTGACTACGGCTAAAAACACTGGTACATAAGCAGAACGCAACATACCGACATGGCAAATTTCAGAGCACGTTCTATCATGATTTTATCGTCGGATCCTCCCATGCATCTCATTAGACGAACTTTCTCTTCTTGATGATCGGTCTTCCTGTACAGCTCAATCATGGCGATAAGATCTCCAATAGTCCCATTTGTGATTACTGTCTTATAAACAGATCCTCTCAAGTCCGCAGGTATCTCTGAGGCTCCTTCGCAGTGTGCTTGAAACCTCTTTCTGCATTCATTGACAGTCGCCTCGTGGGAATTTTCACCAAGCATTCCGATAACGAGACTTCGCAGAAGTGCAGTTAAATGACCTTGGGCAGAAAACGAGATTCATGATGAAGGTATGAAAATATCAATCATAGGGCATCAAAATGTGACTAGGAATATAAACGGTACGTGGCTCCCATATTGATTACAAGACCAAGAGTTCATTCCCCTCTCTTCCACTAGCGGGTTTCATTGGACATGAAATGGACCAAAATGTTGAACGAACTCTGAGATGTTTCAGTTCGTTACTACGTCAACGTATATGATTCGGAACACCACCATCATGAAGATAGTTGGAGTTGGAGAGTTGGAGGAGGAGTTGAGAGAGTGCAGACTAAGATGGACGGGTCATGTGATCAGAAGAGAAGAAGGATGCGTGGGAAAGAGAGTGAGAAGAATGGCGGTTGGAAGGAGAAGGAGGGGAAGACCGAAAAAGAGATGGGAGGACTGTATCAGGGAGGATATGGAGGCAGCGGGCATGACGGAGGAGGAGGCACTGGATCGAGCAAAATGGAGGAGGAGGATTCGCACCGGCGATCCCAGTTGAACTGGGAAAAGCCTGCAGAAGAAGAAGAAGTCAAAGTATCTGAATGTCCCATCTATTACAGTGGATCACTTTGACCAGACTGGCGTATGTCCATTCCTGCACCATCAAAAAACCCCTACATCGCCTTGTGCAGATTTATAATCAATAGCCACCTTAACATATGAACACACTTGCATTCACAATATGTAGACAAATGTTTCACAGCGTTAGTCTCACTGTAAGAGAAAGCGTTGTGAGATATTCCACACTTTACGTACAGCTGACACAGCAAACAAAACCACACAATTTCCTTGTGCATTAAATAACGAATTGACACTGCAATTTTCTTTTCCTCTCGTCAACTATGAAATATTGTTCATGCTCATGGCGCTTTATCTAAATACTGCAGTTCAATTTATTCTCAGTAAGTCAACATTGTGATTCACATAATTCATACTATCTGTATTGATTGTAATTAAAGCTCATAAGTGGAGGGCTCCTTGTAGATTAGCTCCGGCTGGAGGGCTACCATTTTAATTAAATCGAATGAAAAGAAAATGAAAAACGAAATGGAAGGATACCTTCGTCCTTTTCTTTCTCCCATCCGACCTTTTCTCCGATAGGGGTGAGCAGGTTCACGCAAAACCTCCTAAATTCAAGATCAGACGGCGTGTATTGCAGCAAGGTGCCGACCTTGCTGAGATTCGCAATGATATCATTCCATACAGTGTAATTATCTTCTGATGAAAACCCAGTCACGACGCTTAGATAGTCGACAGTGCTCTTCAATCCAGCTTGGGTCTAAGAGGCAAAAACATCCCACATTTCCAACTGGTATTTACACTACCTCAATCATCATAAGACGTTTTAGAGCAGGGGTGGCCAACCTGTCAGAGACGAAGTGCTACAATTTTCTAAGTTCTGCTACAAAGAGCCACATGAGACACGTGGGCGCACATGCACAAAAATCATGGCTATTTTTAATGATAGTATATATTAGCTTTATTTTTAATTACCTAAAAAAATTATTATGTTGTAAAGCTAATGGAAGGCCTCTGGTAAATTAGCATTCACTGAAGAGAGTCACCACATAATAACTTGTGATGGCTAAGTTCAGCACTTTTTGAAAATTCTTGGTCATTATTGCATCATGAAAATTGAGAAGCAATTATTGCTTAATTTTTTTTTCAAAATGATAGTTGATGATGGCGACGAGCTACCTACATGCGGCTCGCGATTCGCGGGTTGGCCACCCCTGTTTTAGAGGTACACGTTATGGTATGCAAATACCTCAGTGGAAAGACACTTTTGCTCACTGATCAGTAGTTCGAACCCAATCTCAACGTAACTTTCACTTGGAATGAAGCAATATGCTAGATCTGTAGTTCCAGTCGTGAAATCATGAAATCTGGCAAAATCAAACGGGAGGACCAGGACACTGCTTGATAAACAGAGCTTCTAAGTGTAACAAAGTCAACCTGTCAAACATGGACCATAACAGGCAGTGTATGAGTCATGATCTATCGCAAAATCGTGAGAAGGGGCCATGTCACTGCCCGATAAGCACTACTTCTCATTGTCCTGAAAATCTACCTTAGGATTCTAGCTGGCAAGCATGGAAAAACAGATAAAGGGCCATCCTAGTGATATCAGATTGGAGATTTTTGTGAGTGGACGGGGGTGGCAGCATGGAAAAACCATGACAGCTGAAGACTGGGTGAGTCGAAAGAGCTTGATTCAGAATGGTATCTCTATACGAAGGTGCAACCTAAAGCGCTATGCAACTGGTTAGTAGCAAAATACCTGATATTAGAAACTATGGAAATAATACGATAAATCTATCTTTTCTCTTGACTGAACGTTAACTTACCAAAGCGAACAAATCATTTTGAATACCAAGGCGATCAATCGGCTGTAAGGTATGATCGGCGATTGCTGGCTTCAAGGCATCTAGCATTTCTGATGAGTAATTCACTCTGTAAAAGCAGACTTGTCCAGGGTTCAGTTTTACCCATGAATTTTCTTGAACGTTTTTGACAAAAATCACCATCTCTTTGTCCGTTAGCAACGTTTTGACAGATGCTTGTGATGGGGTTTCACTGGTTGTAATTGTGATCGGTACAAGCCATTGGTATTTATCATCATCTGTAATAATAGAAATATATTTCCCCCAAGATTAGTCTAATATTTTGGGCAAAAAATCTGATCGCATTAAATTCTTCCATAATACATAATGCTACACTGTATTATATTACATCATATCATACAATATCACATCAAATCATACTATATCCCATTATACTGTATTTCATTATATCATACTATTCTAAATTATATATTATATTTCATTACACTATACTACATTACATTAGGTTATATTGAATAATATCATATCATATCATATTACATAGATAACATATAATGTCGCATAATACCATATTGTACCATGTTATATCAAAAAAACAAATATCACATTATGTTATATATTATATTGTATATCATATAACGTATCATATCATGACACCGTATTTCATCACCTAATATCATATCATATCATATCATATCATATCACATCACATCACATCACATCACATCATATCGTATCATATCACCTTGCACCATATTACATCACATTACCTCATTTATTCTTGGAACTTTTGCCTATTAAGAAGTATTCTGTAATTAATGTCTAAAAGAGTCATAAAAAAGCATAATTTTAATACCATCACAAACTGAGCCATCCGCAGTAAACTTCTTCTGACTCACTTGCAAGATGCGCAGGTTTTCCCTCTGAAAAATAGAAATTTGATCAAAATAAAACAGATCTTGCTCATACCAACAACTGCAGTAATTGAAATATCATCTTCGATATGTGTGCGAATGGGGAAGGTTGATAACCCCTTCTTCAAGAGTGTGCACTGAATAATATCATTAAAAGCATTTGTAGAAGCATTCAACTTGAGTCCTTCTTGGTGCAGCATCATAACCACATCACCCGCAGGGAGTTGAAGTGAACATTTGATGAGATCTCCTTGTCATGAATTGTTGCAAAAATGAAATTCAGGGGGTTAGGGTTCAATCTCGTACCTGTTCCATGGATACGCTGAGGACGGGGAATCCCATCTGCTTGGTCCATGTGTTCATGACGTCACCCACTGGCTTCTTACTTGCATGTGCAAGACTTTCCCATAAATCATCTGGAAAAAGCATTGGCCAATGAAAGAATAAGCCGGATTCGAAACTAGTGTTTGATAAGTATTGTTCAGTTAGAAATCAGACATTGAATTTTACGGTCAAAAAAGCTGACCCAACATACCCCTGGCCCAACCTACCCCCTCCTCTTCCTCCCATGACCTGCTTCTATGTTAATATGAACGGCTGCTGAATAATAGGCATTATTACAAAAGTAAATGTCATGCAGATCATTGCTGGCCTATGATCATACTAGTTATCAAATGCTTTTATAATCATAATGATCAATCACTATTCACTAACGATCATGGTGATCAATCATTGTTGGTTCCGGGAATGTGAAAATATCAAGACCAGAGGCACGGAGACATGTGCTCTCTTCTGTGCCTTGTGCCACCCTGCTAATAACACATCATCTTACTTTGTACTGCGCATAGCTATGAGTATTTACAATAGATTTCCATTGCTCGTAGATTGCAATTACAATTTTCAATCTTCTGCGTCTCCTTACTTAACCATGATGAATTAAGGAAAAAAACTGCTTACATTTACACACGCTTAAAATCACTGGTCATTTATGATCATGGTGATTAATCACTGTTAATCCATAATCATGCTGATCAATGGTTGCCGATTTTTAATCAAAAACCTTCAATGAATTTTCACGACTTACCTGTAAATGCATTGTTGTATTTATATTTAATCAAGTAATTGTGGAGACCCTTTTTAAAGTCCTGGAAAAAACGAGATGTCAAAACTAAAGATCACAAAGCACACACCAAAGTGCATGATAAGCAGATCTAGAATAAGACATTCTAAGATGAGGGAAATTAAACCAAATCTATTTGAGTTAGCTCACGAATTTGGAATTCGGATTTAAATCTTTTTACAATTTTAGGAATGCAAACACACATAGGCACCTTCATGCCAAATTTAAACTTTATAGCTGGAAAACTAGAGGTTTTGGATTTTGGAACAGTAGCCTACCTTTAGATGAGGGAAATTAAGCCATATCTATTTGAGTGAGCTCATGAATTTGGCATTCGCTCAAGCTGTTATGAAATCAATTTAACGTCATGTCGTAAATACACGCAACGGTATACATAAGAAACACGATGCTGCTTCGAGGGAAGCGTGATGCTTCACGGCGTCACTCCCTTTTCATCTAGCTGTCAATACGATAACTTTCATTCCACGTGACGTCATTCAAACCTTCTTACCGCGGTGTTCTTACTGAGTCAGTGTATTCAAGCAGTTTCATCAAAACGAGGATGATTCAATAAGATCGCTTACATCGTATCACACCGTGTCAAAAAAGAAAACAGAAATCCTTACGGAATAGTTTAGCATAGGTATAAAATCCAATCAGAGGCTAGAAAGCGAACCACGCACGCCGTTTGAAACCACCCACAATGCACTATTATTAGCTAACCTCGTCTCCGATATATTCATGCAGCATACGAATCACCGATGCTCCTTTGCTGTAAGAAATGGCGTCGAAAATTTCGTCTACTTCAGAAGGGTGACCAACCTCCACCTATACGCAGAAAAAACATTGCAATGAATTTGAATAAATCCTCACAAGTCTCTATACACAAATAATGCACGCGAACATCTGTTTTCCAGGGAGCAAAGGTTTGTAAGAAATTTCCAAAGGAAGTTCGGCACGAGGGATCTCTCGTGCACTTCAAGCACAAACTTAAGTCAGTTGCAAAAACACCTTGAACATTTGTTTGATTTAGATAAATCAATAAGTTTTCATTTTTTTATTCTCTTGTTTGTTGCTTTGAAATGGTCCTTGATTAATAACAGAATATGTGTTCTGAACAATTTAACCTGTACGAATATAACTTATTTGTATCATTATTACTACTATTATGTCATGTTGTCCGGATCGCTGCGAAACAATTCGTACAGAACTCACATTCATCATGCAAATAAAATGTTTAATGAATATCTATTCTGAAATTTTCATGGTGAAAATATGCAGCCCCTTGTCAATTGAATCGCGTCCACTTTGCTAAACTAGTATGCGGGTGTTAAATCTATATCTTCACTTGCTAAATGCAAGACAATGTTGTTTTTTCCACAAAGTGAATAAAAGCAAGGCATAACAGGTAAACTCGTATGTGGTAAAAGTACAATAAGGAGGTATGACTGAGACAAGAGTGCTTCACGGATCAACGCCATCGTCGATGCGAAAGCAAATCTTAAGAAGTCTCCGTCTACTCACCTCGATAGGATGGCTAGAGAAAGAAAGAGCATGACGTCAGTACAAAAGAAATCAATGCAGTTTTAATGGTCCAATGAGATTCATTGGGTAAAGCAGAGTGACGGTTCGATTTAAAGCAATAAATCTAATACGAGCGCCACGGGCAGCAACAGAACAAATTCAAGCACTGTTTGGCTTCGTGTTGCTATGGGTAATAACATCAACATCAGTGCAGGACCAAATGGACATGGAATAAGGCCGTGGCAAATTAACAATTTCAGAACACCAATGGCATTTGGGGCTGACTAGACTGGGCAGAGTGAGAAATGAGAACGCCAGTAAGAAGGTGCAAGGAGGGTAACAAGGGATGGGGTTAAAGGAGCCAATGATGGGGCGATTGGAGGACATGCAGAGGAGAGAGTCGCATGGGACGGAGGATCAGAAAAAGGCTGCGGAAAGGAGAAGGAGGGGAAGTCCAAGATGAAGTGGCGGGACTGGGTGAACAGAGACTTGGAGGCGGTTGGGTTGAGGGAGGAGGATGGAATCGATAGAGGTGGTGAGGTGGAGGACTGTGCCACCCCCACGACCCTACTTAATGGGATCACAGCCTGCAGAACAACTTAAGGAGGCACCTGTTCTTCATTGCATCAAGGTCTTGTGCTCTTACGAAGTCGTTCGTGATAAACTGTGTCCAAATGTCATAGTCAGGAAAGCAGTGATCAACGCAAAGGTATTCAATCCAGGAGGCAAAGCCTTCGTTCAGCCACAGATGTGTCCACCATTCCTACATCAAGCATGAAATCAAAAAACATTAATTCTTTGAAGGATTTCATTGCAAATTTATAACTCATGAACAAAGCCCATAGCCAACTTAAACATTTTGACTGTAGTGGGATCAAACTTTTCAGAGCATAGAACTATAAGGCTACAGTTTGGGGAAAATGGTAAGAATAGCGAGATACCACAGACATTTGTGACTCTCATCCAACAAACTCCAATTAGATTCTACACTGATGATGGGAGACTGAAAGTTGCCATACCATGGTGACCTGAAAAAGATAACAAGATCGCTACACTTATCTTAATTTTTTTAAAACTTCATCTTGTTATATAAACTAAACATACAAATACAAATGTATCTAATAATAGGTAATTTGTATTCGGTTAACCTAATTACAGGTATTCCTAGTATAAAAAAATGAATGAAAAAAGAAAAAGACGGAAAAAAAAGGTTGAAAGAAGACTGTTAGTAGGATAGAAGGTCTGGGTTAGTCCAGGGTTTGTTGCGCATGCAGAATATGTAATACGAAGTGCGAATGATTATAGTTGATAATTTAGTAATGATGTAGTTAGTATGTGCTTTGTCAATGGTGAGATAACTACACATCTGAATGAACGAATTGCATGATTGTCCAAAGATTCCAAGGGAACCTATTGACGAGTTAACAAATTTAACGTGGCGGTATTTCGATGTTAGGTCATTTAGACGGTAGCGACATCTGGCAAACTTCCTACTAGCGTTATTATCAAGGTTTGTCTCAAAGCCAACGCTCAACTCTAAAACATAGAGAGTATTAGAAGGAGTGAAGATGAGCATGTCATGACGCAGGTCGTCACCAGTTACGAGAGAAAATATATTTTTGACTAAATATTAGTTTATGAGTAAGATCATTGCAACTTAACATGAATAGTACCAATACTCACAAAACAAGTATTTGCAAGCATAAGTAATATCATCAAACATTTCATGATTATAGCTCAATATCATTTTCATCATAATCAATATAATATATCATGGTAGCTTACCAAATTTCCAAACCACTGATGTGCAGTTTCGTGGCCTGGAATTGACAGAAAAAAATAGGATATTATATTCCTGATGCAATGGCTCCAGAGAAGTCCACAGCTGAACGAATTATTTTGCATACCAAACTCTAATATTGCACATAAATGGTATTGAACATCGTTTCATCTGACACTCATTAGAGCAAGAAGGACATCGTATGTTGGCCAAAAATGACAATGAATGAATCCGGGCCTAACTTCAAAGTGTTTTTGCGGCTGATGTCTACGATCCATGCTCTATGCTACGCACAAAACGATAGGGAGGCCAGCGATATATTGCGGTGTGAAAAAAGCAGTTAAAATGGCCAGAGGATGAGAATGGCGATGTCCAAGATCAAAATGCAGAGGGTAAGTTTGAGTCAAACGACATTGGACAAAGGGGTGAAGCAAGTAGCAAGGGATAAGCTGGAAGGGACAGGGCTATGTTGAAAGCTGAAAGAAACGTGACTTAGATGATTGGGATAAATTTCTAGAAGAGGAGATGATCAAATGGGCCAAAGAAGACGAAGGATGATGGTCAGGGAGAGACGAAGTACGATGATCGGGAATAAGATGGCAGGACTATGACAACGATGACATGGAGGTAACTGGAGTGACAGAGGAAAGGTTAAGTTAAATGGAGGGTATGGGTTATGAACCGTTTAGCTACCTCAAAGAGAGGGGCACTTAAGCAAGGAAGAATAAGGCTTTATTCGACATAGTCTGAAGACTGTTGGAAGAAAAGATCTTCAGTATGACGTGATCATGTTTCCACTCTCTTTTATACAACATTGAGCTTTGGCAGTCGAATATTAAGCAGTCGAAAGAGATTTAAACTGGTTTCCCTCACCGTTGGTACAGCGATAAATTAAGATGATTACATAACAAATAGCAATTAAGAACTATTTTTAGGAGTCATAGCAGGAAAGATGCAGCAGAAAAATCAATTTCCAATACGCTTACCAACAACGAGGGCAACCCATTGCTTCATCGCGGCGGAAGATTGCTCTGGATCAACAAGCAAAGCTGTTTCCCTGGAACAAATCACATCATATGACAATCAGAAACAGAATTGCAGTTAGCTGATTTAATCTTCCCTGGGAGAATTTTAACCATGGATTCAAACATTACGAAGATAGGAACGAAGAGAACCAAAGCGACAGAGATACACGATCAAGGGTCTAGCACGTATCATTGTTTGCTAAATGATGCTGTTATGTCTGACTGAAGTGAAAAGTGGGCCAGTCAACTTAAAGAATCCAAAAGTCAAACATACAGGAAAATTTTCATCAATATTCACACTAATTAGCTCACTGATTGAGAAAATGATACCTGTATGTGATTAAGCCCCAGTTTTCCATGGCACCTAAATGGTGGGAAAATTTGACAAACATAAGATCATTGAAGGTGCATAATTAAGCAATAGAGATTTACAATCATAGTTGCTACAACACAAACATCTACTTGGAAAGGAGCTGGTCACCATGTTTTGCAATGTCATGGCTCATGATGGTACCTATCTAACATGGTACTCATGACACTTCCTTCAAGTCTGACTAAATAAAAATTCAATGAAAAATTGATTCCCTTGCCAAAGCAGTGGAGTAGCCATTAATTCTTGTAAAACAATTCTAGTTTATACTACATCAAATGCAAAAATTTAAGCATTGAATTGACTCACCAGCGGCAAAGTCGGGAATGGCAATGAGGTCCATTTTTGGAAGTGGATACCCAATACCAAAGTAATCCTTGTAGAAAGGAAGAGTTTTGGTGGCAACCTGGAAACAAGATTAAACTTTTTCATCAAAAGAACCATTTGGCTTCTTAATACAGTCTCATGCAAAGTACAAATCCCTCATTTCAAAAATCTTCGCTTTATGCTTATTCACAAAGTAGGTTATAACAGTAAGGAAAAATCGCTTAAGTCTATTGATAAAGATCTTCTGCTTTATTTGAAAACTGGGAGTTGAAATTATTATTTAAAAAAGAATAACTCATGAGCAGATATTGAGTTATAATACTCCTTTAGCCAAACATTGGCGCATGCAAAACGGTTTGTAGATAACTGACCAACCTCAAGCGCAAATCTGCCTTGCTCTGCTCTTCCTAAAGGTGTGTAAACTCTCACTTGAATGCCATCATCAGTTTCACCCTCGACAAAATCAAATTCGCCGACAACAAAAGCAAGAAGATAAGTTGACATGATGGGCGTGGTCGCAAAAGTCATCACACGTAGGTCCTCATCTTCCGGGAACGATGACTCATCAATCACATTCTGAAATTGAAATTGAATATATGAGAAGATGTCATAGAATGTGAAATCTTTTCAGTCCTCTTGATTGAAACTCAACAACTAAAAAGCTATGCTAAACCTGCTGATACGATCATATGTGATGTGATGGCCCAGTAAGCAGGGTGAGATTGATCATAAAATTAATAGTGTAACCATCATTATAAGATTTTGTTAAGCTTTGGTAATGAAAATAATCACAACCAGGGCAAAATGCCAACAGCATGAGTAAAAGCAGTTATAAAAAAAATTATTGCCCCAAGGTAATCTCAAATTAGAGCCACTTGAAATTTGACACAAATTTATCCATCATTAGGTTTTTTGAGGTTATGAAAGTTCATAGCTGGTTTGTACATGGAAAATTTGAACCCTTGCTTAGTTTCTCAAGATGCCATGATGTATTCAAATGAAACAAGACCGATGGGCTGTTTGCAATAATAGATTGAAACGCACCAAGGCAAATGGCTTTTTGAGCTGGTACCCTATGCCAAAATAGTTTGCTGCAATTTTAATAATGCTCTGGAAATGGAAAATGCTACCAAAGCGGATCAAATATCATCTCTTGGGTTCTACTGTCAGGGTGGAAATGATTAACTGCCAACTATCTTTGATTGAATTTGATTATGATTATCAAATCAAGAAACATAGCAACAATGAACAAACCATGTTTGACAGGGCAACACCAGTCTTGGGTACTATCAATTTGATGTCAAATGTTGCCTTTATTGCAGGTTCATCCCAGCAAGGAAAGGCTCTCCGTGCATCTGTTGCCTTCATGAAATGAAAAATAGGATCTGAGCTGATGATGATGACAAAACATAGCATCCATATTTGCTATGTGCATTATGTCTTGAAGGTAAATGTAAACCTACATGAATGCCCTGTCATTGTTGACAGGAAATGAAAGAATCGAATGTCTGGATTGGCATAATGCTTCACTCATGTGATAAACAACTGGAAATACCGTATTTTCTTGAGTAGAAGCCGCGGCTTCTATTATTTTCAGTAAGGAAAAAATGCAGCATATAATCAAAGGCAACTTGTATTTAAGGGCAGCATTCATTGTTTTGGTTGCAACGCTGAGGAAGGTGAAGTAGAAATCACGATGATATGAGGAAAGAAATATGCTACTTCTAGTATTTTCAGTAGGGAAAAATGCGGCTTCTTTACGAGGGTGACTTCTATCTGTAATTTTCCATCACAAAGTGCGGCTTCTATTCGAGGGCGGCTTGTATTCAAGGACGGCTTTTATTTAAGAATACGGTATTCCCTTTTTGATTGTTTTGAAAAAGACAATTTATTACAAGGGGACAACGATCTGAAATGCATCACTCACACACTGAGTTGACAAGGACCAATGTCAAGCACAGAGCCTTGAGAATTCTGGGCAAATGCTTTGACTTGGTAAAGTTTGATTTAATCCTATTTCAAATGTCGCTCTGGAATAAAACATAGGAAAATTTTGAAAAAATTGAGCAAATGCACTCACTTCAAACTGAGTAACAGCACAGTATCTATCTTCCCCATTTGCATCCTTGTACTTGCTCCTATAGAATCCTTTCATTTTGTCATTCAGTTCACCAACAAAATTCATTGAAAGCTGGGCATTTCCAGTTGGAATAGTTGAAGGGAATGTTATTGTGGCTGTCTCCATACTTGCATCATAATTGATCTTGGATGATTTCACATCTATTGTCGTGAAATGAAAAATTGAAATTATTGATAAAAATATTTTCAAACTTTCCTCCTTTGTAAAAGACAGTCCTTTTTTAATGATGACAATAATAATAATACCATCTTTATGCAGATTAAATTATTCAGCAAAATTTGTTAAACTTGTTTGTACTGGTGTTGGTAATGAAGGGGATGAACTTCATCCCTAGGCATGCAACCAGGTAGGCTGATAATTCACCACTTGTATGGTCATAAGAATGTATGGTTGTAAAGTATACATCACAGACTGTATTGTCAGAGATCAGCAATCCAACTTTGGCTTCATTATGGCAGGATGAAGAACCAGGGCATTATTTGATTAGTGCCAGTGACTTCAAGCGTTTTGGCTGAGCAAAAATAGCATGAAGACTACCACTTTTCAATGATTTATTTCGATTTTCTTGGTACTATGATAGCAACCGAATGTACCTTGTATTTGATTGAAACAGCTTAAACCTCGCTGAAGATCCTTATGATGAATAAATAGAGAAAATATGCAGAACTTTTATAGATATTCACATAATACTACCTAAGCCTCCAGCATTGACAGACACATCTGATATCTCAATCTCAACAGAGTTCAGTGTTATTTGTTTGGTTTGGTTTTTGACCTGGAAAGAAAATCAATGACAATGTTAACATCCAGTTTGCACAGAACATTCAGAATATTTTGGAAGTAGAGCAAGTTCCTGAGATTGAGCGGATGGCTTCGTAGCATGACCATTTGGCAAACAACAAGCTTAACTGTCCCTATACCTTTGAATTACTGAGTACTCTATCGACAAAGTTCATATTGTATACTATTTGCATGTGAACAAGTGACAATGACAAAGCATTTTGGTCTGTGGGAAACTTGTTTACTAAAACCAAAGAAACCACACGGGTGAAGCATTGAGATTAATGCTGCCAGCCCCATAATAGTCAAATATATATATATCCATCTAGAAATATACGTAGTTCTACTTGATATGCAGGTCGACCAATTGCCAACAAATAGCTAGTGTGGAGCTATCAAAACAAGCATCAAAAGCAGCAAGATTTGAGCAATATTCGAATGATTTTCTACCTCTAGCTCTACAATCTGATTCCCTTGAAACTTAAAATCCTGGAGATTTGGCTGCAAAGTTATGCGGTAATTTGACGGTACAACTGAAGTTGGGAGTCTCTTGAATGATTTCTTTGTTCCTTGTTCGGCATCTCCTGACATCTTGAGGTTTGAAAATGCTCTAGAACTTTGACTGAAACTAACTCTAATTTTATTAACTGACGATAACGACTTTAGATTTATTCTTAAAAGTCGGCAGGGAAAACTTTTTCGATGAAAAAAGCCTAACGCGGAGGAAAATACCCTCATCAAGCCAACGAAAGTGGAAGAGGCCCATTATGGCTGAGCCTCGTCTAAATGTTGAAACAATCAATAGCTGTTAGCTCCCTGGAAAGTTTCAAAGTGTTTTGCCACATTATGATTGTATTTCAATTTCAGGGGGTAAGATATCATTTAAGAAGCAGACCCAAGTTTTTCAAAGGCCATCTGCATTTTACAGGGGGAATGTTCGCCTTTCGCTTCCAAAGTAGTATGCAAGGATATAATAGAAGTCGCAATGTGCTATGCCTTTGTTCAAGTTTCGTTTTTACATCGTTACTAAAAAGCCTTTTGTAAGATATGTTTTCCGATGGTGGGTTGATGCAATTCTTTTGGAGCCAAAACTTCTCTGAGCTGACCGATTTTTGCTACCCCCGTTTTCCGTTTAGTTATTGTGCGCTACGTCATGTGAGTCATAAATTTTTTTCCGGATGTATACAAACGCAGCCAACGTTCGCTCGAGGAGAGGGAAGGACAGGAGTATTGGAAACACTTGGGCAAGGAATTTTCTAACTACGGCACTGAGAATGGAGGACGACCGACCGAATGGGTTTCAAGCCCTTATCAAAGTCCTCATTGGATGGGCAGGCCTTTACTATTTCTTCTTGACGAATGATGAAGTTTGGGGTGAAGCAGTAGGCCTAACTTTGTTCTTCGCCTCCGGCCAACTGCAGACGGCAGTAAGACCGCCATTCAACGGTAAATTGATCGGGTAAGTTTAGTTTTTTATAAACCATAAAATTGTAAACACCCACTACTTAGCTTCAAATATTTTTGCAGGCAATGAGCTTTTTCTAGAGCTTGTCCAGAACATTTGCGATGATGATCGAGAGACAGTCACCCTAAAAGTTAAACAGAAACCCTTTGGTCATAGAGTCTTTAAAAGTTTATTCAGGTTTAGCCCTTTCCTATTGAAACGATCTTCATAGTTTGTGCTAGCTGTATTGTTGGTGTTTATTGATCCAGTTTTCAGCCGGAGTAAACGGTTTGTATACTTCAACAAAGCCTATTTTTGCTCTGTTCCCTTTGTTGTTTATCAAGTACCTCACTGTGTATTATTCATATGCTAATTCCAAACAGCACAGCTGATGGCAGCTTTACTTCGTTAAAGTTTTATGCTGATTCTCCAGAGTTCCGTGTTTACCAGTTTTCAGAGACACCTTATTCAAAATCGAAGAGTGAAGCTGTAAAATTTTTATGATCTCGTCATTAGACTTTGATATTGATTTTGTACCCATCTTGATTAACATCAACAGCAAAACCTAATCATTTGGACTATGTGGGTAAACATTGGGTCTTGGTCCTTAATGCAAGAAGTCTTGACTCTGAAGCCATTCATAGGCACTGTTAAACCCAGTGGATAGCCCAGTGTCATTTATAAGCATCTTTTGGCAATGAAGCATTGGAAAACAATGACTCTGATTGCAACAAGTTTGATGATCGTGCAGATGTACCAAAACCCCTAACTTCTGCTTGGTCATCCAAAAAATTAGAGCATTTGGTTTGTTACATGCTTGCACAATCACATGTTGCACAATAAACTTGATCAATGTCTTTTTCAGGGGAATTTCATCAGATGACTTACTGGAAGCATGGCGGATAGTAATTGGAGTTGCCCCATGTGTATACTACTCTTACTTTGTCTTGTATCTAGGGAACAGTGTTTCAATATATACGTCAACAATCTGCTTGAGTTTGTTATGGGAAAGCCAAATTGTTGATGATCTGATCAATTTGTTGAGTTACTGGTAAGGAGCATCGTCATCCATTATAAACATACAGTTGATAATTTGGCATCATCAATAATAAAAATAGCAATAATTGATATCCATACAGGTGCCATGAATGGGAATTCTGTTTTTAGTCAAGGACCTGTTAACCATCAAAATTTGAAGAAAAGTCTAAATTAAATCAGGAAAAATAAAAGAGGATTCAAGACTGGTTCATCAAAATTTTACATTGAGAAAAGTATTTGTGGTAATGTTGCTTAAGAATATTTAAAATTCTTAATTTTAAGAGCATTTGAATAGCAACAGACTGGATTATTCTAGTCTCTTAACATATAGATGTTCATAAATTACTAATTACTGTTACCTTAGTGGTCCTTAATATAGTTTCATAAAGGGAATACTACAAGACATTTCAAATGATGTGACTGCCTTTTTTTACACATAACAGTGTAGCTTAATTGATGAAATTTCTTTTTAGGTTGTCATATGACATGGTAAATTCAACAAAGCTGTTTACCAAAAAGATTTTAACCATGAGAAGGAAACCAGCCAATGCATTTGCCCGGAACCTTGTACAAGATTTCCTCTGTGTGCTGTGCAAGTTGTATAAACACTTGTTAATGAATTTTACGAAAATGAATTGTTTCTTGTTGTCAAAAGTCAGTTTTGACGATTTGACAACAAAATCTATTATTGAAAACAGGTTGAAAAAAGACAGCAAAATGATTGAGAAAGATTCGTACCCAAATCCAGTTGAAAAAATAGGCTCTAAGAAGTTGACAAAGTATCTTTCAAGCAAAGTTCTTCTTGGAACAAAGAAATCAGATGCCCTTATATCAAGAATTGGTATAGTGGGTTCCAATTGGAAATTGAATAACGGCTTCAACGTGAGGTATCTTCGAGTGATGCCGTCTATTCCTGCTACATCTGTATACAATACAAAGCGTGCATCTGGCATCGAGAGCATCTGGAAACAAGGGAGAAGAATTCCTGTTTTCTGACTAGTGCTAAGAGTGATCAAATCATTTGGCACTAGCCACCAAAAGTCAGCGCTTCAAGTTGGTTCCCCGCGAGAAGCAAGGAATACAAAGAGTATGAAAGGTCAAGTGTACACCAAAGTCACCAAGCCTCGTGCAAGATCAGCTCCACTGTTTAACGGTTACAGAATCACCCATGATATTCAAAAAGGCTACAAGGTCGCATTCTCCTCAATTTCAATGAAGCATTCAGCCAAAGATGATGCGTCTGATACATATTCGCACAAATGGCTGTCATTATGGAAGAAACCAGGTTGGGTTTTTGAAGTGCCGCCCAAATCATTTGTCAATGCATGCTGCTGCTCTGATGTGAAATGGTTCGCCATAACTCCTGTCCTGTGGTTCAATTAAATTGCTTTTCAAACAGTCTCTGCAAACTATGCTCTAAGATTTGGGCTATTTGAAACTTTTGAAATTTCATTAATTCAATTTTAGTCTGTTGTTCTGCACTTCTTAATTCTTTATACATTTTGACTCTCTAAAACCTTTAGGCAGCTAAACTACACAGTCATCTACTTCTTGCCCGGTAAATTTTTTTTCAAATTTGGGAATGACATTAAGGCATGAAATTCACAATGATTTTGGCAAATAAATGACATATAAGCTTTATTTGCTTATTTTTTCATTCGCCTACATATTTCTTTATTGTTCTATTTATCAATGCCTTAATTTGTGCACTTGTTGCGTGAAAATATTGCCGAAGTGATGCTGTTGAGAGAAATAAGAGAATTTCTGCTATATTGATATCATAAACAGTATCCCAAAAAATATCATCATTCCTATACAAAATAAACCAAAAAGCTGCAGTTTACTCTAAAAGCTATGCTCACACAAATAACATATGTAAGGGAAGCGTACCTCATTAAAACCGATCAGATCAGTTTATCTGAGCTAACTGTGTTGGGTGTTAATCAGTATTAAGTGGATCGCTGGATTCAATAACCGTAACCAAGGGATGTTTTAAATGAAAAACCATAAAGCAGTATTTTGTCTTTTTCATGTCTCTTTACCTTGGTAACAATCAGAGCAATGTTGAATGGTGATGACTAGTGTTGCAAAAAATCATTTTCAAAGCAAATTAAACAGAATGTGAATTAAATGAGGCCAAAAGGATGACTAATGGGATCAGATATTTGCATGCAAAGCCAACTTGGAAATTCACATAAATATAAGCTTACTTTGGAGAATCTACAATATACAATAGTCCATCTGCTTTTGTGATTTTTGGGCTGGAAATTCTAATTTGCCACCCAGCTTTGACAAAATGCATGCACCCATTGAATGATCGCTCTTACATAACAAAAGAAAAACAAGGCTGCATGATCCTTGCACAACTTCATACAAAGCCTAAATGTACCTAAACAGAGCTAAGCTAGACCAATCCTATGTGCGCTTCCATTGATAAACTGAAGCATAGTGTCTTTACTAAGACTTTTATGTTCGTGTTCTGGTACAGAGAGGTCCTCTTGATTCTGCCAATGCCAAAAGAGACGATGCTGTAAACAATACCTAAAAAGAGCCAGTGCATTCGTTACAGAAGAAGAAATTGTGAAGTATCAAAGCAAAGGGCTTTAAGAACGAAAATTAATAGATCACGCCATGTCATGGCACCACCTTAGCATAATGTGATACCGAATGCAGTTGGACTATCCAGCGTTGCCAAAACGCATCTACACACTTAATCAGGGACGCCAGAGCCAATTAAGGGGTAGGGTGGGGTAGGGTCCAAGGATGCCGGAGCCAAATAAAGGGTAAGGGGGGCAATAATTCAGAAAGGGCATCTTCAGAAGCTAGATCAGCGCATACCAGCGTATTCAAATATTCAAAGTTTTCTTTCATCTTTAAACAAAAAATGACTGCATTTAGAATTATCATTTTCTTGAAAAAAGCACATTTACTGCACTGACACAAAGACAACGTGCTTCACGCTGTAGCGCAAGGATGAAGATGTCTGAAATCAATTCGAAATAAACCAAAATCAAAGGCATGTAATTCTCTCATTTCGCGATCTTACTGGTAATCAGCTATCGATTCGCAACCAGGTGATTCGAAAGTGGACGCTCGTGATTTTCTGTTGAAGAAATAAAGCTTCTTCTGACTCCTACTGTGATGAAGTGACCACGGATCTACAAAGAGCAAACGCGTTAAGGTTTAACAACATTCCAACCACGCAATCCTGATGAAATCGTTCTCTTACGGGTGTGGCGTAATTGTTACTGCTAAAGGAGAGACTCTAATTACGGGGTCAAAACTGACTTTTGATTTTGCCGTTCTTGCCCTAATTTGTCCCAAAACTTGACGATTCACAAGACAGTTCTTTGTTACATGCAGTGGTGGCAAAAGTCTTCTCGTGCAACCTGGCGTTAGGTTGCTTATGAGGCAAGATGTCTACCCATCGTCTAAGGCATGGGGTTTTCCAACCAATCTCATTATATGGCCTCTGCCGATAGGTGCCCTTCCACGCGTTTGTTACTGTGAGCACGGGAGAATACTGCTTCTCAATAGCATACCTTCTACAAGTCGCAAAACATGCAAGTTCGGCGGATGGATAGGGAAAAAATGAAAACGGCTTACAATGGAAAGGCTTGGAGGCTTGCGTCTAGCTTCAAACAAGTTTTGCTATGAAGTTTTGCGTATGACAGCTTTTGAAGGAAAACCACAAACCTTGATGCCCTAAGAAATTTCTTGCAGTGTTGTGGAAAAATCATACAAACGAAAGCCCCAATGACGTGAAGTTGCAAGAAAACGCTGTTTACAGATGAATGTAGAGACAGAGGATTTAACAAAATCGGCAAGAACATAAATTGGTACCTTGAACGCACTTAAAAAAGTGTAGGCCAGTCGGTGCGTAATATTTATCATCACTGATATCAAAACACAGCTTCTGTTCACCTCGACTTTTCATCTGATGCATCGTCATCCTGTTGTTGAAAGAGAAATTTTTAGGCCATTCACGATTGAAACGAGAATTAGGCCCGTTACACGCTTCCTTATAAACAAAAAAATCAAAGGAATAATGCACTAGAGCATCCGAAAGAAAGATGAACGCTTTTTCCCACCGCTAGCTCAAGTGCAAAAATGAATGGTTGCATAGGCATTGATGCAATATATTCCTGGTGTTTTGCAATAAGAATTTCTTCTATTTTCAATTCCTTTAATAAGAAAATATTGCTACTCAAATGAGGTGCAAATTATCGTTGTGCGAAAACCAAATAAGGCGAACACACGTAATTAAGTGTGCAAAAGTCGGTTGAAGCTATGCAGTCACAAGGAACAACATAAAGTTTGAGACAGCTAGAATCGAGACAGTGGGAGTGTGGTTGACGCAAATTCCTGCTTTGCTGAAGGTCGCAGATTCGACGAGGAGGACAGCAACTGGCAACCTAATTCACAAATCCACCGTGCCTCATTATGGTACGTCTTTAGCGTGGCATTCTACAAAGCTCATTGCGAGTAAGGCGTTCAACTCTAAATTGCAGTGGCTCATGGATTAATGGGTACAACCTGACGACCACGTTTCATTATGAATCACCGGTAAACTATCTTTATTAAGAGCTTTTTAGACAAAAAGAGGTAAGATTTTGAAAACTAGAATATAGGAAAAGATTTCAATTGCGAAAGAATGAGAGTCGTTTATTCAGACGGCCGAAATGAGTGCCGAATCAACTTTAATTTAAGTTCCGCAAGGATCAAAGGCCGCGCCTATTCTTTTGCCCTTTATCATTAATCATCTAGTACGGTATTGATTATTAGTTATAGAGACTAGTTGAGTAGCAGAGGGCAGTATTCTTGATTAAGCAAATGTTTTCCGAGTTTTCTCAATAAGCCTAAATGGATTTTTAAGCCAGAATACAAATAGCCTTAATTGTTTCGTGACCAAACGGACTTTTCGAAACTTACATTATGTAGGCACACGGAGTGCTCGAAAATTCTATGAATAAAACTCAGATGATGGATGACATTATGTGGCTAGGGGGTTGACTCTCACTTTTCATAGGCTTCAGTACTACCCATATGAGGGCAAACCGAGCGCGTTCAGCCCCCCTGAAAATCATGCGTAAATTAATTGCATAGCAAATTGAACGGAGGCGTTTTCATTGTCATTTTCGATTCCAAAGCCTTCGACAAATAAAACAAACATACGATGTCCAACTGGGAGACCTATATGATGAGACATCAACAAAGGTTTTCCCTGTGCAATTAACGAAATAATAACTCTAAGCAGCTCCCAATCGGGCCGTTAATTGCACTGATTGAAAAGGCCATCTGCAAAAAGTTTACAAAGGAACTTTGGTCATATGAAGAAGAAAATTGACAACAGAGATTTCTTTCTATTGGTAAAATACATTTCAAGTGAATGGGTCAGCTATTATTTGAATGTCATAATCCTTAAAAGTTAGTAGAATGCAGATGTATGCAAAAGTTCGCACAGAAGTGGCCTAACAAAAAAGTGACCAAAAGAAATACTGGAGAAATGTCACGGAACAATACCGACGAAGAGATGTGGAAACTTTCAATGAACTAGGCCCTAATGTACACAGGAGCCGAAATCGAGGTATTAATGCAATATTGATGACAACCATAGTTGATTGGCAAACATGAACGCAATAAAGAATAAATATGGTAGCGAAAATTTAGCTTTCTTTGTGTCTGGATAAAACTTCCTCAATGCATATTACGTATTACTATTCGCTCTACAGGTACGTACCGAACACCTATACAAAACAACAGGGCAAGACAAAGGGGAACAGAGTGCCATGGCGACCTCTTGGTCTCGCATTTGATGACAAAAAGGACGTCAATACGTGATTTAAAATGCAGAATCTAGGTGGTTGATAGAAACGTGTAAGTGATAAAAGATTCATGGTCAACGGCTCACTGGATAGTTGTTTCGTATGGACGAGGTTTTTGAAAGTTATCGGGAAAATGCCGTGCATGAAACGAACAGATTTCAAGAGGTTTTCCGAGACCGCCACTATTCACGGTCTGTATCGAGTGGGGCATTCGAGTGGATGGCCGCGCAGAATGGCGTGGGGGATCACAGTAGCACTGCTTACCTCGACAGTCGTGGCTTTGACAACGAAAATAACCATGACACACTTCTCGTACCCATTTTACACGGAAATCGAAAAAGTCACAGAGAGCAGTTTGCCATTTCCGAGTGTGACAGTATGCCATGCCAACAACTTCAAATTGAGCGCCTTTCAAGAGGCCCCTGGAGTAAAGGACCTGATCACAAGGCTAGTTAACTCGTCAATAAAGAAAAGCCTGGATATGAGGCAGATAATACCACCCTCGCAATCCGACCTTTCTGTCGAATTCAACAAAGTGTATCTAAACAGCACGGTGATGAAAAGTCTCAGCGCCACTCCCACTGACTTCAAGTGGAAATTCACAGATTGGTGCACTTTTTCGCTGACACACGAGTGCAAATACCCCCAGGATTTCCGCGATTATTTCTACTCGTCATCGACTGGGTTTTGCAAGACTTTCAATCCAGACAAAACGTACACTCAAATTGCACCTGGCGTCCTCTTTGGCTTATCACTTCGGTTATTTGTGAACGAATCGGATAAGGTGCCCTTGATCAACGACAACGGCGCAGGTGTAATCGTTATGGTTCATCCACAAGATTCGTACCCTAACCCGTATGCTGATGCCATTTCGATACCCTTAGGCCACGAGGCGTATGTATCAATGAGGAGGATTCAATTCAGACGGTTAAAAAGCCCCTTCAAGTCAAATTGCTCGGACGGCAAGGGCATATTCCAAATATATCCAGGCCGGTACTCAGTTCTCAACTGCCAGTACAGCTGTTTCCTAAAATACATTATGGAGGAATGTGCATTTTCTGAGACCGCGTATCAATACCATAAACCGAAAGAGTTTGCAGAGAGTATGAAAAAAGCAGCCAAGCATAACTTATCTATTGTTGAGGTAATGAAATGTATTGGGGAAATTGCCTCAAAAAACGGACACAAGAACACCTGCAACTGTCCGCCAGCATGCCGTGAAGACAAAATCACCACGAAAATTACGTACACCCAATGGCCTCATCCAGCCTCCGCGGAATATTACAGACTGCTTATAAGCAACATCACGGATCGAAAAAACATGACCAAAGATGATGTGTACAAAAGCTTGATTTCGATACGAGTCTTCTTCGACGAGTTGGGCTATCAAATTGTGAAGGAAAGTCCGAGGAGCAGTTTAGATAACCTTTTTAGCCAAATAGGAGGACAGATGGGTCTCTGGATCGGAGCGTCAATATTCTCGCTTTTTGAAACGATGATTTTCCTCGTCAATTCCATATTTTTTCTATTCCAGCGCAAAGTTGAGCCAGAGAAAGACAGCTCGACCAGTAAATCGGTGAATAACACGACAGACAGTTCAATGCATCTCAAAGAATTCACTTAGAAATTAGAAGCCCAAAACCAAGATCAAGGCAGGAGAGAACAGGCGTGGCTACAAGGTGCCGAAAATTCGCCTATTGATTTCGGAGGGCTGAGTTTTTCGAAGAAACCAGTCAATGGTACTATCAACAGTCAAGGTGAACTGCAGTCAAGTGAAGAATTTAGCGAGGTACGACAGATAAGCTTACTGTCCCATGGAAGCTGCAAAGGAGTATCTATGCATCCTGTGAAATGAATCATTTCCTTAAGAGTTTTAAGGAAGGGTAATGCTCTTCAGCAAAGTAAATTTGAGTCCTATTCGCGGAACGAGCATGGGAAAGCACTCTTTTTTTTAGTGGGTTATGTTGAGGAAAGGCTATGGTGGCCTATACAAAGCCCCAACATAGGAAGAAAGAAGAACTCTGCTGCAGAGGTGCCATTCTGAGCCGTGGAACAGTAGGATAGAGAAGCTAATTGGTTTCCTTTCCAACTTCACTCTCAGCTTAACAATAGGAACCTGATTGTTGTTGGGTGAACTGATAGAACCCTGGACATTCAGCAGAGCGTACGTGTACTTTCGTCACTATGACAGCGAACCCATTGTCTTTTATAGTGAGTTAATCAATTATCCCCATTACAAAGCGTGCCATTCAAGTACGAATCGAAATCTAGTTCGATTAACTTCGAAGCCCGAGAGCTATTTTTGCCGAGATTAACTTGAACGGGATACAGATAAAAATAAGCCTACTATTTGGATAGAAATTGTATATGGGTGTCTTGTACAGTGGCGTGCCGAGGGATTTGTGAGTGGGGATGTAGCAAAAGAGGTTTACCGGCAGGTTTTGATCGGGAAAGTTTAATTGTATTTCATTCATTTCATTTCAATTCTTTATAGGAGGGTAGCTCTTCAGCAATGCTGATTTTCAAGAGGCCCCCGGTTATTTAGCATGGGAGTTTAATTGTAAACCTGATTTCATACTCTGGTACCATTGTAGTGCCTCCATAACTGAATTGTATAAAACAGAACTTGCTTAGCTGTCACAACCCCCACACCCCTTACTTCGGCACGCCTCTGATCTTATGTTGGAGAATGCTTCGATAGTTCTACTATTCTATTAACTTGGTAAGGCGACAAGAATTAATATTTACAGAAAACTTTCACATTCATAAGAATATGAGAATAAAAAAGGAAGGAAATGGAAGATCGAAAAATGTCCCTACCTTTTAAAAACCTGGTGAACCTCACTTAGACGATACGTCCTTTTACACCTATGGAAAGCAAACAAGCATTTCACTTGATTTGATTTTTGCAAAGGGGGGTACAAGCAACAATTCACTCAAAATCGGCTTTGCTCAGTCTGCTCCCAGCGAAGCACATCGCAAAGCCCGTCTGATGGTAGCAAACGCGATAAAGGATTACAGTTTGTTTACCCTTTTTATAATTACCTGAGAATAGTCATGCTTGGCCTTGAAGGCTTTGCTAACGCCTTGGTAAACAGTTTGATCAACCTTATCCTGGTGAGAGAAAAGATAATATTAGAATCAGCAGTAATAGACAATCACTTCAGAAACTGGAATAAACAATCACTTCAGAAACTGGAATGAACTGGAGGAAAGATCCGATCCTCTCACCATTCTCAGTTCTTGGGGTTTTCGATAACAAACATTGAAAAACGAACGGTGCCTAAGAAGAAGCATTACCTCTCGCTCAAAGGTTTTTCCGCAACAAAATCCCCTCCCAGGTAAATAGCATCAATTATATGGAGAGCTTGCAATCGTCTCTGTCCTCGTCCCTAAAACAAATTCAAGGAAGCTTTGCAATTGCCTGTCTAGTGTTATCAGAATAAAATCACGAAAAGCTTGTTTGTAAGACGCTCATACATGCTTCATCACATGTGTCATGTAATTTTTTTATATGCTGATAAAACAATTATAACGTAGAATACAAAGGTTTCATAGGGAGAATGAAACTTCATAACAACCCTGTAGCATTCTTCAATTAAATTGCAGTCAGTTTCAAAATGGGGTCAGGCGAAAGAATTATGACAGTCTATACGTCCTGTTTTCGTGAAATGACTTCCAGTAGCAAATTTAAGCCACTGAGGAATCATTTTCGTAAGCAATTGCTAACAAGTTTCATTCCATGTTGGGGTATCAGATGAAAAGCTTGAAATAATTTCAAGGCAGAGCAGCGTTCAGCGCTACTAAAGACTGTATGCAGACTAAGTTAAGAAATAGACGATGGATGCAATATCGAGTGTGGCGTAGCTGGTTTCAGTAGGATAAATAGAATCATCGAAGAAGAATTTTTAAACGACATCTAATCGAAACCTCTCCTCTGAACTCTGGAACCATTTCTGCCTCTATCAGGGTATCTCTAGGCAATTCGAAATTCGCGCTGTCGATTCTTGTCCAGTTTGGTCCATTGTACAGATTCACCGGCTCCCATTTGAAAACATGGGACCGCTAGAAATGTAACAATACAGAACATGATCGCGCAAGAGAAAAGGGAAGGGGAGGGACGGGGGACGGGCAGGTCACAATTAGCATATCCGTGACGATCATAGTCAGGCAGTATACCAGCTATAGCATGCAACATGAGATTACGTAGTTTGTCAAGGAAAGAAGAGAGACTTCAGAGAAGCATGCGAAAATAGCTCATTGTCTGGGACACTTGGCCTCTTAAAATCAAACCGAGCTGCACATTTTATCTTCGTAGGTGGGAATTAAACAAAAGGCAGTAGGGTCTTTAACCAAGCGTTCAGCAATTGAGTCGTGCTACAACATACGTCCTAGCTCTAGGATGAGAGGAAAAAGGATAAATACCCCAAGGCTTAGTAGAAAGACTCGAGTTCCGCCAGCCACGATGCATTTGTAATCTAGAATATTGTCTAAAGACTGTTTCATTGTGTTTTCAGTCAGGACATCAACTTCAATGTTGATCGTTAGATTCTGTTGAAGAAGAAAAGCAGGACAATGCATAGCATGGACGATAAAAAACCGATGGAAAACGTACAGGCATGACAATGGGTCGGTCTATGGGCATACCTGGTCTTCCGATAATCACCTGTTAGGCTTAAATTAAGCCTAACGAATGGCCAGGTGGGGAACGTGAAATTCCAAATTCAGAAACCCTACAAAAATTAGGCTCAAAATGACATAATAATATCAAGAGGGGGGCCAAAGGTCCTTCCTCCACTATTCCGTATGAGTAGGGCGGCGCCCATCTCCGTTTCATTAGCCTTTGGACCACCCAGCTGTGCCAGCACAGTGAATGCTACAGTTCGGGGCTGACACCCTGGCAGCACTGTGAGTTAACTCCCATGCTCCTTCCGTAAATGCTGATTGCTAAGCAAGGAAACAGTATGTACCATTTTTTCTCACGTCTTTGGTACCACTCGACCGGGTACCAAATGACGGTCCACCAGGCTCAAAGCGAGTATTCTACCACTTAGCCACGGAGGCGGAGATAAAATAAAACAGAGTGTAGTGACTCAGCTTTCTTACCCTCATAATTTCTATCTATGCCGCCATTGCCATCTTGCTTAACAATACAATTCTATTCATTCAATCAATTGTTATCTCCTGTCATAATTCCCATCAGCTTATCATCTATTCGTCTACTTGCGTCATTCACAATCAATCTTCCGCTCCTTTTCTTACTCGATGAGTTTGGTAATTTTATCTCTTTTGTTATTCGCCTATATAAACATGTATTTCATTTCAATAAGTTAGTTAGTCAGTCATTCAAGCACAACAGCGCTAATCGTCGTCTCTCTGAGTCCGTGTTCTCTGCACGTTAAACAAGACAGCAAGGCAAGAATCGTCCATGTGGGTTGAATCGAACAGCAGCTTTTTAGGACCAGTTTCATACGCACACCTTGAAACTGGTGATTCCTAAAAAAGTATATAATTTACGTGAAAAAATTATCCGATGTTTGTGAACATTTTATTGAAGCAGTATGCGGATACCTTAATCAAGACGAAATATCTATCATCAGGATTTGTCCTATCCACAGCTGCTCTCACTTCATCGGGTACCTGAAAGCACAAGTAGAAAGCAGGGTAACGTCATCATTGCATTTTAGGACGTGTATATATTCCATCAAACTATCATCGTTATTTTATGTACATACTGTACAATGTTACCTAGATGTCAAAGGTAGACATTTGGACACTGAGAAGCTTTTTGCTTATCGAGCAATGTCCAGGTCCTTCCTCGCGATGTGACTACATCTCGTGATTCCTACACCTGGAATTACAGAAAGCAAGTGACACTCCTAACTCTCTAAGCGAAAGTTTAGCTAGCGGCGGATTCGAACCACTGACAATAGGATCGATGCGTAAGAATTTACGACTGAGCTATCCTTGCACCTTAAGCTGTTCTTTTGTCGACCTCCAAAGACTACCATTGTTGTTGATGACGGGTAGAGGAAAAAGAATCACAGAGATGACGAGTTGCGCTGTAGACTAAATGTTTTCTGAATAATAATCAATCCCTTTATTCAAAAATACCAATGATTTGAATCGAGACTACGCGCCACTCAAAGGAACGAAAAGAGCAGGGCTAATTAACGTGATGAGAATGAGTGGGTAGATGATAAAGGCAAACATAGGCCTAAACAATAGCAGTGTTCAATGTGGCAGTCTACAAAGACTCTCCAAATCGGACAGGCAAATAAACAGACTTATATCAAACAACTAAGTGAAGACCTGCCAGGATTGGAAATTGAAGAAATCCTTGAAGCAGGCAATGACAGAAGTGTGGAGAGCCTTATTGAATGAGCAAACTTTTGGACGAACAAACTTCTGATCCAGGCAAAACCAGGCGAACCATGATGATGATGATGAAACAATAGCAGCAGCGACATACGAAGGTAAGCTAAGCAAAGGTAGGAGATGCATAGCAATGAAGGTACGTAGAGAGTGCGAGGGATTGTAGAAAATAAAGAAATGTGGGAATTTGAAAATTTGAGGGTAAGCAAGAGTGAAAAGATCTGACAAGGCAATACTATACGTGACTAAGAGTGAATTAGCTGATGTAACTAGATCATTGACATCAAAAAAACCCGGCCCGATTTAAGTAAACATGGAAAGGAATTGTAGCCAATCATGAGAAACAGGGAAAACATGGCGTGCGTTAACATCGATTACCTTCCATCGCTGCAATGAATGTTTCCTTATTTCTCCTTGATTCTGTTGGGTAAGTGACCTATAACGAGAAAAAGATACGTCAATACCAGTAAATACATAGCATTGTACTACATCAATCATTCATGGTTTATTTCAAAAGTATCACAATTGAGTCAGCAACTACTGAGCAGAGCGCCCCCTTTCGTCCTTCATCCTTATCCGTCTGCCGCAACTGCGATCATCTGTAGTGTGCGTCTCCCTATTTCCCTTCTGATCAGATTTTCGGATTCCTTTTTGTCATCCTTGATTACTTTTTCCGGTAGCTTCTAGCAACCATCTCTGGGGGCACCCTAGCCTGCGGATTCCCCTCAGGTATGAGTGCTCCCTTTTCTTAATCACTTCTCTCGTGTCGTTTCTCTTAAACTTCTCCATCAGATTGGTGCTCAATATTCTGTTTGGATATACCATCCCACAAATACTCCTAATAATAATAATAATAATAATATACGAATTTGTATACAGGAATAACCTATCAGCATGTCAAGCATGCTGTTATCATTAGGGTCCTACATGATTCACTTAAATTGCTATTGCATAGGGAAGAGAATCTGCATCTGCCAATACAGATGCTACGCGTCACTCTGTAAAACTACGGTTATCGAAGAACTAAACCTAGTTAAAGATTTGTGTCGAAACAAAACAGACAATTTACTGCTATAGAATGGCACCGTGGTATAAACTAAGCTTATACTTACACTGGGTTTGTATAAGCAGATAAACTCACGTGTTTTGAACAAATGTTTTCAGTTTCAACAGCGATTTTGCTTGCTTTCTCCCTAGACTGTCAAAGAATGGCAATATCTCCATAATATGACGTCAGTAGGCACGAAATGCATTGAATATGAAGCATTCCGAATCGAGTCGAAGTTCAATACGAGGCTTATCACCACTTAGGCTTATTTCTTTCAAAGAAAACAAATGAGAAGAATGTTTAACGTCAAATGGACAGACAAAGTTACCCATGCACAACTACACAAAACATACAAGCTTAAGCCATATAATCATGTCATCAAAGAGAGAAGGCTAAGATGGTATGGTCATCTGTTAAGACTTCATGAAGATACACCAGCAAGAAAAGATTTGAAAGAATGTGAAAGGAAAGTAAAGAAACCAAAAGGAGGCCAAAAACTGAGCTGGATCCAATTGGTGAAGAAAGACCTCAAAGAACTCACTCTCACAGAAGAACAAGCCAAAGCGATTGCACAAAATCGCAATGCCTGGAGAAATATGATTCGCCGCACAATGTTTAAACCACTAGACGGAATTCGTTGAAGATGATGATGATTATTATCACCCCAGTGAACAAGAGAAACTATTCACGTAAATTTTTGACTTTGAGAATGCATTGAAATGGTTCTGACGTTCTCAAATGTAAGGTAGATCGTGAGGCAGTTGATACCATAGAATCGCTCCATGTATCATTGTATGCGACAAAAACAGAAATGGCGTCAAAATCAAAAACCAGCGCATTATTTACTTGGTGTTCGATGTACAGATGTAATCAAAGAACTCTGCATCTTCCTTTAAAATGCTCATTGGAACAACCTAAAAAGAAATGAGAGAACGAATCTACGTCAAAATACGAGACACAATGAATCAAGAAATAAGTTTAAAATACATGAAATTATTGGAAATAAATATGTGAATTGATCTACTGGACCTTGCATATTAGATGTTAAAGATCTAGATTCACAGATGCTGGTGCTAGTTCAAAGATCCAAGATTTTACCCGGAAACTAATGAGTCACTCCCATAAAGTCTAATAAAATCTGAAATATTTAATTAGTCTTAAACAGGCAACTTCAAGGGCCCATTTTCCCATGAAAATCAGCAGGTTTTCTTATGAAGAATTTGCGATTCAAGACAGACAATGGGCCAGTTAACAGTGCTGACCTCGTTCACATCTTTGCTTCTTCCTTTCATTTCATTGATTCTCTTATTCATTGCAAACATGTAGTCATGAATATCCTCCGTGTTTTGCAACTTCCATTTGCACACAACATATCTGAAGTGATTACAGAAAAATGAAGAGTCGAAAGACGAACAACAAATGGCTTCACTTTCTGCTTGAAAAATGAAAGGGACGTGTTACCCTACGCGACAATGCAATGGCTCAGAGTCACACTTCTCTACAAGGTGATTTCCAAGGCCCACTTCGAGTATGGAACTCAATTGTGCAACGAAGACGTTACTGCAGGATTCTGAGTCCAAAAATTAACTAAAAGTCAGAAAAATATGATGCAATGAACCTTTTTCTGATGAGCAGCTATTTTTAAAATGACCAGTAAACGATTTCAACAGAACGATCCTCGTTTCAAATCTTGTCTGGGTCATAGGAGTAAACGCGTTAGAATAACACCTGTATCTTCAATAAAAGGTTCGAAATTCCAGCGGTCTCAGGAAAATTAGACGTCGTCATATTTTGAGGAAAAAAATTAACATTGCATATTTCTCATCGATTTGTAATGTCGACGAATTTCGCCCATACCTTTCAGAATTTGCAGGCCTGCTTGTAACAGGTTTGAAAATGCAGACATGTTTGAAAGCTCGGTAGAGCAGGTAGATGCAGCCGACGCTGAAAGGGGTTAAGGTATCGAACAACTTGCACACAAAATGTCCTCCTAAAATCAAAGAAACGTACAAGAATGAACAGACACACTTAAAGACGTGAGTAGAAGTAGCAACGACAGAAGAGGAGCAAACTAGATCTGCACATCTCATTCTTCGAAACTTCCTGTAGATTGATAATCAACTTGAAACAAAATTTTGTACTTCACTACTCAATTTGAAAGGCAATCATGAAAACAATGAATGTATGAACTGGATTAATAAAATTTACTACAAACGTAAATAAAAATTTTTCTGGAGAGTGGTCATATGTTTTCTATCATACATCTACTACCAATCCGCAGCGGGAGATGGATGACTGTATTTTTCATGCTTCTGATGGGGCCAGTACTGTACTGTAAACTTAGTTCGTGTTTTTTCAATTAATAAAAAAAACTGCGTCACATACTCGATTTCGAGGGTAGCAGACACCAGAGATAGGGCTCTGGGTTTTTTCTAGGGAAGTGGATTTTTATGGAATGAGTACTCAGAAGTAACTCTGAGGGCACAAGCACTGGACACACATTGATAACAGCTGATCCACATTTGAAATGTTTAATCCAGTATAAAGATTCGTCTTTATTACTATTATCATTATTCATGAGGTGGTTTCCAGTTGCCTTCCTTACCAATGGCGTTTTTATTGTGACACATGGAGGAATCGAACATGCTTAACCACTACACCACGGCACCAATTTCTTAAGCAATAAAACCCTCCATCTAAAAGGCTTTGAGCATTTCAAGCTTACATTTCTCTAAAAATATGGGCTATCAATATTTTGCCTAGACAACGTCAATATCGAAAGGCAAGAATGAAACACGCGCAAAAACGGAAAGTATAATTCATCCATTCATCACAAACCTGGACGGAGTATTGATAATGCACAGAGAAACTGGCAAATGTAAAGTTGCTTTGACAGAATTTCTTGGATATTTTCCTGTCCTTCGACTGAAAAGCCCTAAAAAAGAGGTTTGCGATACACAAGTTCATCTCAATTTGGGAGACAGTTTGACGAAATCGTCGTCAAGCAAGCGTCAAAAGAATCGAAAATGGACTGGCTAGGTAAACGCTGAAGGATTCGACACAAAGATAAAGCTAAACAGAAAGAATTTCTGCCAGATGAAGATAAAAGTGACCCCAATTACAAGCACAAGCGACCCTATTTAGTCTCCACAAACCATTCGGCTACCTAACGAAACTTTTACAAAATTATCGTCTAGCTGAAGATCGTCACGCCAACTGAGTAAGTAAAGGTGAAATAAAACATTATTGATAGATTGATGGAGCGTGTTTGGCAATGGGGCCGCTAGCGAATCACGAATAGGATAACGGCAGAGGTGACTTCTGCAGATAATGAAGTGCACGCTCATGTAAGCACTGCCAATGTGCGGTTCACTGTAGCTTAAAAGTAAGACATATCGTTTCAGTCAATATGAGTGAAGTATACAAAGAAAAAGCCGGCGTGGATCTTGGGGTAGAATAGGAGCCGTATCCGATGGCTGCCGTGAAAGGTGGCTGAAAGACGTTGGTGACTGGAGCGAAATCTGACAAAAAAACCGAAGCCGAACCATCATTAAGATGTGAACGTGATGCTTGACAGGCAACCCAGCACTGTGGGAGAGGCCTCCGAAAGTCAAGAAAAATTCAAAGTTCCTTCCCTCGTCACATTTGGTGCATAGGGTGACACTCATAACCGCTTCATTCGCCTGTGAGCCACACAGCTGTGCAAGCACAGTGAATGCTACAGTTGGGGGCTGACCCTCCGGTAGCACTGTGTGTTTCACTCCCATGCTCTTTCCCAAAGTGCTGAATGCCAAGCAGGGAAATAGCATGTACCATTTGTTCAAATTTTTGGTGTGACTCAACCGGATATTGAATCCCAACGTACCGCGTACAAAGCGAGCATTCTACCACTTGGTCACGGATGCGGTCCTGCAAAGAAGTATTTAGAAAAAAAGAATATCGAACATTGATGATGTCCTACCCCATCAGCCATCACAAAATGAACACCTTTGTTATCAGAATTTTCAACCACGAAATTTCTAAATGCAATCAGATTGTCCTCTTTGAAAATATCCCCGTCGCCATCGTAACCATCGACACCTTAGCGAAAGAAGCAACACTTCTGTGAAGGAGCCAAGGATTGAATGAAAGGCAAGGCAAATATCAAGGAGGATGGCGAAGTTCGCTGCTCTCGTTGCAAGCCTGCGCAGGAGGGCTGCGACGTTTAGGTAGGTAATGGCGAATCATTGAAAAAAATGAAGGATCCATGTCTGAGATTATCAAACAAAATTAGCGATCAAATCATCATCAAATCAATTTCAAGGAAGTAGGAGAATAACAACAAAAGAACGAAGCTATAGATCTCTATGAAAAATTACTGATATCATAAGAATAGTAATAGTTATGGGTCTTACCATAATATGGCTCAAACGTCTCAGGGGATCCAGCAAGAAAAGCACTCAATTTAAAGTCATTGGCACCATCAGCTAGAAAAATGCATTTGTAAAAACCTGATTAAAATTTAGTCTATTGATAAAGTAGATGCTCCATAGCATCGCATAAAAATAAAAGTCGTATTCTTCAGTATTACACACTCCAGTTAGAAGAGCTACACTTACCGTTAGCTAAAATTAGTAGCATGAAGATAACACTTCAGCTTATTAGATCTGCTGATTTTAATCATCTGCTTACCAGGACCGAGTTTACAACGAATAGCAATACATTTCTACCCCATGTTAAATCCTCATTTTGACATTTAACACACTTAACGCTCTCCTAAATTTAAACTCAGTTTCTAAAGAAATCGAATGAAAATTAGCTGAGTTCGGTACTACAATCAATAGCACTACCATAGACAATGATCATAATGATGATGAGGATGATGATGATAATATTATGGTGATAATGATGATGATGATGATGATGATAATGGTGGTGATAACGATTATGATGGTAATGATGATGAGGATTATGATGATAATATTATGGTGATAATGATGATGATGATAATGGTGGTGATAACGATTATGATGATAATGATGATGAGGATTATGATGATAATATTATGGTGATAATGATGATGGTGATAATGATGATGATGATAATGATGGTGGTGATAACGATTATGATGATAATGATGATGAGGATTATGATGATAATATTATGGTGATAATGATGATGATGATAATGATGGTGGTGATAACGATTATGATGATAATGATGATGAGGATTATGATGATAATATTATGGTGATAATGATGATGATAATGATGGTGGTGATAACGATTATGATGATAATGATGATGAGGATTATGATGATAATATTATGGTGATAATGATGATGATGATAATGATGGTGGTGATAACGATTATGATGATAATGATGATGATGATAAAAACACACTATTCATTGACATGGTTTTCGTAGTGCTACCTGAATTTACAATATAATGCATTATAAATTTCTTCAAGATTAAAAGACAATAAGAAGATTATTACATAACACCTATAAACATAAATAGAAAAGTATATAACTACTATAGGTAATGAAAAACGTTGCTATGAAAAAAGTGTCAAAATAAGGATTAACCTGGGCTAAACATCCATTTCTATTAGTCTAAAAATTTATTTTCCTATTAGTTTAAAAATCTATTTCTATTAGTTTAAAAATATATTTCTATTAGTTTAAATATATATTTCTATTAGTTTAAAAATATATTTCTATTAGTTGTAAGTTGAGCTGAGGTAGGTAGAGAATTAAAGTATGCAAATCCAATGTACTGAGATATTGTCCTCTTCATGCTACGTGCACAGCATTGGACTGACGTGTAAAATATTTTATGAAGAACATTGCTATTGATTGTCAGAGTGCTGTTCACTGATATTTTACCAATAAACCTAGTTGAGCAAGCGTTTTCATGCTAACTTTTCCTTAAAGCACCAATTACGCGCTGAGCTGACAGAAGGCGTAATGAAGCCTGGCTTTCACCTCAAAAATGTGTTTATCAATAATCTGCAAAAATATCTGAGAAAACACCTTTTAACGTCATGCCAAATCCTTTTGAATGCCATTTCTTTCTCCATAAAACATACTCTGAGAAACCGCCTGGACCAGCGCAAATATCGGCAAAAAAGAGGAGATCATTTGGGGAAACTATGCTGGAGCCGGTCTCATCTTTTGGCTCTGTAAACATGAAGTCAAAGGTCCCATCCAGTTCTGCCATTTTCATCGCAGCCCTATTTTGGAAAATACCACCTCGGATTGTCTCGTGAGGGTTTGATCTCGTCCTTGCTCGCAGAAACTCATCTGGACCCAGCATATCAAACACATTCTGTAGAAAAAAGTGATACTTGCAGCTTGATTAAATTCAAGAAAACTTGTGAGTAACAAACAAAGATCATTTAATGCAGGAATAAAGCCAAAATAATATCAAAGTCTACCCCAGGGTTATCCAGCCTCTTCAAGGAGGGCAACTTTCCAATTTAGGTCATAGCCAAGGGCCAATTTATACGTTGACCTTAGTGTGAGCCAAATCAGACAGCATGGCTGGCCATACATTAGAAAACCCTGGCTTACCCAACAAAATAAAACAAGCCAGTATGAGGTAGCAACTCCCAAGACACACCCCAACCATCAAGCAAAATCCTTTAAAAAACTCAAAAATTATTTTGCATTAAAGATTGTTTAAAAAAATTTTTTTCACAAAAGTGATTGCCCTGAGATTATTTCCTTGATAAGAGAAAAGTATTTTCCTTCAAAAACTTGCTCTATTTTCACTGTTACCTTGCCATCTAAAACTGCCTGCAACACATCTGGATCACAAAATTCTGTCTCGTCATTAATCATTTTCTTCCTCTGCAAAATAAGCCATTCAATAAAAAATTTTGCGTTGGCATTTGCTTTTTTGCTCCATTTATCTATCACACTCTATGATCTATCATTGGAAAGGAAATTTTGGACCCTATGAAGCCATCGTTATCTAGCAGGGTGATAGTTCTTTCTCATAATGATAATAAGATTCTTATGATTCACGATTTGTAGCAAAAAGGGCAGATTTTCCGCAAATGTTTCTTATTGTTAAGTGAAAACAAGACAGTCCAATAAAAGATAAGACCAGAAATGGAATATTTTTGTACCTGTCCTATTGATGACCAGTGCTCCATTTCATAAGAGCTTGGTGGCTCGAGATTGCAGTCTGGCATCCATTTTGGAATCGGAAAGTATTCCTAGGGTAGGGAAATAAACAGAAATGCATTAGACCAGCAAACTGACCAAATCTAGTTGTTTCGCAGATGAAAAACAAACTTGTGATCACAAAGCCACAAAATCTGTTAAAGATTGCAAAATCAAAATCTGTTAAAGATAAAAAATGATGTTTGCATCAAGAGAAAGTAGTTGATCATTCCTCAAAAGCATAGGCTTCCTATCCCCAAAAATTTTCCACTGGAGGATGCTTAAGTAAAGAGAATAAATATGAAATATTTCTTAATGGGAAAAAAAAGCGAAATCAAAAGCTTTCAAACCTCTTCTTCATCTGCTAGCCATTTTGCATCTTCATTAGCTTCCAAGCCAGACAACTGCAATCCAAGACCCCTCCTTCCTCTTTGCTTTGATGATTCTATTATATTGACTCTTCCTTGCTCATTTTTACCAAGTCCTTTACCCTCTATGTAACCCATGTTGGCCTATTTAGAGAAACATATACACATATAAATAACGATATAAAGTAAAATAAAAAAATTCCTTGGGGTGCCGTAAGCCAGTGATATTTGTGGCCCATTCTGGCCATGTTTGCCTGTCATGTAACCTTCTTCATTTGCACCTACCTTCACATTAAAATCGCCAACACAAATAATGATATCCCGGGATGGAATACTCTCGTAAAAATTCTGCACGCTGTCATAAAAAGCGTCAACAGTTTTTTCATCTGCCTCTGCTGTTGGGGCATACACTTGCCTGATTGTAAGATTGAAAGGTGCTCCGTGGCATCTGACGGTCATGATTCTGTCACTTACAGGGTTGTATCCAATCATGGAATTATCCATTTCATGATTATTAACAATTGCTACACCATTTCGCTTTGTTTCTGCATCTCCTGAGAAATATATTCGGCATCCATCATCAAGATGGGTTGTCATAAACCAGTGACATTTGGGACACATCCGGCACATGTGAATGGGAAAAGTGGGAAACAGGAAAAGCACCTAGCTACAAGGCCTCAACAAAATTGAATTCAAGTGAGTGGATAAATATGGGTGAGTCAGCCAATAAATCATATGAAGAAGATCTGCTAAATTCCATTGAGGGAAAGAACAACAATTTTTCTATATGCCATCTTCAGCAATTCAATGGGTGCAATAAAGCTTTCCCTATATGAAGATGTCATTGCTATGAGCATCCTACAAAGCAAATCAAAGTTAAAAACTCCGCAGATTGGGTGGTAAACCATATTTTTGGTTAAAATTTGTACTAACCACTATTTTACACCATCTATCACTTCCGAAAACTTCTCCTACAAGTTACTACTCTTTTCAGCTTGCTGACTCTATCATACCCAAGAATCAAAAGGGAAAACACAAGAAAGAAGACATGAAATTCTATTTGAAACAGCACAACCTTGAAATTCTTATAAGATGACGTCTTCACAGCTGCAAGAGACTTGAAATCTTGATTCCTAGCATACTGTTGGAAAATGCTTAGAGAACTCTAGTTGGCAATTTACTTTTGCAAAATCAAAGAACTTCAATCAATACCATGAGCTTTTTTGCCAAGCTGCTATAATGCCCCCCAATGACTTCATTTTCACTATTTTTGAGATCATTGTTGTCATCATCACTCTCAGCATTGGCTGCACTCTCTGGCATGATATCTAAAAAGGGTAAAGGTTAATATAAAAGCTGTAAGATTGAATAATAATGATAATACTAAATTTGTGTAGCGCCCCCATACTAATGTACTCAGCAGCACGTCACAATTTACAATTCCTAGTAATGTCCATTTGAGAGTCTAAAACCTAAAACCTAAAACCTAAAACAAAATGCTACATGTCCATATAAAATTTCATAACAATCAAAACTGTCATTTTCCATATGATATCTTGAAATAATATATTGTCTATAATATATAATATATATATTCTATATTGTCATCTCATCTGCGATTTGAGGAGATTTTTGAAGGATTCAACAGTGTTGCTTTTCTTTACGTTTTCTGGTAGTGCTTTCCATGCTGTTAGTGCCGCATACGTAAACGCTCTGCTTTCAAAGGTTTTTGTGTTTGTTTTTGGTACTTTCAACGTGAATTTGTTTTGGAAGAACAATGCAAAGTATGGCTTGTTAAAACATTGCTTGTACAAAGCCCAAACAAAGGAAGAAAGAAGAAAGCACAAGGCTAAGAGGAGAGAGAGATCATATCAAGTTGATTGATCTTAGTTTTGAAAGATGAGAAGTTGTAGGATGTAGGAAAGCAAGAAGAAGGCAAGACGTTCCATAAATTGCATGTTCTTGGGATGAATGATGATTTGTGGGATAGAGTTTGTGACGTAGGCCATATGTGAATGGCATGGCATTCTTGTTTATGAGCATAGCAGAGAAAACATACAACATAATGCATTTTTTCTAGAGAACTTAATTCTATGATAGGAACCCAATTTTAAGTTCAAAAGGAGGACAAGATGGGTTATGCAGCCAGGCCTTCAAATTGGAAATAAGGGACACCTCGTACTTTTCAGAACAATGTTAGCTTGGATAATGAGCATTCAGTGCTATACCTAATTGTCTGGTATACTTTGCAGCGACGTGTCCTTGGTTCGACCTTCTGTCATTTAGTCCATATAAGTTGTAAGTTGGACTGGCGCCTTCTCCTTCGTTAGCTTCATTGTCACTGCTGTCTGTAGTATCAGAAGAGAGATTCCTTTTACGAGCACCAGGCACAAACGAGTCCATAATGTCTCTCGATCGACTCAACAGCGGATGCGTACGGAACGTCCAGTTAGTTTTTCTCCTTTACCACGGATGAAGTTAAACTATTTGAATAACAATAAGTAACAATTTACTGATCTCTGTCATCCACCAAAACTCTTCGCATACAAAATAAAATTTGCCTCTTTGATTGATGCATAATCCATGATATTTATCCACCGAAATGGTCAATTATTTCAGAAAATAGATTTAAGACTCAACATATCCATGTTATAAATCATTATGCATAGTTAGTTTCTAATACAGATTATAAGAGAGAGAGAGAGAAACAAGTGTAAGCTATGCTGTGTTTCTGATGAATTTATCGCCATGACTTGATGATAGGTTATGCGAAGGATATTGCCTCTATTTGACGTTGATAACCTCGTCTTTTGTCGAAGGCGTTATTTTGAAAACCTGGCAACAATAAATCCAGAAGGAGTAAAATACAACGAAGACTTACTCCCTCTGTGGCAAGATTAGAAAAGATAATTGTTAATAATCGAGGAAAGTGCCTTCTTTGGAGGATCTTCAATAGCAGGATGACGGCTGGGATGGTAGCTGTGCCTACCATCGTGCCATTAAAGGCACCGGGCTCAGGCCGAAAATGGGAGATTGATACACGAACTGCAATCGATATTTCAAGCAAAACTGCCAACACGACAATTTTTTATACAATTGATGGAAGCAAGCCAGATCCTTTTAAGAAGCTAGGACAATCTTCAACCTACAAATACACGAAGCCAATATACTTAGGAGTAGGGAAGATCACGTTGAAGGCGATGGCGGTGTTAAACGATGGCTCGCGAGAAAGCAATGTGAACACGAAGACATTTAGAATAACGGAGGCAACCTATGGAATCTTGGAAGATGAGAATGATAAAATAAGTGCAGAAGAAGTAGATGAAGATGATGGCAATGACGCTTTGCAAGGCACTAGGAGTGGAAATTTTAAGAAAGAGAATCCATATTACAATACTAGAGACTATACTGCAGAGGATGCTGCTTATAATCCCACCCGTAAAACGCAAGCTTGGGATATGAATGATAGAGATTACAGAAATGATTTGAGAAAGTCGCAGACAAATCTCTTGGAGAGACTTGCCAATGAAACAGTGGGTGACTTCTCGAGGACAAGATCACAGAAGTTTTTAAAAGGGGAAGATAGCGCGGTAAGGAAGGTATTGAATGGGATTGATTTATCAAAGCTGCAAATCGGTAGAATAAGTGAGAATGAGCAAGTCGCTAATCATGACATGTACCAAGCCAGTTTATTGTCAAGAGGAACACTCCCTCCAAAGAGCAGCGTGATTGGAAAACACATTCAGGAGGAGAATGATTTCAAGCGATGCCTATATTGCCATGCAGTCAGACCTTCTGACCCACATGCTAGGTTCTGCAATGAGTGTGCAGCAGCCCTGCCTCCATTACCTGGAGCAAGACCGTTTCCGTCAGACGAGGAATCCTCAAAAACCTGCCCTTCCTGCTTTGCAGATGTGCCACCAAACAGTTTGTCGTGCATTGTATGTGACAAATTGCTGCGAGAGAAAACTGGACACCTGGTGTCATCATACACCGAAAAGGTAGTTTGTTTACAATGTGGTACATCATCCCCTTCAGGAAGCAAAAGATGTGTTGTTTGCGAGTCTTTGCTTCCTGTTCAAAAAGTATTTGCTCAAAATATTGTGAATAGACCTCCTCAGCCAAACAGAGAGACGTTTTTGCAGTGCTCAAAATGTGCACGAGTGAATAGCAGTGATGCTAGGTTTTGTGACTGGTGTGGTTCAAGACCTTTGCCATCATCATCAGTGGTCACTTGTACAACGTGTAGAACAAACAACCAACCATATGCCAAGTACTGTGCCTCGTGTGGCCAAACCATAGCCCCACCTGTCCGCCCAGATTATGCTTCTCTGTATCCAACTCAGAGGTCCCTATTTCAACCAAGAAGTGAAATGATTTATCACAGTGGTGAGGCTAAATGGCTGTCAGTTCAAGCACCGCCACCTAAATCAGACAGAAAGACCTACGGTACCCAAACAACAGGAATGTACTTTGCATCATCAAAAGCTATAGATTCCCAATGCAATGGCGAAGATGAGAAAGTAAGACTGAAAAGACCCCCTAGCTCTGTCAGTCCTGGGAAAGGATATTGGAGGCAGCAGATTGATCACGTCTCACAGCATTTGAAAATTTATACACAGAACAATATAGAGTTCAGGGATTCAGTTAGCCAGCTGAGAATTGGTAAACTGCTAGGGGCAATTGCTCAAGAGGAATTAAACGGGCAAGAACTCAGTGTTACGTTGAGTTTTGGTCTGAGGAACAAAGAGGGAAGGGTTCCTCTTAAAACCTCTGCCAAGGCAGTGCAGCATGGTGTAGCTTTTATAAGTGCTTTAAAGAATGCTAAGAACACAAAAGATACCAAGCTTGACGGTAAAAAGAAAAACGTGAAGCGAAAGGCCAAGAAAAAATTGCCATCTAAGGATAGTAAACTTTCAGTAGAAACATTAAAGTTGATCAAAATACTGGCAAATACAGCAGAAGTAGAACTAGACTCGTTCAAGGAGTTAATGGATGCTGGAGCTGATGTGAACGCAGTAACCTCTGAAGGTATGACACCTTTGAAGCTAGCGGTGACAAGCAAACACCTTGAATGCATGCAGTTACTTCTTGATGCCGATGCTGACCCAGATCTAAAAACGGGACCTAAAGGGAATACAGTGTTGCATGAAGCAGTTCGTCTTGGGATGGATGGTGCAGACGCTGTAGATAAACTCCTAGATGCAAGTGCTGACCCTGATATTGCAAATGAAGCTGGACAAACACCTTATGACATGGCACTCAAGTCTGGCATAGATACCATTATTACTAAATTTACTGCAAAACTCGGACAGGACTTGCTAAAGGAAACAATTGGCTAGCATTCTTGGGGCAATTAATTCTGTGTTCTTTTTGGCTCCGTCCTTACGAACTAGAAGATCACAAAAAATCATTTCTGCATAATCCAGAGCATGATATCACACTGTCTGATGTATATTTTATGCTAATTTCCATTCTCACTCAGAATGAGTGAAGAACAATGATGCATTAGTATGGCACACAAATGGTAGATGAGAAAAATTATAATACATTCTATGTTTTGTTAAAGTAATGGAACAGTTTATTGGTTTCTGTAAAGCTATGGAAAGATCAATAACTGTGAGGCAAAATATGAATAGTGCCTCCACTCTGGCAAGAACGTGTGTTATTAGTCAGGAATATTGAAAATTATTCTTAATATTATTGACTTCAGTTGACTTAAAATTTTCACATCAACACACATCTTTATGTCTTGAAACTCCCACTGGCAAGCAAAATTATTTCATTCCGCATTGCAATCAAGAATGCTTGGTTGGAAATTTTTATGCAACCATCTAAAGCTTAATGTCATTGATTCTAACAAAGGGTAACTTAGGTGTTGGGATAGCTCAGTGGTAGATTCTTGCGCATTGATCTTGTGGTCAGTGGTTGGAATCCACCCTCAGCTAAACTTTCAGTCAGAGTTAGGAGAGTCGCCAGCTCTCTGTAATTTCAGGCGTATGAATCACGAGGTGTGGTCACATCGAGAGGAAGGACCTGGGCACTGCTCGATAAGCAAAAAGCTTCTCAGTGTCCAAATTCCTACCTTTGAAATCTAGGTAGAATCATGTGTTTAAAAAAATTCTAACAAAAAACAATCGGAAATTCAGCGAAGCTTTCTAATAAATTGGTAACGATTTCAGTATTTTAAGAACGGTAAGCCTTTCAGCGATGCTGGTGTACAAGGGGCTGTCAAGTAAGTTAGAAACACAAAGGACACAGTGATAACAACGATAGCAACGAGTTGTGTTTTTTCAACATTTAAAGATGATTTACTGGCTATAAGCCAACTATCCAAGTAGTGCAAATATTCATTAAGGCCCTCTCATTAAGCTGATGCAAGATTTTCATGCATAGAGAGAGAGTCGCAGCATCAGCATAAATGATAACTGAGCAATTCTTTAATGCTTTGGTAAATCGATAAGACAAGAAATAGCAGAAGACCGATGATGAGCCCTTGAGGTGCTCAATATCGGATTTGTACTTGGGGTTCCATCCCATGCACTCTTCGGTTTTGCTTACTTCCTGAAACCCATGCCTTGAGACACCAAAGCTTCGAACCCCGTAGCACACAAGCTTATTGCACACAGAAAAAGAGGGCAATAAACTGCTAAACGCCATCTTAATGTCTGCAGGTACGACAACCAATTGAATACCTATCGCCCATGTCTGTTTCTAGCAAGGAAGACACAGTAGCGTGACGGGCTCTAAATCCCGATTGGGTTGGGGCTAGGGTAGGCTTAGCGATAACAGGTCATCGTGATTTGAACATTTCTGCAATTGATCGAATACAAGCGTTCAAAAACTACCGATAAGATTGGAAATACCGCGTTTGGCCTAAAGAAAGATCCTTCAACCATTTCGCCATCTCTGACCATCGGAGTTACCCGTAAGTTGTTCATTCTACCGGGAATTCATTTATCTTGATTGAAGCATTAAAGGCTTTGCACGAGATTCAAATGCATGCAGTAGCACAATTTTTTTGAAAAACCTTAGATTTATCGTTGCAAAAACTGATTGAATCTACCCATATCTGTTTCTTAGTGTGTAGATAAAATATTTTTAAAGCGAAGAGTTGGCTTTTCCCTTTTTACTCGTGAAGTTGCCGTTGATTGATGGGATGGAGTTAGGGTTTATTTTAAAGTGCAGTTATAACCAATTTGTGCAGTGATAATTTTTTAACAGAGCTATTGTAGAAGTGTGTCGGTTCCTATTCCTCAGAAGTTGAAATTAAATAATCATAACATTCTGTTAGTAGAATGGGCGTGGTTATGAGAAACTTTGAAAGACAACGCCCACATTATCAACATTTAGCAACATATGTGCAGTGGTAAAAAATCCTCAGAATAAACCCTGGTTGGAATACACAATCACCATCGAAAATTCAAAAGCGAGACCTCATCATACTTGCAGCAAAGGTCTCATTTATGGCATCTCTGAACATTAATGGTCTTAAAAGCGATTTCGATGTTGTCTAGCTAATCTTAAGTGATGCCAGAGTCGATATTTTAAATTTGAATGAGACCAAAGGTGGCAATGGAAACCCAAAGCAACTAACAGTTAGCTGTGTATGTGAAAATTCACGAAACAAGATATCGTAAAAGCGGTGGTATTGCGATTCATATTTGCGATGCCATGCCGTTTAAACGCAGAAACGATGTATAATCATACAAGCATCATACATCTTGTTAAGCATTGATGTACTGCTCAGAGGTAAAGCTGCCGAAATGTAAACTTTTCGTCACAGCTGCCTGGTACAGGCAACCAAGTAGCCCAGATGACTTCATTTTGAAATTGAGAGAGCTTTGTCATATGTTGATAGGAGTAAGAAAGAATTTGTTCTCCGTGGTGATGCCAGCTGCGGCTTTGAAAAATCTTGCTCTTACCAAAATGCAAAGCACATTATAAATTTCTATGGGCTATTTGCTCTCAAACGATTGATTGAAGAGCTAACAAGCGTATCCCTTAATGCTCCTACTATCATTGATCACATTGCAACCGCCCATTTTAGAAATATTTTTGAGTTGGGTGTTATCAATCATTACATGTTCTATTGCACTGAGAAGCTTCACATTGCATTTGAAATACGGTAAAAAAGCTCTTCAAATTAGACTGATGAAAACCTTTTAATCAACCAATTTCCTTGCGAACATTGCCTTCAAAAACTGCGACTCCTCCATGTCATACCTAACTGATAACAAAGACTTCACAGTGAAAGAATGGTACACACTATTTGACTCTGTCCTGGAGAAGCATTAACTGATGACAAGAATAAGGGTATTAAATGAGTACTTCCATAGGGTTGATAACAGCTTGAAGGTTGATAAGAAGCAACGATATAAAATTAATAAGAAATCAATTGAAAATATATCCCATCCTCGTGAGGCTTTATCGATAGGTTCATGATTGAGTGAATCCTCTAAACGCTAAATGCAAAAAAGCACTCTGCAGAAAAGCCCCTTCTTCCAAAGGCAGCCTGGAGAATTCTTAGAGGGGCATTATTAAGGCCATAGGCAAACGGTCTAAATCCAGCGGGATCGTCAACTTCGGAGATTCAATTTATAGTATCGTGGCAAAAATCTATAGCTATTCATCTCAACTGCTTTTGTAGGTAAAGACCAAGGTCAGATCATCGAGGTAGCTCCAGACCCACTTCTAACTGGAGAATATAGCATCTATACAGCACAAAATACCTTCAGCTAGTGATTCTTGTCATGGTTGGTACTCGCCTTGAGCTTCCAACTGTTGGGTCGGTGATCAATTTCCGTAGCCTCTGAGGCAGTCTAACAGCCGAAAACGTTTATGATCGAAAGGTGTAGCTGTTCTCCATTCATTGATTCAAATGTGAACTGCATAAATATTCGATTTTTAGCGCAGCAAGAGCTAGAGACAGTGATCCAAGATGTTTGTAAGGATTCCCGTGGCCTTTTGGCCTTTTGGCGTTTTTGAGAAAAAATACTTGTTTTGAAAATTGCAGCGTTGGAGCCCGAAACCTCTCCGTTATGATTGTGCATACTTACAGCGCTGCACCACTGCAGTATTGGCGTAAACAGAAGCAGAATCGAAACACCACGAGCTCCCTTTTTGCAGCAGTTCCGACCGTGCTCCATAAGGTTTAAGCAAGAAGATCCTTATTACCTATGAGCCATGATACAGAGACCTACTCACTTCTAAACTGGAGCAACACCTTTGCTTACTTTGAAAAAGACTTCTGTAGCTCTCATCATGATCATCATCATCAGTCGGACGCACCCGAATCCACATAATTTCTCCATAACTCTCTGGCTGACATGGCTGTGTGGAGTTCTTCGTAAGTAAGGCCGGTATCTTGTGTGAGGAGGGTGACATAGTCAAGTTGAGGTCTACCGGGTCTTCTGTAACCATGTTTCTATAGCTCTAGGCACGGCTGAAAGCAGCGGAGGCCATAAGTTATGCATCGTATCCGAAAAAATTTTGTCCTATCAATAACCTAGTATTTGGATCTTCGCTTTGGATGAGGAATGCATAATCTAGTACGATTGCTATTCGTAAAGCGATTTTCACATAGAGGGAGAACTGATGCGAACGCACAGCTTCTCAACAATGTCCGAAAGAGCAGTATTGCGTCATACAATTGTACCCTTACCAGACAATCAGATGTCGTTGGAGATATTCATGCGCATTGAGGACAGATGTCTCTCTTGCATGCGCAGTTTGAGAGGCAAAGAAATTTAGAGAAAGTTACTTTGGAAAAGGCGAGAAAGCCTACTTGCAGTTTTCATCAATGGATGGGGGAAACATAGTGTTTCACGATCATTACAGCTTGCCACTGCCGCCGATAGAAAATTTCACATACAACGAACAGAATTACATTGCAGAGCAGAGCCTTGTGCAGTCACAACAGCAGTACGTTTATGAATATGAAACCAGGAGTCAGTCATTCGGATATCGTAATATGCCTGAAAACATCTACCAGTTTCAAGGACAGCAATACCATAGCTATATGCAGCAATTAGAACAAACCCAGCAACAGCCATTGTGCAGTCCGCTTCCAGGGCACTCATGGGGTCCCTTCGAAGTTGGGTCGATGCTGCCGCATTTCGCTGACATGGAGCATGTAGAAATGGCTGGAAGAGGAAGGCACAAGCGATCGAGGATGTCGTTGCAAAAGCGGTTACTCGTAAACGCCCGCGAAAGAGAAAGGATGCGAGTCTTGAACAAGGCCTTCGAGGCTTTGCGAGATGCGTTGCCGTGCTATATCGCGGACGGACATATGGCGAAAATAACAACTCTACGGCTGGCTATTAATTACATCAAAGCTCTTACAGAAGTATTAGAAGAACAGAAAGAGGGCGACGCTAAAAGGGAGAAAGTCGTGGATGATGTTCCGAACGAAGTTTTGACTTGTGAAGATGTATTGATAGTTCAAAAAGAGAACATGGAGAGAGACGAAGGTGAAAGGAAGGATGAAGGAGAAAGAGACATATCACATGAGGTCGAGGAAAGAAGTAAGGAATGACATAACGGTAAAGAGAGGCTAACACTTGCAATGGTATTGCGTTGAACTGAAGTTTTCTGGTAAATGGTTCTAAATTTTTAGAAACTGAACCCACTGCTCTTTCATTCAATGCTAACATTAAAGCAGTACAGTAAGGTAGCCCTCTCGTACTTGCTCTATCGCTAAGAGCCCTTTCGACTCTATCTTGTCAATCACCTACTAAATGCGCCCCTTTAACACAGGGGCTAGTTCCTTTTGAGTATGCTGCTAACTGAGAAGCCCCCCACCTACTCCCTACCTACCTAAGAGATTCTATTCTCATCCGAAAATACTGCAAGCTAGAAAAAATTGTAAGTTTTTGGTACAACCTAAAGTCTGTTAAGAGCTAAATAAAATCATGTAATTACAGTTAAAATTTAACTGAAATCGAACAAGGAAATAATTTTCAAGTAGATAAAAAGGCGTGTCTTAATGTTGGTGCAAATTTGCAATCTGTGAGAGAGTAATTATTGTTGTTGAACTCAATTTGACAATGCATCAGCTATAGATTTTGTCTCGCTCTTCGAAGAAATTACGAATTCCCAAAGATTCAACAGTAAGAGGCTGAAGTCGTTGACTCTCACTTTCTGCGAATAGAATCGCTAGCCTTCTGTGATTCCAGGCGTATGAATCACGAGGTATGGTCAAATAGAGAGGATGGGCTTGGACAGTGCTGGAGAAGAACAGTTCTTCAGTGTCCTGAAATATACTCTCCAAAGATAGGTAAAAAACCCCAAAAACAAATTGAACAAATATGCTTCACAATTTTAGGCAAATTTTTGTTTAAAAGCATGTTTAGTCATTGCTAATTCATGTCCATGGACGTTTTGCCCTCTTACAAACTCAGTGCATGAGAAACACTGTGAGGATGATCGGACCTGTGCGACAAGTTGCCTTGGAGCTGATGGTCGATGCTGTCCTAAACTTCACCATGAAAGGCTGCCCTGGTCTATGGGAAATGAAAGGGGCAGACTCTCGTGCTTCTCAAAAGATAGCAACATAAGATGGCACTTGCTGTCTGAATCTGACAAATGGTGGTCATTTGAGTTGCGATGCATGTGGTGTGACAACTCAGTTTTTGGACCGCTAAGACGCAAACACATCTTCATTAACTGCCAATCAAAATATAATATAAATTCAATATTTCCGATTTGCTCTCTCTGTGTGCCGTCAAATCGTCTCCGACGGCTGGTGATCTTATGAATGAGATGTCTCCATGAGTCACGATTTCTGCACAAGGCCGCAGCTTCAACGAGGCTGATGCCGGCGTCCGCCAGTATGCAATCCATCCAGCGTTTCCTCTGGCGACCTCTTCTTCTTGAGCCGCTAGCTACGCCTACCTTGCAGATTTTACATTCATGCAAATGTAAGGTTGGCTGTTGGGGGGGGTGGAGGTGGAGGTGGAGGTGGAGGTGGAGGTGGAGGTGGAGGTGGAGGTGGAGGTGGAGGTGGAGGTGGAGGAGGAGGTGGAGGGAGGGAGGGAGGAAGGGAGGGAGAGAAGGTGGATAGAAGTTCACTGAAAGAGGAGAGCTACTACTCTGTATGAAAGATCCGTGCTCTAATGCAGCTTATGAATTGGGCTTCTAAGGCTGAAGGCTTTCTTATCCAAACCCTTTTCGTCTGAAATGTGAGCAATATGATTGTGAAGTATAATCATAAGTGTGATTGCACAGGACTGGCTACTTCCCAGAAAAAAGACGTAATTTCGGAATGAGTTTCATGGATGCAGAAGGTTAGAGTGTCGAAGACAATATTGACCATAATCAGCTATGGAGAGGTCCTGGGTGAAATTTTGCATAGGATAACTGACTAATACTGCTCGACATACTTGATTCCCCAGTCTTAGCAGTAACCAAATACAGGGCTCTGAGTTTTTCCATGCAAGTGGATTCCAAGCAAAATCCATCTCGAGCTTAGAAGTTTGCTTCTAGAGAGATGGGTTTCTTCAACTGTGGTTTTCCGTTGCCTTCTATATCAAAGCGTTTTTGTTGTTAATTGTGCAGAACCAAAACCGGCAACCTCTGCAACAGGAGTCCTTACGCTTGAGCCAATAAGCCACGGAAAAATATAAAAAGACCTCAGAAAAAGGTCAAGTGATAACTGGAGAAATTGGTCTTGTTGACCTGTTTACAATCCAACTCGGTATTCGGGTGGAGAGAAGCGGACTGTCACAACGATTGCTCTGAAGGGCATGTTAATCACCCACACAAGCATTGAACAGCTTATTATAAACCCATCCTTGCAGTTCATTTTTAACAGCAAATCCTTTTTGCGGAGCACCGTTTCTGCTAAAGTAAACATCACATCTTTCTGGTAGACACATCGACGAGTGTGTCGTGGTAAAGTGAAGATAAATCAAGAATCTTTTTCCGAAAGTATGGTAGGTCACAGTGACCACGACATCTAAAGTGAAACTGATCGAACTGGGGTACTTAATTCATTAGGCCGGGCATTGGCCACTTGCGAGTATCAACTGAAGTTTTTAACTTAAACGAACACTGTACTTTTTCAAAAAATCATTCGCCTATTTCTATATCAACTAAATATGAAAATCTGTCTCAAGTTGGTGATAGGGATCTGGCTGGCCTAATGACAGACGTTTTCATACCAATTTTCATGAAAACATCTCAACATGGAAGAAAAAAGCTTTCCATACGGGCCGAAGGTGTTCATAGATGTCAATGCGTGAAATAAAGGCGTCCCAACTAGTCCAATGTTTGTACGCATGCAGAAAATGCTGCATATTCGCATAAATTAGTTTGATTATAATGCGAAGTAGTAATAAAAATTACAATGATAATGAAACGAAGTAGCTTGACTGGAAAGGACACGTTTTAGAAAATAATTGAGCTGATTTATGTCAAAGTGCGACGTTCGTCCATTTCGTAAAAAGGGATAACTGACTGCATTATCGCAACGTTGCTCTTGGATGCTCCCTATTTACACATGCAAATGTCCATCGAGAGGGAAAGAGCGAAAACATTGCTTCAAATTGGCCTTCATTCTGAAGCGAATCTACGGATATAGAATAGCGGATCTATTTCTTCCTAAATCCCAAATCGATCTAGGAATACTGGGAAGATTTGCAGATAGACCTTCAGTTGCTTGACGATTAATTCAATGCTTCAGGAATTGCTTTAAAATAGAGTTCATACATTGAAGCTCGCAGTATGCCAATGCCAGATCCAAGGCATGAAGACGAATCTCTGAATGAAACAAAGCACAACCGAATCAAAATTATATGCCCAAAAATCCTTAAGAAACGTCTTCTCAGTTAATTAGCAACTATTCTGAATACTTGCTTATCAGAGGCATCAAGTACAAGGATGTAAGTACCTTTTCCGACTGCATCTTCATACATCGGCCGAAGTTTAAGTATCGGGTCTGTTGCATACTGCAATGGTTCCAAGCTACCAATGCCGCAACGTGGCAAGAACTGCACTTTCCTTGAAATTCCCGTAGGTAAGAATAATTCTACCGTATATCACACTAACAAGGCGCAACGCGTGCGGCATGCTCTGACAAAGGAATCTACTCCCAACACGAGTGAAATTCCAAGCTGGGAAATTCGGTTTCGCATTTGGAATGAGGCGAAGGGCTGGCTCCATCTTGATTTGTTTCGCAAGATGGCAAGCGATGAATTGTTACACTCATGGACAGATTGAATCATCTGCTTGGTCTTACGGAAAGATTGAAAAGCATTTGAAAGTTGTGCTACAGTCTGTTGTGCACATTGATTCCAGCACATCTAGAGCTTAAAATATCATGCATTGACCAGTACTAGACCCATTTCATATTACGGAGGGAAAAATAGCTAGATGTTGAGGCCATGACAGGAGGATGAATTTAGCATTTATTACTCTCACGAATTTTGCTTTCACCCAAACGAGTGCTTTGAAGACGCAATCTCGTGGCAGAAATCAAAGTCAGAGGTTTATGCTCTTCTCACGGCTAGGGATTGAATAAGGACAAATATTTAGGTCAGGTATAAAATGTATGGCATATTCCATCATGAGCGGAATAGAAACCCACAACCGGGTCCAGAATTTTCTTCAATTAAATGTCTTAAGAAGGGTTCATTCATAGGAATGACATTGTTTTATGTAGACTGCATAGCATACTAGTTTTTGAGCACAACAGAAACCAGAAACATGGCATAAATAGGCCTTGGTATGATTATGTATAGGTAACATAGCCTCTCCTCTTGGCCTTTTTCACTTTTTTCTCTCTTCCTTTGTTGGGGCTTTGTATAGACCACCATGGCCTTTCCCCAACGTAACTTGCTAAACACAATTACCGCAAAGTTCTACCAACTTCTTTTCTATATATTAATACACACCAAACACGATCCCGGAAAATCCGAGTTTTTGAAAAACTGCTTCAAAGATCAAGCATCAGAACCCAGAGAAAGCTATCACTCTGTTTTTTAATGTGTGCGACCCTAATTGTAACAAGTTAAGATAATTCACACCCTTAAAATCAACACGATTGGAAACTTTTTTGAAGTCAATGGTTTTTTCTGTACAGTGCGATCTTCAGCGGCCCTGTTGGTATTCCATGCTCCTCCGCACTGTCAATCACCGAACGTTGTTCAGGCAATCTCAACAACGGCTCAGTGACCAATTAGACAGCACGTCACTAAAAACTCCAGGGCTTTTCGTACACGAATGTAACGCACCGTTGCAGCATAGAAGCAGTATTAAGAATTATTGATAAGAAAGCTCGAGTCACAGAGATGAAAATAGCCATGGAATACTGCGGGTTAGCAGATTGTCAACATCTGTGCAAAATACCTTTGAGGAGATCAGTTAGTCAGTTTGCCAGCAAATCAATTTTTAATTGCATGAGGAGACTAACATCTGCGAACTAATCATATCAGCTATCAAGAAAACGCTTTTTAACGACGCAAAAGAAACATTGTGCACTGCTGCATTCAGACATGAGCACAAAATAAACTCTTTCTAGTACAAAATACATGATAGATAAACAAGTCGACTGAGACATGACATGAATCCAGAAAAGCTCAGTGGTAAGGTGCTTGCCTATTGAGCCTATGGTCAGTGGTTCGAATCCACCCACTGCTGAAATTTGAATCAGACCGAGGAGAGTCGCTAGCTCTCAGTAATACCTGGCGTAGGAATCACGAGGTGGTAAACATGGAGAAGACGGGCTTGGCAACTACTCGGTTAACAAAACGCTTTTCAGTCTTCAAGAACCGTAAAACAGTCGTCTGAATAAATGTTTTCACTTTTGGTGTATTTCTCAACGAGCCTGCGCACACTAAATACTTATGCGATCATTTCCATGACAAACGAATGGGGCGTGGGAGGGTAGTTGTGAAGCATGCTGAATCAGGGATGTTATTCTTGTTCCTCTGAGGCTGGTCAGAACCACTAGAAGATCAACTCATCCACGCCCTTTACCAGTTCCACCACTTTACAAGCTTGTGTCACTATGAAAACGCCATTGGTGATGAAGGCAGCCGGAAACCCCCTCATAAAATCCACTTTCCTAGAAAGACCTCAGAGCCATGTCTCTGGTTTCTGCTACGTTTGAAATCGAGTAATCAACGCAGTTCTTGATACAACCAAACGGAGCAACAAACTACAGCTATTTCAAGTACACCAATTCGTAGTTTTGTATCGCAGTGGCTGATTTTCAATAGTTGATTCATTTCAAACGCAGGCTATTCAAATCGAGCTATGATAAAAGACAACGCAAGAGCCACTGCCTAATCCACGGAATCTACCCCACAAATCAGCATTCATCCCAAGAACATGCAACTTGTGGAACGTCTTGCCTCCTTCTTGCTTTCCTGACTCTTACAACTTGCCATCTTTCAAATCTAAGATCAATGAACTTTATCTGTTCTCCCTCTCCTCTTAGCATTTCACTTTCTTCTTTCTTCCTTTGTTGGGGCTTTGCATGGGTCACCATGGCCTTTCCTCAACATAATTTTTACTAAAAAAATTGCGGACTTCAAACGCAGGAATTGAGGGATTTGAACAATGCACGGTTCGCAAAAAACACGATTGCTGAGGAAAGCAGCAGAAGACGTTTCATAGAGATCCATTTTCTAGGGGTTAATTCCACGTACAGAATTTGGTTTCTGCTAAGCTCAGAATAAGGCATGCTACACAGCTTTTCATGAGGTCTCAAAGTAAAAAAACATCCTTATAAGATACAATTGTAGAAATAGTGGCACGTTCAAAAATGATGAAAAATTAAAGATTATCTCTCGTTTAAAGCACAATTGCATTCACAAGGTGCACCGTTATAAACTCTCTGTTATCTGGAGGCTTTTAAAACGGCGTCGTGAGAAGAAGAAGAGAGCCAGAAATTCGTTCAACAGGCTTGAAACGCCGTTAGCAAGGAATCAATAAAGGATTTTCCGGTGCTACTTAAGAATAAAACTAATAGCATCGCGCGGAGGAGCTCATTGATATCGCTGTGATTGACAGTCTTTTGGTGAATAGGGAGGCGCCTTTCTCCGTTCATTAGCCTTTGGGCCACACAGCCATGCAAGCACAGTAAATCATACAGTTGGGGGCTGGCCATCTGGTAGCGCTGTTTGTTTAACCCGGATGCTCTTTCCCGAAGTGCTCAATGCTAAGCAGGAAAATAGCATGTACCATATTTTTACAAGTCTTTGGTATGACTCGACTGGGTATCGAACCCGGCCTACCGCGTATGAAGCAAGCATTCTAGCATTAGGTCACGGACGTGATTGGCAGGTAATATACAAACATTGTAATGCAATGGTATCTTTCGATATTACGCTCATGCTATTAGAAGTTGAAAAGTAAAGGCGTGACTCATCAAAATAACCGGGTACTGTATAATCGCACAAATAAAGAACTCGTTGACTTGCTGAAGACTATTTACCTACAATGCAAGCCTAACCAACTTCCCAACCTGGAATGACGAAAATTGGGACTAAGGAATGCTGAAAGGAGTTTTGCTTGAAATTCGCAGAATGAATGAATAGCAGTCCCACGCCACCGGGCCGGAGCAATTTGTGAAGAAATATTTGTTAAGCCAATTAATCTAGTGTATTAATCATTAATGTATTCCTTATAATATATTCACTAATGCCTTTTAATGCTACCTATTGCTATTCAAATTTAATGTCACAGATGATCAACAGGGGTGTTTGCCTTCATCGAGTCACTGCGAGAACTGAGCGATTGGGAATTTTCGAATCCAAAAATCGACAAAGAAGTCAATCATACGTCTTCAAGAAGTTATCTGCGGCGGCCTGGGTTGAAATAAAACAGCTCCAGTCAACACATGATCTAGTCTATTTCTCGTCAAAAATGAAGCTTTTGCATATCTTTATTCACAGTCAGTTCAGTTACTGATGATGACAAATTTACGGCTGCACCAGCAATTGTTCCCAATCCAGAGCGCCTTTAAACAGTTCTCTGTCGAGCCATTTTTCGTATTCTTTCTTGAATTTCTTCGTCAACGTCACAGGCTGATTCAAACAGCTGTGAAGATCATTATCGACCGGTTGAAAATCAGAGGGGTAATGAGACCCACCTGCCTCGTAATGATGGTAGTTGAATAAATCAACGCTCTGACGTAATGCGCACTCCTCTGTTTGGAAATCCCAAGGCCGCGCATCCAAATCTGAAATACAAAGACTCTATAGTGCGATGAAACAGGCTAACCATCCGTACTTAGGGCAAACATGGAGAATGAAACGTTTTCAAATTTTAGCCTGTATTCCATTGACCAATACATTGGTTTAAAAAGGTACGATTTGTCAGCTTTGTGGCCTCAACAGCCACGGATGCTTCAGCTGAGACTGGAAAAGATTTCCAGGGCGATTATCACGTAAGGTAATCTACAGTATCTAAAAAAGGGACTGTGAAAAATGCATGATGTATTATGCTAGCGGATCTTGTGAAATTAAATGGCTTGGCATTCCTTGCTCTGCACCATATCTAACATCAAAGAGTTACAATAGTTCTACACTTAGACTCTGAGATTGTCTTGATGTGCAAGTAGTTAAATCAAATAAGTTCTCATCAGAAAGCAAGAATATCCACATACATAAATACTTCTGGCTGATTAAGGGATTCATATTGACTGATTAACTGATTGAATGATTGGCTCAGGAATACGTCGGCAAGTCAGTCAGTCAGTGAGTCAGTCAGTCAGTGAGTCAGTCAGTCAGTGAGTCAGTGAGTCAGTGAGTGAGTCAGTGAGTGAGTCAGTCAGTCAGTCAGTCAGTCAGTCAGTCAGTCAGTCAGTCAGTCAGTCAGTCAGTCAGTCAGTCAGTCAGTCAGTCAGTCAATCAGTCAATCAGTGAGTCAATGAGTCAATGAGTCAGTCAGTGAGTTAGTCAGTGAGTCAGTTCGTCTTTCATCCATTTATTTATTCCTTCGTTTATCTACTTATTGAGCCATTCATTTATTTACATGTTCATTCATTCAAAGATTCACTGATTTTATTCATCGATTCAATCATTCAATCAGGTGTGAATCATAACATACCATTTCCAAATGCCCAATCGTCATTCAGTCTATGTCTGATTTTATGATAAATCAAAGACATAATCTTCATATTGCTTTTTCTCCAATTTCGACCGAGATATTTTATTTGCGTCTTCAGTAACTGAATAAAGTTTAAAAAAATTAGATTTCATTCCCAATAATGTACGATCACATCTACATCTTCGTGGTCGGCCACTTAACGGGCGATTGCAGAACTGAATGCTAAAATTACAATAAAGATCTAGCGACGCCAGTCACTCTAAGAGAAATTTATGCCTCATCGTTACCTCAAACTACCGATAAATGGGTCTTTCAATTAAGCGCCGTAGCCACTGAGCTCCCCTGGTACCCAAATTACATTTACTGTAAAAACCAAGTTCATAAGCTCCGAAGAACTTGCGTCAATATGTAAGGGAAAATATGGAAGCACAATTAAGGGGTATACACGTGAATTGGGATCAACTTTTGATCGAAGGATGGAATGTCATTTTGCTACAAGTCATTCGCATCCTGCTACCTTCTGAATATGATTGAAAATGCAAATTCAGACTGAAAACACAAAAGAGAAGACCAAAAACTTCTTTCGAGAAGTATAAACAAGATGAAATGGCGTACCTTTAAAACGTATAAATGCAGATTATCCTCGTTGATCTTCAGAGCTCTTTTTAGAATCGGCGCTGATTTGAAGACGACTAACATCTGAAATAGATCAATGAGCCGAGCTATCATTTCCATTGGGGATCAAGGGTCAGAGGCAATAGGTGATGATTAACTGTGAATAAGAGTGCATAGCTTATGGACCAGAGGTGATAACTGATTACGAAGCAAAGTTTACAGGCCATTGGTGAGAGGGGATACTTATTGTAATAATTATTTGTGAAAAAAAATAGTTCATAGGGCATGGATGGAGGATTGGTTCAACTTTGATGGTGCAAGTGATTGAAATCGACGAAACAAACTGATTCGAATATATTAAAAACCATTTTATTTTGCAAGTATATATGTACCATTGTTCGTGAATGTTTCCATTTTGTAAGCTTTTGTAAAATTCTCAATAGATTGATGCAAGAGAATAAATTTCGCCAGCAGAAATCGCTCCCACTACCAGACTCCTGTAGAATGATAAAAATAAAAAAATCAACTCATTAAGGATCTTACGGCCAGTAGAAAAATGCTGATGAACTGTACTGATGATTGATGAGCTTATGAATCATAAGTTCAATGAAGAACATTTCAGACTCATCGTAAGTAGTAGGCATGACGAAATAATTTAGTTTTTTGGTTAACATTCTTGTCTGCAGAGCGTCACGTACACACAGAGCTGATGGAAAAAAACCTTTTCCTAAATGCATGGTATATCAGTGTAGTTCCTCAAAGCGTTTAGCTAAAATCTTTATACTTTGCAGCGTCCACCATTGCACGAAGAGCATTTTCTATCCTTACTGGCAAAAAATGTAATTATAAAATGGAATAAAAAATGCCTACAAATAACTGTGAAAAGCAATGATCGGGAAAACTGCTAAGAAAATAAATCTTATCAACCCACCAGATTCTCAGCTGTAATTTCGTGTTTTTCTTCAAGAATACAATTCGGAAAATCCAGCAGTGGCACGCTTAAAAAGAAGCAACAAGATAGAGACACCGAATTTTTCAGATGATTCGTTTGATGCGATTTCTAGGAACCAAACAGCAAATTGAAAAAAGACAGGGAAATTCAATTAACAAATATTACTTTAAGGGAGAAACACCAAAGAATAAAATCAATCACTATGAATTTCGCTGAAGAGCTTGATATTCCAAAAAAAAATATCATATACTTGATGGCACGTTCCTTGCATCCGTTTTATAAAAAGGAACAGAAGTGATACTATTCACATTTGGAAACAGAGACCACTAAAAGAGGACTCTATTATAACGTGGTTACAACACACTGCCAACACACTTACAGACTGCTAAAACTATCTTTCACTCAAGCAAGGACTCAAATAATATTTTCTGGATTACGTTTTCAAGCAAAATTTGGAATACATATATATATCTACACTATGGTAAATATTCATGTAGTGGATGTGTTAACTTTTGTCTGCATAAAAACAGGGCTTCTCTTGATAGCAGCTTATGTGCTGTAAGCTGACTGAATCACAATCTACAAAGAATGTATCATTATCAACCAGAACTAAATAACTGGAACGCATGTCGTACTATTGAATGCATCACATTAGTCAAAACCAGGAGTAGACTATACAAGGTGGACTGTCTTTTTGCAACTGTGGTGCATTCGACATCCGCAACCAAAATCGGCGAAAACCGAAACTACTCGCAGAATCAACTGGTACTCATTAACCGATCTCAGAACGGTGGAGAGATTAAATAGATTTGTGGGCGAGTGTACTGGAGGGCAGGTGAGTCTTTTCCTCCAGGGGTGATCGCGTAAGGGTTTGAAAGCAGAACAGGTTATCAACCATACCCCAGCTTTTGGCAACAAGGGACGAAGGTAAAAGACTTGATCATGACAATGAGCGTGTGTTGGGGCTACGACTCCTTCATTAATGCACTTTTGAAGACAAGTGAAACTGCAACGATCCATACAAAAAATCTCCTAAAATGATGCTAGAAATCTATACGTCAATGAACCATCTAAATCCATCATACATTTGGCACCTTCACGAAGGAAGGAGATTCAATATGATCTAAGAACTAAGCATCTGTGTAAATTGCCGATTACGAAGACGATAAAATTTTTGGTATGGAAACGCACTCGTTCAGAGGAAGATTATTGCGGAACAATCTTAACGATGAAATAAAGGAGCTACCAACAGTTGCAAGCTTTAGAACAAAGATAAAAAAATGGATTGGTGAAAAATGTAATTGCAAGGTTTGTAAATAGCCCATCCATTACGTTATGTAGCATGTATATTATTTTCTTAGCCATGACTGTAAATTATATGGTAAATACTTGGTATTAATTAGTTTTCTCCTTCAAACTATGTAACACCAACTTTACATAATGATTACGAAATGATTATGAAATGAAATGAGCCTGTGCTGGGATTACCTGTTTTTAGCTGAAACATAAGCAGCAATGTTTTGATTGAAGAATTTCAAAACAAGTGGAATGCAATTTGCGAACACCAAGTGTTGACTGACAAACTCGAACTAGAAACAGAAGAATTCAGAAAAGCATTTATTCACAATAAATAGGAAAATACTACTGCACCGATTGATGAGGTTGAAAAATCGAGAAGCCATTGAATCATGAATGAAAAAAGAGCAGCACAGTACCTGGTAAATATGGTTGACCTTAAAATGCTTGAGCAACAGAAGGATGAGAGCGGAAATCGATTTAACGAGAATCTCCTGAAATGGACGAAAGCAAAAAACTGTATTCTGGTTCAAAAGGACGAACAGTGTTCAGATGAAACATCCCAATAGCTAAATTTCGTTTAGCAAAGAGAGAGCAACTCCTTAAACTTAGTTGCGTTGCATACTCGATTTCGAGCGTAGCAGAAACCAGAGACAGGGCTCTGAGGTCTTTCTAGGACAGTGGATAATATGAGGTGGTTTCCCGTTGCCTTCCTCGCCAATGGCGTTTTCGTAATGACACGTGTAAGATTCGAACTCACAATGACGTATTCTGAGTCCGCACGCTTAACCAATGCACCAAGGCACCCTTTCTAGAACTAATACGGAATTTAAAAAAGGCTCTTGTATACCTTGTGTCTGTTCACATCAATACCCAGTTGCATCGACTGCAATACAGTGGTGCTAAAACGAAGGGCATCTAGTAAGCAATGGGCGCTTGAATCTGTGTAATCACATTTAATGATGCATTACTGATGCGATTTGGAGTATAACAGAAAACAAGGACGGGTGTGCGAGTCCGTCTCACTAATACAGTCTTCAATTACGGAAAATACATAGGTATCTTTAAAATAAATAGCATATGATCTCTCTCTTCGTAGCCTTTCACATTCTTCTTTCTTCCTCCGTTGCGGCTTTGTATAGGCCACCATGACCTTTCCCCAAAATGATTCACTAAAAAAATGGCGCACCCAGTTTTGAGCGTACTAGGAAATAAACAAAAGCTCCAAGGTCTCTTCAACAATATATTTGAATACGGGCAAATAAACAGCGGTACAGTACCTTTCCATACGGCAGATAAAACTAGGCTTTATTATCTGGTAAGAGAAAATCTAATGTAATGAAATGAAAAGTAATTTAACTAATTTTGCAACTTACGGCATTTCAGGGGGCAAAACATCCGTTAAAATATTGATTGAGTCGGTTTTCGCTTTGGCTGTTGGTGCTGATGCAAGTAAGATCTTTAGAAGTGTGATCTGCAGGGAACAGACGCAGAACGCTCAAGCAACGCCTGATGCTTTGCGAAATAAATGAAATGTTACACAAAACTTAAGTTTAACACACACACACACAAACACACACACACACACACATACAAACACACACATAGATAGCCATGTATACACAGCAATACATACGTAGCCAAACATACATAGCCATACATAGCAATACATAGCCATGCATACATAGCCATACATAGCCATACATACATAGCCATACATAGCCATGAACGACCATACATGGCCAAAAATAGCCATATATATATATATATATATCACATAGAGGGTGCTGTCTTCACCACCATATGGTGCTCTATGTACAAAGTACAGAGCGTTGATAGCAGAAATGCAGAAAAGGAAGAGACCGATTCTCTGTTACTCTGAGTTTCATGCGAAGGCACTCGTCAGACAGACTATAACTATATATATAAGTTATAGTCTGTCTGACGAGTGCCTTCGCACGAAACTCAGAGTAACAGAGAATCGGTCTCTTCCTTTTCTGCATTTCTGCTATATATATATATATATATATATATATTTATATATATGTATATATATTTATATATATGATACATATGATATGGCTTTGAAAGCAACTTTCTGTCTCTGTAAGTACATACCATGTATTGCGGTAAAACAGGAAGCAATGCTTTGTACAAAAGTTCCGCTCGGGTCTGAGGCAGCTCGCTCTTCCCCTTAAACCAATCAAAGAGATAAGCATCGAGCAGGATTGAGGCTTCACAAGACAACGAATAGAAGCAAAGGAGAAATACAGAGATCACTCAGGGAAGAAAACAAATTGATTTCATTCTTGTTTTATCATCCAATGGTGATAATGAGTATAGTGACTGGATAATATATTCACCGTAACGATGGTCCTGGGTTCGATACGACACTCACGCCCATTTCTTAGGCAGTACAGTACATGCGATGCAGCAGTAACTAGGTAGCTGGCCAAAAGTTACGGGTAAATTGCGGCAAGGAAAAGGACCCGGTCGCCCTACCTTGCAATGCCGTGGCTCTGGAAGGTAGATCTTTAAGAAATTGCTCCCGTCGTGAGTATAGAACTGAGCTTTACTTTCGTCAAATGCTTTAAATGAGTACCTTACTAAAAGGACAGTCAGTTGTTTCTTCCTCTCGCTTGATTTGAATTTCAGAAAGTGAGACAAACACGTGCTGAGGAAAATGAGAAATAATCGAGAATCAGAATATTTTGAAAAACCAAGAGGATCGATCATCAGAGATTCGAACATCAGAGCTAATCTCAAAATAAACTTCATTACGAAATAGAGACGTGGCTTCTAAACTTAAAGCCTACATATAAATGAATATTAGTAGTTTCTATGCTGGGCTTTTGAGAGTTCTATGCTTGAATACTTTTCCATGAGTCGGACCCTTGGCTGTTGCAGATTCAACGAAAAGGCTATCCTTTGTAAATATGGTGGACTACAACTATTATTGATATCAGCATCAGTCGAACCATACATTCATCACCCGTAGAAGCAAACCATGGACCGAGTCAGAATTGCTCTGGTTTTTGAATTTATTACTTGAGATTTTAAAGCTAGCCTTTGAAACCAGACCAATCAACAAAGATTACTTGCCTAAGTGGAAATTAGCTTTTCGAGCAGACAAAGGCAACACGAGGAATTTCCATGATATGAGAAACCAGGCAGTTACACTTTGGTGAAATTTCTCCTTCCGTCGTAAGTCTTTGCAAAAATTTAGGTCCGACAAGGAGAGCGGCAAGATAGATAGACTTCATTCGAATGCTCAAGAAGACCGACGATTTCCGAAGACATTTGATTAATACATACGAACCGGAAGCGCGGATCGAATATCACGCGACGCTCGTCACAAGTTTAGACATTCATATGCTTACACTTTTCAAAACTTTAAGGCCTTCAATGATTGGCCGTGGAAGTCCTGCTGTCGTGGTTGAATCGCTGGAAGGAAGGAAAACCAAACAAAATTAAGAGCAATTCGACAGTAAATCTATGTTCATCAATTGAGGTTTTCTCGCTGACGAGCCCTTGAGCGCCTACACCGAGCAGAGAAGCTTACAGAGAAGCCTTCAAGGCTTACTCCTTCACCATTCTCCTACCATGCTATACGTGCTAGATATGCTGAGAAAGTCACGATTATACCCATCTAATAACAGGTTAAGTGAAAACGCAACTAGATTAAAAAAGATGACTCCGTGTTTTGGTATAACAAATACCAGTTAAATTTTCGATAGACAAGCAGCATCCAGCCTTCTAGTAATATACCAGCTAGATACTAAAGGAATTCGAGGGCTTTGCATAGCAGATGCCGTACAATGCAGATTGGCTTGCTTGCAATTTAGTTGCACTGTATTTGCTATCTGAAATTGCCACAGGGTTGCTATGTATTTCCATGCTCTCTGTGGTGTTTCCCTGTAAATTTTGTGCTGTTGATTGTAAATGATATACGAATAAAGAAGAAAATGAGTCCTGGACAGAAACCAACAAGTTAGAAAGAAGGCCTTTTCGTACCTTGCAGCGTAGAGAGGCCAAGTGCGATCAAAAGAATGAATCGAGGGGAAATTTGACAAGCTAAGGATTTCGTGTTCATAAAATTTAACCCTCAACAAAAACCAGCAAGTGCAATTAATATTTACTATTTTTATCCGTACGAACAGGTGCGTAATAGCCGACTAAAAGGCTTGGTGGCAGGACCGTCCAACCGTAAAAAAACTCCAGCCAAGCCGTCACGAAGACATGGAATTGCTTCATGATAGCCCACACTGGCGATCCCAACTTGTGAGGCAAATCTGCAGAGTAATAGTATTAGTGGACATGGTGCTGTGCCCAGTAGGTCAAGACCGTAATCAGTGGACATAAGTTGGCGGTGTCCCATTTAGTCAGCAATGACTAGTACGTCTCAGGGAGAGAGATTTCAGTAACCAGATCAAAATGAAAAAGCAGCGAAGATGGTGACTGCATAGATGATTGGAGAAATATACATACTTGTTGATTTGATATCCAACGAATTTCGCTCTACAAGACTGGAGAAATGCTTGTACATCCTTCGGCCTAGAACCATTTTAAGAAGAAAGTCATTTTCGTGATCAAATAAACTTCATTGGCGACACGGTTTTGCAAGTAATAACAGAGCGGGATAGGTTAGTCTGTCGCGTCCAAAAGCTAAGTAGCCAACATAATCGCATGCTTGACTTCGAGGATAGCAAAGCCCAGAGACAGGACTGAGTCTTTTCTAGGGAAGTGGGCTTTATGAGATGGTTTCCCGCTGCCTTCCTCGTCAATGTTGTTCTTATTGTGACACATGCAGGAATCGAACTGACAACCCACGGCACCAAACTAAAGGCATACATTACTTTCTTGATATACTGTAATACATTCAAGTACATTATGCACTACCAGATTATATCATCATTGGCTTTAACATTATCTAAAATGAAAAGATGACACGACTCCTGTTTGCATTGGTTGTTTATCGACCTGTATTTTTCTGTCTCGATGGTAAATTGACAGCCCAGCAAAGACACTACAGTCTAAAAACGGATCCCGAAGCACAAAAAATTTCGGAATCGCTTCACATCACATCAGTGGCTTCTCGGCCGTTGGGGCAAACCACGGCCTTCACCCTCCTCCGCCTTTCACGCCGGTCTGCAGCCTCTCCTGCGCCGCGGGCCGTCGGCATCCCTGTCCATCATCTCGCATCATCGATCCACTGCCATCGCGGAAAACCTCTTCCCCAGCAACCTTCCACCATGCCCGTCATCACACTGTGCACCAGCGTCCTTTCTGTCCCAATTTCGGGGTGAGTCATTAAGACAGACAACGAGTACAGCGCGGTGAAATAACAAAAGAATGGCGAAATACCTGACTTTAGGCCTAAGCAGCGGATCATTTCTTGCAAAACTTTTGGCCTCATCTTCAGGCGGCAGACCTTTATTATTTCCATCATCTTCTTCATTTATCTCGGGCATTTCCATCCACCTCCTCCGCTCTTCCCTTTCCTTTTGCGGTGACGATGCTCTCAGATAATATTCAGGAAAATTCCCAAAGCTTTGGAAATTTTGCTCTTCAAAGCTGGAGGACAGGCCCACTTTAGCGCGAGCCGATTTCTTCTGTTCTTCCAAGTCATCAAGACCTCCAAGTGTGAACTAATAAGGTCAAAACAATTTCTACATAGACTCATCACACAATATTGCCAGAAAATGATGGTACAATACCTTCTACGTAACACTCAAAAGATAACAATATTTAAAAGATAAAAGCTTTAATTTTTTGTACAATGGGCCGCCACGCATTAGACACAATATCTTACGTAGTATGTACATGTATATGACATCACTGTTGTAACCACCCATCTAATGGATTACCGTATTTATTCGAGTATAACGCGCATGCGTGTATAATGGGCACACTTAAATTTCGATTAAAAATTGGTAATTAATTTATTTTTCGCTTTTTCTTGCTCAGAATAAAGATTGCCACGGACAAACGTTGTTGAACATGCACGACCATGAGAAAAATAATTCATTGACAGGGTAAACTAAAAACAATACCGAATTGAGATTTTCAATATCATTTAAAATTCTTCAAAGTCGGATTCGTCTCCAGATGAACCAAAGACCTGTTCCCATTTTACCCTCATTTATAACCCCTAACTTGCGTTCTTTTTTAGGTAGAAAACTTTGCGCGTTATACTCGAATAAATACGGTAATCACAGAACACTGCTCCTTTACTTTGCTTACTAAATTTTATGATCGCTCTACTCATCACATTTTTGTGCTTTCTATCGAGCATCTGAAAGCAGATTTCAGGGCACTGAGAAGCAATGCTGATCCCGCAGCGTCCCAGTCCTTCAATTGAACGTCACCATACCTCACGACCCCTACATCTAGGCCTGCAGAGAGGTGGCGAGTCTCCGTAGCATAACTGATGGTCTAGCTGGATGTTTATTCAAACCACTGACGACCGAATTATCAAGTGCCTTAACAAAAAGGTTTCCTTACACTTGTCACATGATCTGGTGAAAATGATTTTGATAATGAAGAGCTTTAAGCACGACCTTTTCACTTGCATATACCGAACTCACATCCCAAATGACAACAAGAAAGTATTATCATAGATGCATGTCAACAGTATGCTAGAAAAGCAGCAAATATCAACTCACCAAAACAGTTTTCCACAAAAGGAGAAGAAACTTTTTGATAGGATAGTGAGGAGCACTTCCTGCGCAAAACTTTAAAATCATTTCAAACAGAAAATAAGCAAAAGGTCCATTCTCTTCTTCCTCTTTACTACCATCTGCAAAATGGAAAAAAACAGCCAGTATTGATTGATCAAATGATTTGATGATTAACTGGCTTTATAATTGATTGAATGATTAAATCCAAAAAGTAGATTCACTGGCGATACGCTTCATTGATGACGTACTAAAAAATGTCATGACTGACATTATGACCGACTTGATAGCCCACTTGGTCATTTACTTAATGAATGGCTGGTTTGAGGAACTATTTAATGATTTGATTAGCAATTCAAAGAATGATTTGGCGATTGATATAGCGACTATTTGGATAATTTGAAGTCTAATTATGTGATGATCGAATGAACGATTTGGTGATAAACTCCTTCCTAAATCAATGGACGGACAATCATGGAACTGAATGACAAGTGATAAAGAATCATTCGCTGTATTGATTGATAGCAATGGCTTCCATTTTGAGTATGAATGAACTGCGAAAAAACACTGCCAATACAAACCGAGATCTAGTCGCAACCCATCTGCTGCATTGCTCATCTCTTCTGACTTTGATTGGTTGATTCGGACAACTTCAATAACAGTGTACAGAATGTTTATGCATATTCTGAAGTTCAAGAAGGGAAAAGCTTTTCAGCAAAATGATTGAACCCAAAGCAACTTTTTGTGAACATTTTTTGTGATTCGTATTGAAGCATTGGTATATTTCGTTGATCTCAAAGAGTACCAGGATGCATCTCACTCTAATGCAAAGAGACTGGGAAGGACGAGGCTTCATCATGGTCAGACCAAGGTCATGCGACTTGCTTCCCACGGAATGACGGAGGAACAAAGTGTAGAAGTGAAGTGAAGGCTGAAGACTTATTTGTTCAAAATGGCAGCTGAACGGTGATAAATATCTGGTGTTTGACTAACGAATGTACTTTTGATTCTAAAGAAATTACATTGCATTCATGATTATGTTAAAAATGACAATATTTGAGGCAATAATCATCATGATTACAAGAATCAGGCATTTGCGCATCTCACATTACTGCAGTTAGACATTCTCATACCTGAAATTAATGCTTATCAATGTTATAAGACATTTGCTTACCTCAAATCAATGCAATTAGACATTTTATTAACTAAAATTGATGCTGTCACACATTTTCTTACCTAAAACCAATGCCAAGATTCATTTTCTTACCTCAAATCAATGCTGTCTGCAATTGAAATTGATGGCTTTTGCATTGCCTCTTGCACGGCATCAATATTGCTAACAATGCCAAACAATGAGAGGGAAACAATTAAAAACGTATTCAATTTGTATCTTAACTTCAGTTTTTACAAAGAAGACAACAATCGGAAACAAGATGTTTGGTTCATAAACAATGAACATTGATACAAGAAGCAGGATGAGAAAACTAGAATTTGTGTGTGTCCAAAAACCGTGCCAAAAGTGTTTCAGCATCACCGAAACCACGGTACTTCAAAACATGCAATGACAACAGGTGTTGTATAATTGGCAAAACTAGCTCATCTTGTCATGTAGGAGTTGTGGAGCCTGTCTATAATATTGTAAGACAAAGTGTAAAATGGTCGATAGCTCTGCCAATAGTTTTAGCACACAGCAACATGAATGATTTTACCTATAGCTTTGCACAATGACACTGTGGCTATATCAGAAAGCAATCAAACGTAAAAATGTCTAAGTTGACCAAATGATTAAGGCTATGACTTCTTTGAACGGAAGCAAAGATAACTGCTAACACAAATTGATTCGCTCAAACTGAGAAAATAAAACAATCTTCAATTTTCCTTTGGGTCTTTAACAATGTGAAGGTGATGGGCAGTGATTGTTACGAAAAGGCAAAAAATCATTTGCATCAACAGCCAACATTAACATTTTCTCATCTCCATCTTGGAAATTTAGAAGCTTCATAGCTTTGTTTGACAGATATCTGCTTTTTCATATTCTTTTCTAGGCAAAGGAGCAAACAAAAGCTAATCCACTACTATTTTGACAGAAAGCTGATGGTCTTTCATAAAGCCACACATTAAAAACAATTTTCCAATCTAGTGATAAACGGTGGTGGTGGTGTGGCCGAATGGTTAAGACGCAGTGTTGCGAACCTTGGGAGGTCTTCTGTTCTGTCCTTGGTTCGAGCCTCACCGTTGGAATCATATGACGACAAGCCAACAGTCAACTCAGCTGTCCATCCTTCCGAGGTCGGTAAATGAGTGCTCAGAAGTAACTCTGAGGGCACAAGCACTGGACACACATTGATAACAGCTAATCTAAAAGTTGAAGTGTTTCATCCAGTATAAATATTCGTACTTTGTTCGTTCGTTTGTTCAAGTTAACTTTCTACTACAAGTGACACTTACTCTGCCTCCATCACCAGCAATTGTTGAACCACTGAAAAAATCCCGCATCGGTAAATCAATAAGACATTCTGGGAAATCTAAAACAGAAAAAATTAGTTTGGGAATAAAATGTTTCTGAGCTTGGTTTAGTTGCCTCAGGCTCACTTCCTGTGGAGGCAATTACAACCTGCTCTCAAGAATGCTGATCCACATAGTCAAATCAGCTTTCCTTCCAAGGCTGTTAAATGATTATGAGTGAATTATGAAGCTAACTTCAGTCTTTCACAATGCGGGTTGTGCTCACTGAACAAAAAAGAGGCAAAACAGTCATTTATTAGTAGACTACTATTAGATACACTCAAGAGTATGATATGCATTCTAGTTAAAAATAAAATAAAGCTAGGCAAATATTTTAACTAGATAAGTTTTAGAATATCTTTAAAATTCACCTTGTATTTTTACTTTTGCTTTTGTAGGTCCCAGACTGATAGCAACTTTATTAAGCTCAATCTGGTGACCTGTACAAATATATTACCATTATCATTATTATCAGTACTATTATCAGTTTTTCTTCATTGCTCCCGCAGTTGGCATTCTCTGTAGAAGGAGATTCCTTTACTTATGTAAACTGCAACAAGCAACATCCAAAATAACGTCAAAAGGAAATCAAATGACATTGGAAAATTAAAAAATTCAGCTCACAATGGGGAGAAGTTCTTCTTTGCTGCTCACTTCTTGAGACATTCCTTGAAAGGAAAAAAATCAATACTGGCTATTTCGTATTTGATGAAAAATACAGAATACAATAAATGTCATTTTCATTGGTCACGAAGGAATAACTTCTATTGGAACAAGGGCTCAACGATGTTTGTGGTTGATTATCCAGAAAAAGGATTTCAACATCTCTTTTCAATATAAGCAAGAACACACATAGAAGTGAAGTTCTATCAAAGAAATATGATAAAGACAGGCCGCAGTCTGGTATTGCTAATGTATTTAAAACCCACAGCTCAACATTTCAAGGATCAGAAGAGGAGAATTGCTAAAAATAATAGACAGCCAGACCTTCTGTAGAGGAGGGAAATACAACCATTCAACGTTTTCAATTTTCCCTTCTTCAAAGAGGGACACACAATGGAACATGTCCTTGTTAATATTTGATTGAATTCTTGAACTTAGAGATTTTATTCAAATATTTGAATGCAAGATGTTCAAATAATTTGATGAGTTGCTAGAGCATGTGTCTAGGAATCCCATTTTTACTGTTGCGGCATCAATTCCAAACCTTGCCAGCTCAACATGTGAAGCACAGCTTGGCTAATCCAACCTGTACAATGTATCTCTTAGATTCTTTGGCTCTTATGAAGACAGTTGCGGTGCCCCGTCTCAGCAAACTGAGCCTCCCTGGTCTGACTCAAACAATCAAGGATAGGGTACTCCGCTGTTTGGCTGATACTAACATTGGGTCATTCCAACGGATAAATTTTTTAAACAAATAGATGGACTAGCTTTAGTAAGCATTACCTTGACATAGATATAAGATTGATCTGGATGCATTTCTTCTTTCTTCTAATGATACTGTCTCAAGTTTATCAAGGAGTCTCATCATGTATTGCTTTCTTCGTTGCTGAGAAATCTCCTTCCATGACTGACTCTCTGTTGAGGAGATCATGAATTAAGAAAGTCAATTTTGGAACAGGTGATGGTGGAAAAATACCTCAAGGTGACATTTCTCAATAACCATTTTATCAGTTCCTCTCTTTAGGAAAAATAACGCTGGTCCTTTTTTCCCTCGTTGGGAGATTTATCAATGATTATGATGATCACTGTCATTAAAGTTGATAATCATTTTTTGTGCAGACCATTGCACCAACAGGCATCCCTTTTCTTGGGTCAGAAAACAATGACACATGATGGAAACTAGCAGTCTCTGATGGAAAAACTCTTTAATGGACTTCTAATGTCTGATTACATTGCCTAAAGATTAAATGCAATATCAAAGATGTGATAATTATGTGTAACACTACATTCTATACAAGGCATCTCTCTGATGGAGAAGAAAACAAACTGGATGTTGAAGGAGGCCTGCAGTGGGGGTTTTAATGGAGGAAAAAGTCCCACTTGCTGTAAGAAAATATACATGCCAAAAATCATATTGGAAATCATATTGAAGACAAGGGGATGGAGATTGGTTGGAACGGTTCAAGTTGACGCAAATAAAGGGGACAGAGAAAGTAACAAGCCAGCAACCGAGCAACATCCAGCCACAAGCTGTAAACAAATGCATACCCCTGACTGAGGGAAACAGTCAAAATGAAGGACCAGGGGATCAAAAATTTATCTCCTTGAGATGATACAGGGGAGCCAACTATGTTGCAAAAGAAAGAAAGATGCTTGAAGTTGGTTTTCACTCTGTACGTTGAGTAACTCATCTGATGTATAATTCATACCAAATTTGCTATAATCTTGGTAAAAACATGTAGCATTTGATCCAAACTCATCTTCTTCAGTGTAACTGTACAATTCTAAAATAAAAAAACTTTGTAGAATAAACTGAACATGGACAAGTTTTGCCTCAACTCAAATTTGAAACTTATCTAAGCATATGAATAAATAAATATCAAGCAAACTGGCCATAGTTAATAGTGTCAGTGACTTGTTAAAATCGCGGGTACAGAGTTTGGGTCTCATAAATGGCATCTGTCGTGTTAAATAGGACCTAAAATCTCAATCAACCACAACTTAGTCAAGCTCTACTCCTTAGAATGAGCTCTTTCCCTACCTCCTAATGTGGCTATGCTTTCCATTTTTTTAGTGAGTTATGTTGGGGAAAGGTTGTGGTGGCCTACACAAAGCCCCAACAGAGGAAGAAAGAAGAAAGTGAAAAGCTAAGAGGAGAGAGGGATCAGATCAAGTTTATTGATCTTAGATTTGAAAGATGGCAAGTTGCAAGGTTCAGGAAAGCAAGCAGAGGGTAAGGCATTCCATAAATTGCACGTTCTAGGGATGCATTGGGAACATAAAGGGAGTAAAAGGAAGAGCTTATGGATAAATATCCAAGCACAGGGAATGATCCAAAAAGGGATGTTGGTTAATGATAGAGAAATGATCAACTTCAACGCCAGTACTGAGCATTACTTTAAAGCATTTTGATCACATAACCAACTTCTGATAAAAATAGTGCTTTAGCTGACCTGCAAGCTCATTCATCAATGAATCAGAATCGCTGTAAATGAAATCAAGAGCTGGTGCTTCATTTTGCCCCTGCAAGTAAGACGATTGGCATCATGGATAAAAAATTTCCACCTTTAAAATTCACTAAACAAAAATTCAACTTTACTTGATGACAAACCAGATATACCTTCAACGAGAAATTTTTTCATCTAGATGCTTTATATGCTACTTAGAATTCGATAGTTGATAATAGGGTACTGATAAACTGTCTTTACCAAGCAGTATGCTGTTCTTTCCTCTCTGACTTTGCTACACTTTATGACGCCACGGCCTGGAATTTCAGACTACTGACTCTCCTCACACTTAAAAGTTAAAGTTAAGCATGAATTGGAGCTCGAACCATCACGGTCTCGGTCAGACATCTTAGCTCAGCTGTTTTTGCAAAATTGATCGTCTAAGGACCACAGAAACTTAAAGGTCTGCGGAAATGAATAAATCGTTGCAAAGAAACGGGGTATGGATATAGGCCGTGATGCCGCAACATAATGGAATGAGAAATAGCATATTTTTCAGATCATTCATCATAAAAAACTAGGGATATCTTACATCTGAATCTCTTCGTTGTCGTCTTAAAAGCTCTTTTAACTTCGGCACATTTTTACGACTTTCTCCAGCGCTAACAATTTGGGCTTGGTTGTCGGCCATTTTTAATGACCCTTGTTTTGCTTCACCTCTCAATGAAAACAAGGCTGACAACTACCAACTGCTTGGGGATTTGGTTTAGAGATAAAAATCACGGAAAAAGTCAAGAGGGAAAGCTTATGAGTCTGGAATAATAAGAATAATAAAAGTAATAACAATTTCAATTATTTTAGGACGGTAACCCATTCAGCATTGCTGGTTTACAAGGGGCCGTCCATCTACAAACTAATCTAAGAAAATGGTGATATAAAATAATTAAGATACAAATGTTCATTTATAATATAAATCCCAAAGCAAGGTAAAGCAACAATATAGAACTGAAGCAAAAATATCTAAATGGCTATTTTTAAAGATTTCACTGATGGTGGATTTTTTTCAGCAGCTTATAGGCCGTTCCAAGCTTTCGCTCCCCAAATGAAAATCCATTTTGCCATTTACTTGTCTTTTTTAAGATGACTTTGAGAGTTTCATAGAGCTCGCGAAGAGACATGAGATTTGCGGGTAAACATATTTTTTAGATACAATGGGGCAAGATCAGGCCATGTTGAGAAAAACAGGGTGGTATGTGTGTCGTCCATAATTTCAACTTGTTAGAGCTATGCAAAGTGAGAGCTCGTTGATGTATGACCTTTTCCAGTTGTATTATGTATTATGAAATATGATTATCATTGCCTTATGAAAATGTACTCCATCCCATGAATGGTATGGATTACATTTCCCTTGCTTGTCTTGTTTCTTTCAAATACTTTTCTCCACTGGATAAAAAGAGAACATTTTGATGGGCGGGGAACAAGAGGATGTCACAGTAGTAAGCAAAAATTAGACATTTCGTATTAATCACATGAAATCTGAAGCTGACTTGATACAAAAAACAACAATTTTACACGAAAAAAGGCAATCCTAATGCTATCGATTCAGAATCTACACCAAAATTTACGTAAGAATGACAAATATTCAAGGTTTAATTCAACTCAGGTAAAATTGTCTCAGGTCCATCAAAGTACTGTACTTGATGCGTAAGAACGCCTTCTAAACGAAAGCAAACGCTCTTAAATAAATGAGCAATAAGATCATATTTTCCTTTAATTACTTAAGTAGCCTTTTTCGGAGTGAACTTAATAGTCAAAAATACGACGAAGCTGCATTACTCTGTATGGCTGAACTTCCCTCACTTCTCAACACCCGTGAAAGTGAGAGACTTCAATGTAATTTTTCATGATAAATACTTGTAATAAATAGTCTCATTTCTCATAGAATTAAGCATGCACTTGAGGAATTTGAATTTCACGCAGCATTTTGACCACATGAGGGTCGATAACGCTTCCTCGATGCTCGACAGGATTATTTGGGACAAAAGACTTACAAAGACAATGCGATATCCATACTGGCAAATACAGTATGACATCCAATGTACGCTAACCATTAAATTAGCTAGCGAGACGGGTGTTGCAAGGTAAACCATGATTAAAAATGGAATCAACTGCGAAAAGCTGCAAAAACCTAACACTAGCAAATGAGGGATCTTGCTGTAACCCCCCCCCCCCGACTGCTGTTGAATTTGACCCGATGAAGTATTCTCCTCAAGGAATTAGTCATGATGAAAAATTCCGACGTCACTGGCTCGTCGCAAAGTGACTGAAAATTGTTGCAAAACACTGATTAATTCGAATCATCGTGGGTAATATGAAAAACAACAGTAATAATAATACCTGTTCATGCAGTTTACTTTTGGGTAATCACAAGAAATGAATTACAAATGTATTTTCCCACATGCATGTTAACACAAGGGAATCTAAACACAATCAAAATAAATAGCAAATTCAGAATGGTATTATAAAAGAATTGCGATCTTGACTCACTTCATTTGCATCGTGCCTAACTATGACGCTAATTATGACAACCCATCCAGGATGATGAGAATGTTACTTCGTTACACTGAACCAGGTGAGCCATTTTTCCTTGAGGATTAGAAACGCATTGACAGGACCAGCACACAGTCTTACAAGATTGTTGGTATTGAGACAACAACGAACGTCATTTGGAGGAAACTCAGTCGCACACGCTGCCAACGATAGACGAATAAGTCTTTGAAAATTCGCGAATCGATCTGATTTACCTCTCCCCTTCAATCTTAGATACAAATTCAATCGTGCTTTTGGCCAAACTTTAAGAAAACCTACTTGAACAATTAGCTGTTTTGGACTCATGGGTAAAGTTTTGCAACTGGAATTTTGACTCATACGTAAGAATGCATTCGGATTGAAAAGAATCCGTAGTAAGCATTTACACTGAAATGTAAGGTTTAAGGTTTACAGCTGGCATCAGGGGACTGGTAAGGGTAGCAATTAACTGAGGTGATAACACATTTCCAAGCATTTCATTCACAAAACACTTCATTCTCATTAGAAGTGAATCGGACTTGCATTCGATGAGGAGTTTCGCACTTGGATGATCTAATTGCTAGAAATTACTTCGAGGAATTAAGGCACTGGTAAAATCTGCAAGTCGCATTTCCAGTAGTAGGAAAACCACGTATAATGCCGACGACGAAGTGTTCCCTTTAACAAAAAGCAAAGTAAAAATCTACACCATTTAATGCACCCTAATATTAAAAATAAATCGAAATAATTACGACAAAACAGCGATACTTCGCCTCTGGCGGCGTAAATCATCCATGCTACTTGATCTGTTTAAAGCTTTAATTGAGACCTCTTGAAGCTTGTCTTCACAAATCCTTGAAATCGCCTGTTAAGAAACCATGTTAGGTTACAGATTATGATTTCAGATATGGAGAATTAGCCAATTTGTATACACAATTGTCGAGACAGTGTGTTTTGTACGAAATGACTTAATTCGATTTTGGGGTCAACATTGCCCTAGAAACTGTAAAATTGATGGTGCAAGATGACTTCGAGAATCGCTTGAACATGTGAATAGGGATGATGCACAAGCTGGCTAAGCGTTGACAGCTTGGGGAACATACCCTTACAAACTGCAAAACGAAGTGGTTCTAACTCAATGGCATTTGCGAGGTAAGGGGTACTAGACTTGGGGCAACATTGAAAACAGAAAAAACGCAGAACGAAGGAGTAAATACCTCAAGTTTTTTGGCTCTTTCTTTGTCTAATGGCTCAGTTGGTAATATAAGGTTGTTCTGCTCTGCCAAAGCGCGCAAATCAAAATAGTACTTGGCATAAGTACTTGACGGGACATTAATATTGAATTCTAGATACTCCAAGAACGCTCGCTCTAATTCATTCCTGCAGGAGAAGACGAATCCGGTTGTCATAGGCAAGCTAAAGTTGATTTAAAATCTTAGCTGAATCGTATTTGATAAACATAATAAATATTGGTAAAGGAATCGGTGTTATTGATTTGACGTGAATGTGAGCGGCACCGCGAGGCAGCCTATCGCCTGTTCCTTTGCTCACACCTGCCATTGCTCTCTGATTGATTGTTGCGCAAATCAGATTACCTAGATTCTGTTACTCACACGCTGAGTGGCGGTGATAACTGAGATTTAAATTACTTCGAGCTACGCAAAACTGTCGAGCCTACTTTAAACCTCCCCTTCCCAGTCGTCAAAATTGCTGAAACATTCGAAAGATACTCTAGGGTTGTGAGGGGGGATCGATGGCAATGGGAAATAGAAGGACGTCAAAATCACACCATGACAGCTAAAAAATGTTCCAAGTTACATACATTGCTTCGACTTTGATGTCTCTCAGTATCTGGCAATAGTCGACGTTCCAAACTAGAAGTGCAAAAGAAATTGAATAACAAATAGTAAATATGAGAGGATGCAATAGCATTCAACTATAAGGGGGATGCAATACCATTTCAATATGAGGGGGCGTAGTACCTTTTCAATATGAGGGGTCGTTTTAAGCGCAATCAAAAGAAATTCGAAACGACAGGTGGCAAGAGAAATGAAACGCCATCTTGAAAATTTGATAAAATATAAACAAACAAGTAAAGTAAAATTGGGTTCCATACTCAAAACGAGCCATGGCATTGGGACTGACACTGGAAATGCGCTGGTTGCATAGCCCCAGATAGAGAATCTTCATCATTTGCCTGCTATTCTAGGCAATATGTTGCGGACTAAATGGACCACTGACTAAAGGGGCAAGAATCTTGTCTTCAGACATTAATTAGTTTGATGTCTCCAATGCCTCAGAATTCGCAGAAGAGCAAAGAGTCCTGTATTCGAGGTGAAAGTTGGGGAGCGGCTTGCAATAGACATGCCATCCTGCACCATGGTACTGTGAGGTAGGATGACCATTCCTCACCGCCTTTAACTACCCCCAGCTTCGCGCCAGGTACTGCTGCATGGATAGGCAGAATGGAGAGAAAAAGGACCCCGAGGGTGTCTCGAACCGGGGCCGTGTACACATCAGGCGCACTCTAGCCAATATGCAACTGCTCCTTTTTTTAGCTCCTATTATTTGACATATGGTCGTGTCTCTCTCCCCGTTTCATACAAGTTCGAGTAATAATGGAGTTAGCTTCTCTCTCTCCCCGTTTCATACAAGTTCGAGTAATAATGGAGTTAGCTTCTCTGCTCGGTGAAAGTCTTCACGAGGTTCGCCAGTGGCAAGGCCTCGACCATAAACCCCCCCCCCCTCTTTTGCAGTTGTAAATACATAATAATATCAACAAAGATACACAACCAACCCGCTTGATCATCCCAAACTTTGGACGATAACAAAATTGCTCCAAGTAAAATTCGCTTCCAATTGCTCGCATGTATGTCGATTTCAGCGTATGTTAGCAGCCTTTCAAGATAAACCTTCGACATAAAAAATTCAATAAGAGGCTAGCTAATTCGCAAAATTTATCCCACATATCATCATTCATCCCCAGATTCTTCTTGCATTCCTGAATCTTGCAACTTGACGTCTTTCAAATCTATGATCAATAAACCTGATCTGATCTCTATTTCCTTTTAGCCTTTCGCTTTCTTCTTTCTCACTTTGTTGGGGCTTTGTATAGGCCACCACAACCTTTCCTCAACATAACTCACTAAAAAAGCTAAATCCATTCCTCATTCTCGTAGAAAATTGAAAAAATTTGCGAGAATAAACAGGTGGATTTTTCAGTGAGTTCCGTTGGAGGAAGGCAAGGTGGCCTACACAAAATCCCCAAAAGGAAGAAAATGACGGGCTGTAAGGAGAGGGAGATCAGATCTAGTTTATTGATCATAGATTTGAACAAAGGACAGTTGTATGAATCGGGAAAGGAAGAAGGCAAGACGTTCCATATATTACAAGTTTTTGGGACGAATGATGACTTTTGGGATAGAGTTCGTGAGCAGTGAAATTTGGAAAGGGTTTGAATAATAAGTTGAGCTTCTGGTGGTCGTGAAACGCCACAGAGAAATAATGGATATCAGTCATGGGGCACTTAAACTCCAACGCTTCACAACGCTTCAGAGTAATTTCCAGCATCACCGCAATACCATACAATATCATGTGGCGCATTGGTTGATTGGCGGAATGATAGAGGGTGTACCGAAACAGCATGAGCGTGGGATCGAACATGCAACCTTCAGGACAGTAGGCGCATGGCCTAACCATCATATCAAAGAAGCATGGAATAATGAATAATAATAACAACAATTAATAATTACACACGGAAAGGAATGGCATCGTAATAACAGTGTAACTTGAAAAAGCGCACAACACCATGTGATGAGAAAGCAAATATCATGAAAACATGTGGCATGATGCATCGTTCACTTTTTGCACGAGTCAAAAAAGGTTCAGTTAAAAATGCTTTTCCTTTCAGTAGAGTGTAAGAGAACATAAAAATGAGATACAAACCAATGTGATAATTGCACATTCAGCAGTGAGCTGTGCCGCATTGAAAAGCATTTTCATAAATCTGTAAATATGCCTATACTCCGGTCTCATTCTTGCGTAATTGCTTGGCACTGGCTCCCGCTTAAAAAGCAATGATTGTTGTCGGAAAAACATAAAAATTGGTGTAAGGAAAGCTATGATTCATATTTATACAGGAAGAATCAAGTAAGGGTCCTGTTTATCCAATGTCCCGTGTTTAACCTCATCTCCAGCGCAATTTTACTTTGTGCAGAAACTTCGCTCCCTGAGTGGAGAGACTCACTAGCTACCTGTAAGTCTAGGCGTGCTGGAAAGATGACGACACTTTTAGATAAGCATAGCTTCTCAGTGTCCTCAAATCTACCTTAAGATTCATGAATCATAGGAATCTTGAAATGACGTCACATTGTGAGAAAGAAGCAGTACACTGCTCGATAAGCATAGCTCCTTAGTGACCTAAATTCCACCTTATGAGATTCATGATTAATGGGAATCTTGATATGACGTCATATAATGAGAAAGGAATAGGACACTGCTTGATAAGGTTAGGTTATCAGTGTCCGCAAATGTACCTTCATTGAAGACATGGAAAGGTGATCCCAAAAAGGTACCGATTCAAACGAGGATTATGATGATTAAAATTATAAGGACCATTACGGTCAATTGGATGATTAAAATGACTGGGGCAATCGAAAAGATTATTGTTATCATAAAAGAGTGATTACTTGATCTAATGTAGGATTTTTGCGTTAGGAAAAACCTAAATGATCTTACAGATAACGGATGGGCCTTTTCATCGAAGATATCCAGCAATCTGCTATGATTTCCACTAAAAGAAAATAGAAAACAAAAATTAGTATTAAGTTATAACGGTTACTGGGAAAACTGATTACTTAAACTTAGTGAATAAATATGTGATTAAACGCTTCAACGCTCTTGGATCAAAATCTCCCCCCGATAGAATAATATGAATTATACATCATCTCATGAATAGCAATCGAGCTTCTGGAAGTCACAAGCCAGAGATGACCGGGGGCTGTCCCAACCCCGGTTAAATAGGCGGGTTGGCAACAGGGGGAGCAAATAACAGCGACAGCCTGAGCCACCAGCGTCGTGGAACTGATTGAATGAATACGGTTGGTGGAGGAAACGTATCAAACAGTCGTGCGGTGACCTCATTGATGGAGAGAGGCCAGATACAAAGGGAAAAATCGAGCCCCTTGTTAGCAACTTCTTTTGAAGAAAACGATGCTGCAGTCATGCAACAATTTCTTCGCGTTCTTGTGGCAAAATAAATTGAATTCAAACATATAGCCTTAACAGTCAACGGGGAAAGAACAAAACTGGCTGGATGGAATGATGCCATGAAACAATGAGTGTCTACTGAGACGGAGCGATGCCGCTGATGATGATTGACGCAAAATTCATCCTTCGTATTGTGCAATGTTTCGCATGCAATTTTCATATCTTTCGCGGATTTCTTGTCGCTCAATTATTGTGCAATCGGAAAGCACGACTAGGCTAACTTATCCCTTCGTTAGGCCATAAAGCTTCCAATGTGCCGGCTGTGATTTCGTAAGACAACTGCCTACGCACGACTTCATTACTCCTATCAGTGTGCGCTTGTAAGCTCCTTTCAAGTGCTGAACACGTTAGCTCCTCCTTAAGATTGCTTTCGTGCAAAAAGCTTTACCATCAAACAAAGATAAACATTCCTTTTGTACCAAGTGATCATATCGAAGTTAAACATTTCAACTCTCGTATTCATTTTAGTGACGTCGTAAACATGGGTTAATGCATCCACGTTGCGAGAAGCACGATCATTCAATGCTATCATATTTATGAACTTTGATGGTGCATAATCGCAACTTTGGTAAATCAAACTAAACTAGGACCCATGGTTACTTTGCAGCAGCAAATTTAACGGGATTATAGCTATCAAGAAACTTAACTAAACATAATCCGGATTTTCGTCCTTATTTCCATGCAAACAGTGCCATAGGGTCCTTTAATATACCGGGTACGGGGCAACAATGGATGCAATCGTACAGAGCCTCGGTGCCGAATGTTTTGGCATTTACTTTAACGCAACCAAGGTCCACTTGATTATTCGCCTCCGCAATTTCGTTACAGTATACAGCATTATCACTTACTATTTGGTCATTCAACATGGCCTTTGATAACGATTTCGACGACACCAGATTCCATTTAAAAACAACTGTTTTTCCGAATGCAGTTGTCGCCAACATTATAAGACTATTCATAGCTCTACATGAATACTGTAGCTGGAGAGATTGGCATATTTAAGTGAATCAGCTCAAGGTATTCTCCAATTGTGGCACCAGATGAGTGGCAGGGGGGCATTGGGGGGAATTCTGGTGACACCCCTGGTATTCTCATTGTCTCAGGTTGAGCTTGGAATAATCCTTTTCCAATTATTCTCAAAGATGGGGAGTCCCATATCTTAATCAGAGGATCCTGCAATGCGATTCCTCATCATACTGCAAGCTGGCTGGCACATGCAAAATCAAGAACAAATTTGAATTTGACAGCATTTTTAATGACTTGTAGAAATTGCCTGCACAATTTGAGGCCTGGGATTTCATAGTTGTGAGAGAAATAATACTTGGTTATTGTGCAACTGGCTTAAATCCACAATGGAATGTGGAAATGCAGCTGAATCAAGATCCGCTGTACTGTGGTATAATCATGCTGTGGGAACAGGTATTTGCTTGCATAATGCCTGGCAAAGATGCTTTAAGACTGACTGATAAGGTATCTTGCCTACTTTTGCAGAGGCTCCTGCAACTTAATTGGGATTATCATTCTAACTTATCTACTAATTTTTTGTACAAAATCAAGCTTTTAGCATTTAGCCACAGGTAAACAGATGAGACAAGATGCACCTGGCCTAAACTTCACTTAAAAGACAGAGACCAGCGCTCTGTAATTCAAGAGGTGATAATTAAGGTGTGTGGTCACAAAGAGGATGGATTAGGACACTGCTTGATAGGAACAGCTTCACTGGCCCCTTAAGTACTTTGGATCTTAGGAAGAAAGCACAAAAAAGAAGGCCAACCATCCAGAGCATACATAGGAAAAAAATGTGTTAGATAAAAAGACCACGTTACCTTGATTTGATATGATAATAAACAGCCAAAGACACACTGAAAGAGGAAAGAATAATTAAGCTAGTTGCATAACTGAAGAGTCCTGTTTTCAAATTCGTCTTCCGATTCAACAATTTATGTTCTAGAGAATTAACTTTGACGAAGATACGCAAACACGCAAATTTCTCAACAGCTAATTCAAAATTCCCTCTTAATTTTCCCCACTTGCTTTGAGATGAAGGAATAAGATGAATTACTTCAGAGATGACAAAACAGTCAAAAGTAAAGCAAGATTTCTAACGTAGCAAATGCAAGGATAAATTTTCTTGGATACATTAACTTGGGCGAATTTTACAAATGAGAATTCCAACAGTTCAAAAGCATCTCACCATTTCAACATAGCTTTTAAGTTTGGCTGACTAACAGTATTGTCATCAATGAAAATTGTTGAGCATGAATTGGCTTTTTTGATCCCACCACTTGGGCTCTAAAGATCAAAGCTTCAATTATTTCTAGTGCATATCAAAGAATCTTGAGTAGTTTCAAGCACTAAATGCCAGATTTAGATATAAAATCTACATAGCAACAAGGAATACTCAAAAATGGAAGTAAGTGATCATGTGTTGGATAGCATCAACCCTCTTAATAGAAATCAACATCACCTTTGCAATGGCATCATTTGAAGTTGCCAATATCAATGTATGCCTTCTATTTTTTGCATTTCCATTTGCTACAAAATAAAAGAATTTCATACATATAGCTAGACCATCAAAGTTTTCATAACAGTTAAAACAAAGTTGCAACTTTTTGTTGTACACACAAAATTGAACTGAATAAAAACATTCATTATAAAGAATAGATACCGCATATCTTTCAAAAAATTTTCAAAGAGATTAAAAATATTCTTCAAAAGATGATGAGGCTTCAAGAACCAGTCTGATCTTAAGAAGTACACTTATTGGTGAGAAAATCTTAAGCTTTCTGCTTGGGAATTTCCGATTGAAGTTATTTAAAAAATGAGAATGAGAACTGTCTCAGAAATTGAGGAAATGAAAAGCTATGTGGCTTGTGACCAACTAGATGAAAAAAGAAAGTTTTTCTTCACAAAGCCCCAAATAAGTTGCTGAAAGACAAGCATCCTAGTCTTAAGCAAAGAGCAAAGGAGTGGCAGGTGGTACTTGTACTGTAAAATATTTTTTTATACACATGATTCTACCTAGATGTCAAAGATAGAAACTTGGACACTGAGAAGCTTTTTGCTTATCTAGCAGTGTCCAGGTCCTTCCTCTTGATGTGACCACACCTCGTGATTCCTACACCTGGAATTACAGAGAGCTGGCTACTCTAAGTGAAAGTTTAGCTGAGATGGGACTTGAACCACTGACCATAGGATAAATACGCAAGAATCTTACCACTGAGCTATCTTGACACCTAGTAAAATATTTGGGTCCATTCTTGGTAAAGTATCTTAAAGCACTTCAGTCAAAAGTCATTTGCTAGAGAACTGAGTTAGTGCTGATGTAGGTATGCTCTTTTTTCTAATAAATCGACAGTATATCATGGAATATATAAACAGCAAGAAAAAACAGCTTGAGGTTTTTATGCAAATGAAGTCATGAATATGTCTTACCAAGCTTGACAAAGTTTGGCCGACCATTTGTTGATCTTTCAAGGAATAAAGTCTCCGAAAGGTTTGATAAGTCTGTAATGTAGAGGAAATATGAAAATATGTTGGAAAATTGAAAATTTATGACTTTTGGTTAAGCATCTCTTGAAGTTTGACAAACCCTTCAGTTACTAGTATTCACAATATATGGTTCTAGTATCACTTCCAATAATTCTTTGTAGTGTTACTTCTTTAATTTAATTGCTATTCAGAGTTACTTGCTATGAGCTTGCATTCAAGTAGAACAAAGGTGACTTATAATTATCTTGATTTTACACTTAATAGTGCTTTTAGTTTGGCTAATGGCACAAAATGTCAAAGATTAAACAATCAAAATGAGTCCTTTATAAAAGGAAGAAAAATAATTGTGTGAAAGTGACTTTGACATCAAGACTAATATTCAATTCAGACATTTGTTTGATTGAAGTAAAAAAAATAGAAGTAGTTGTGTGCCACTCATGTGGAACGAAGCACTAGTGAACATCTGATAACAACATGCTACTTGATAGATAACTGAAAAAACAAAAATTTCAAACTCATTGTTGAGAGTTCTGACCCAATTCTCTGCATATCAACAAATATTTGGATGCCATGGGTAAATTTCTCTGGCGTCGGTAAATAAAATGATCATTTCTATGACATCAAAGCTAGACAACTACTAGAGAACTCCATTTTAATAACCCAGTGAACTATGGGGGACAAATCGATTGACATTGTGGATGGACCTTCCCCAAACAGACCTGTTTCAAATAAAGTACCACAATAAAGTATTGAAAAATAGGTGCTTGGAAGACATTGCCATGAAACTGCTTTGTAAAACAAATATTTCCTTTCCTTCTCTCCAGTTTATGATATGAATAGACCAGCCAAATAGGAAGCACTTAATGTTTATATCCTGGAATGAGTGCAATATTTGGATTGCCTTTGTCAAGTCTCGTGAGAATAGAACCGTGAGAGGAGGGCAGAGCTTTTTCACTAAATTTGTTAGATTATGAAAGAATCGTTGAGGACGTTCTTATGTTAACAGAATGTTTGTAAAAACCCCCAGTTCGCTACTACATAAATGTGGATCCTTTGTGTGTATTTAAAAGTCTCTACTCACATGATGATCATACAAACATGTAGAAGACTGCATTCATCTTAATTTTCAACTGAGCATCGAAACTAACGAAATCTGAAGATGCCAAGAAATCCTACCGATGATAGTTTGGGAAGCGAGAAGTTGCTAAACTTAGCAATAATTCAACGAGGGAGAGCTTTGAGGCCACATTCGGCATGTTCTAATGGCTGACAGTGGAAAACATTTAAAGAAAATACGCGATGACCAAGGAGGGAAAGGGTCGATTTTAAATTCATATTACCTTCTCTATCACTGATATGCGGTAATTCAGTTGGCTCGTTTAATTTTCTATCTTCGATTGAATTCTCCTTGACTGGTTTAGCATTCAAATCTTCGGAAGAAGCGTACAAGCAACAGTTGTTTCCCATGATCAAATAAAGTTTGACTGCAGCAAAAGCAATTTACAAATGTCACCGACATCTGTGCATCCACCTAAATGGCTCGGATGACTTTCACGGCCATGCTGAACAAAATGTCGGACATCTACAGAACTGAGCATGGAGCGGTGCTCTGTGCAGTTGTTGAAATGCGGGCCTGAACGGACTGGCATTCAGCATGAGTAGCAGTGCAATCAGTATGCAATCACAACATGATCGTTGTTGGCAATGATAATCCAAAATTAGAGTAAACAATAAAATGTAGATCAGCTTAAATCAACCATTATAATCGCCCAGCATGTGGTCGAAGCTAATCCCATCATTGAAATCATAACAGCAAACAGCCAATCAACGAGTGCGGAACACAAACAATGATTGACAGTGATTAAAGGTGAAACTTAATCATAACAAGAAACAGCCAATCAACGAATGCTAATTTCAAACAGTGATTTTCGGCGATAAGGGGTGATAATTGAAATCATGAGAATAAACAGTCAATCAAAGAATTACAAACAGCATTTTTCATTGATGAATCTTAGAACAATCAAGTCTATGTTATATGCTAGTTTTTAGGATAATTCTTTCCATGGGAGCTCGGAGTGACAAAATTTGATCTTGATGATAAATCACTTGAAGGCACCTCGTCCATGAAATATAACGAAGAGTCTAGGCTTCGAGCAGCCAAGTCAATATCGCGTTGAAAATGGGAAGATTTGTTTACACTACAAACGCAAACCATGGCCCAGTGGTGGAATGCGCGCTTTGCATGCGGTAGGTCGGGGGTTCGATACCCAACCGAGTCTTGTCAAAGACGCGAAGGATGGCACATGCTACTTCCCAGGTTATCATTCGGCAGTTTGGGAAAGAGCATGGGAGTGAAACACAAAGTGCTACCAGATGGCCAGCCCCCAACTGTAGCATTAACAGTGATTGCACAGCTGCTTGGCCTAAAAATCAAAGAAATTGAAATGGGCGGCACCCTATTCTCCAAAAATGACGTGGGAAGGACTTTAAAGCGACGAAAGAACATAATCGTGTTTCCGTTTTGAGTCCCAAGAGTGAAACAGAGTCATCTCTAGAAATGAATTTTCTACATTTGGTCAGTTTCTAGTTGTGATCGCAGATCCTGCTGTCAGCTGTTCGAATTGTTGTATTGAGATGACGGACCATGAAACTGCTCGATAAGCATAGCTTCTCAGTTTCCAAGCCTTTGCATGCTAGGTTAGAGAAGTACAAGACCACCAAAAAGCTGTACTTTTGCGGTTGAAAAACAATTGAAGGGTATACAGTGGGTCCAAGAAGAATTTACTTGTGAATGAAATAAGGGGCAAATTTCGTTTTTTACTTCTGCTTTCGTCTTTTTGCTTTTATTTGTTAACGCAGGATGGCTTTTTGGGCAGCTATTCAGCTGATGTCGGCCTGCAGTACTACCACTTGCGTCATCAGAGTTGCTTCTTAGTACTCGTTTGAGAAGGAGTCTTGATAAAGGAGTCTCCTCTAAGCTTTTTTACGATGCTCATCTTATTCCTCAACTGCTCTAAAGGCTAAATGTATCTTTGTGTTATGATACGAGTGTGTGCTACGAGATTTATCACATTTAATTGCACTGATAGGCTACCCAATATTTCGGTAAGACCACAGCGTCACCCAGACAAAAATATTATAATTGGAAAGACACGAGACACATGATTTGGTGGGCACAGTATAAGCTGCGAAGCCATCCCCTCATACCAGGTCATTTGGTTTGAAAGTTACCCAAATTCCCCCAAATTCCCCTAAAATCATAAATGATTGTACTGTACATAGGTTTGCGCTGCAGAGTGATCACATGTTAAGATGAAGTGGATATGTTGTTGCTGTTGCTATGAGGCGGGATGAACGTTTTTAAAACATGGTGGTGAAATGTTTTTGTGTATTTGATTCAACGGTAAGGAGCAATCTTCAACATTCCTTTTTCACCATATGCTTGCAATGCAATTTAGATTTTCACTTCAGTAATTTTTTGAATTATCTATTTTATGTTTTTAACTTTCAAAAGGCTGTTGATTTTCGTGGAATTGAGCACGACAAAGCCAACCAGACCTTGTTAGGCCGCTTGTTTAGAGTTTCGGTTTTGCCTCATGTTAGGAAATTCCAGCTAATAATGTTGATTTTGCATGGATAATGCCGCAAAACAATTTGTGGATTCTATATTTTTGTCATGGAATTCTTTTTAGATTTATGAAATCAACGCGTTGTCGAAGATATGCCCATCTAATTGATACAAATTTATAGGCCACGTTCCTGCCTCACGAAGTGATTAACTTTCCTGCTTTAAGTAATCAATACTGAAATAGAATTTTGCATTTCAGGATGTAAAAAGATTTATGAAATGGGTACAGTTAGTATAATAGAGAGCCCTTCACCCAGTGCTATATTTATTGAACATTACATTGAATGTAAGTTGTTTGATCACTAATTTTTGCTCCGTGTTATCATGCTATTAGTTAGTAATTAACTTTTCAATGATGTAGACAGTCATGTATAGTTTGTTGCATGCTTCAGCTGTGTTTGATTATGGCCACCTCTAAAGCATTTTTGCTGTTATTTAATTTCATTTTTTGCAAGAATTGAAATTGAATTGAAGCATTTCGCATTGCATTATAACGATAATAGTAATGATATTTTTGGAGCTTCATTTAATTGAATATACCTTAATTCTACAACCATATACCTCTCTAGTGACATACAGTGTATGACTGGCTATCTGCTTCAAATACAATATAAGTGGCTATAATGCTTAATAGAAATGATAGAAACACAAGATGATAGAAAGAAAGAAGAATGAAATGATTAAAATTCTAATAGCTCTGCATAACTCCACATTTTATTCCGTCTACAGAATACGTAATATGAATTATAATAAAAGAATAATGGAAATAACAATAACAGTTATGATAAATATGATTCATTATTCATACAGGGTTAGTCAATCAGTGTCAATGAACCTTAGCTGTTGTGCAAACCTTATTTTTAAATGCAAATAGAAATGTCAGATGTCAAAGTTACCAATAGAATAGTTACTAGTTTGAAAGGAAAGTAGAATCTTTACAAAGGTGTTGGTAATGCATTGTCAATCCTGACACCCCCATAAGAAATCCTCTTTTCATTCTCTCAGTTTTTACTTTTTGAGAGCATTAGTCTCTACTTGTATTCCACCACATGTCATTTAGGGGGCTACCCTTCAAAAGCTTCAATTTTCATGGGCCCACATGCAGACTAAAAGTGATTTGCACAAAAATTCTTCATTGTAAAATGCCATGACTTTAAAACCCTATTTGCAGCAACTTGCAGTTACCCTTTCAACTTGATTTCAGTTATTCATGTTGATTTTGTTTATGTTTCTAGGTATAGATTCATTACCAGATGACATTCAAAGAAATGTTTCTCAGCTAAAGGAACTTGATCTTCTTTACAGAGGTAAATTATGAACTTGCATTTGAGTCTGTTCATACAGGGTATAAATAGTTAGGTTACTATTTCTCTGCAACCCCAGGTTTAAGCCAAAGTTTGGAACTCTGCCAGAAACATCCAAATATTGAAAAGAGCATCTGGCATATTATATTTCAAGCTTAGAAGAAGACTACACGTTCAAAGTTTTTTTGAGAAGGTGAATTTTGAGGTTGATGCCTATTGCCTTCCTTGTTAAACATTGCAAGACACATCCAGAGACATAGATGAATTTAGTGTACATTCAAAATCACAACTTTGTAACTTGTAAGACATAAGGAATTCAAGAGTAATGAATTGTAAATTGTATTCACAGGATGGAAAACAAGTTAAGATAGCGTAAGTCCACTCTACCAGTATGAACACGAGTCAACACAATCACAATTCTAAGTTATTTCTGAAATCCCTGCAAACAGTGTTTTTACTGTTAATTGCAAATGATTTCAACCCACTACGACTGTACCACGAGTTAGCATGCTTAGCCACAGCAACTGCTGTATTGGCAACTGGCATTGACAAAAATGCTGTGATACTCTATATAGTGGATGCACACATTCTTTACTTTAGCTTACTTCCAAATTAAAAGTAAAACGGTGGAACTGTAAAAATTTTTGTTGAATTGAAACAGGTAAGCTGAGTCAAATATCAAATCTTTTGGACCTTTATAATTCAACTGAAGATCAGACAAACAAGCAAAGATATCTCACAAAAATAAGACGGTGCCTTGTTAAGAGCCAAGAATATGGAGATGAAAAGCTGCAGCTTATTTCACAAATCGTTGATGCAGTAAGTTATCTGTGATGACTATTTTGAATACCAAACTTTATATTTGTACAAGCGTTCAATATGTATATGTAAGTATTTAAATATGTATTTCATATACACCATATTTTCTTAGATAAAAGCTGCCCTTGAATGGAAGGGGCCCTTGAATAAAAGCCACATGTTTCTTTCCTCATATCATTATGATTTCAACTTTACCTTCCTCGGCGTTGCATGCAAAGCAATAAAAGTCGCCCTTGAATAGAAGCCCCCTTGATTATAAGCTGCCTTTGATTATAAGCTGCATTTTTTGCTTATTGAAAATAAAAGAAACTGCAGCCTCTATTCAAGAAAATACAGTATCTAAATATTTTTGTGTATTTATTTTCATTTATATATATATATATATATATATATATATATATATATATAAATATATATCAATATGTTTATATTATATATCTATATGCATATAATGCAGTTGGGTCAATGAGAACTCTTTCTCCGCCTCTCCCTATCCTCCACCATCTTCACGCCGACCATAGCTGGCTCTGTGGCCCACACCTTTGCATCCTCCATCTAGTTTCTAGTGTGTGCCAGTGTACCAAGTCTGATATATCTTTAACAAGCTATCTCTTGCTTCATTTAGTAGCTATTTGTAGAAACTGATTGAAAATAGGTTGCAAAAAATTCTGATTAGTGACCATCTGCTATGCACCTCAACTTCAATGCGTAAATCAAAGTCAGCCAATTGTCTTCCTCTGCTTGTAGAATAAATTATTGACCCTAAATTCAGACTCGTAAAGATTTGCAAAGCAGTTCATTTTACAGCAGTTAATGTAAGAACTCACGGGAGAAGGAAAATATAGAGAAGGTGGCTCTTCGAAACATACCACACAGCTTAATTGCAAATTCTTTATTTCTAGGCGGACAATAAAAATATTCAGATGTCAAAAGATGCTGAAAATCTTGATACACCAATAAGAAGGGAAGCGTCACCAATGGTTGTCAAACCCGACAATGGAGGTAATGCTGTTTAATGACAGCAAGTGAATTGATATCAACTTTTGCTCCCTAAAATCAGTAACTTTTGATGATATTTCTATTATCATTAATGATGTTGGGACATTTATGACATTATGATATTTCAGTGACTTTTAATGATATTACAAGGCTCCGTAACATGGCTTAGTTAAGTGGAAACATAATTTCATCATACTAGACTTCTTTTCACTGGATAGTCATCACAGTACAAAACATTGGATAATGGCCCTAAAGATCGCAAAGTTTTTGTACAATCACAGCTTTCGCAAATATTGACGTCAATCTCAAAAACTGCTTGAGTCTTGAATCTTCATTGTGGGAATCTAAATCTTCTTGACATGATTTGATTTGTGTGATTGAGATGTTGTTACGATTTCATGATTTTTTCCCGTTATTGATCGACCAATAAATTTATAATTTACTGCTATTGTATGAAATCATGCAATGAAATTGGTCTCTTTCAGCTAATTATGATGAACCAAGGGCATCAACAGAAAGGCATCAAAGCAAACGTTTGTATCTGCATTGTCATATAATTTTAAAAGCAGTTCTCTAGCTCACTCAAAATTGATTCAAATTAAATTTTTACTTATGGTTAGGCTTCACCTATGCATGTATCCTTATTGAAGTGGATTAGTAAAGGAAAGCTGAAGCGCTGTCTCAAGTGTCTGCTAGCATCCAAAACTGATTACTCAATGCAATTTTTAGTTTACCTGTTTTTCTAATGGTCAGCTCTTTTTTTTTTTTTTTGATTAAGGGAAGCTAAGTCGGTTAGAAATGCAAGCATGTTAACATAGAAACTTTCTTCCAGTGTTGACTTTGTATAGGCCACCGTGGCCTTTCTCAATATAATTCACTAAAAAGGGCACTAATGTGGACAAACGTAAAACTGGGTGGTGGTCTCACAAAGCTGCTCATTCACGGTTTTCTGAGATGTCCCCTATATTTTGAAGACTTTCAATCTCATCATCACATCAATGAGAGAGTGAATCTTGTGATTTTGCTTCTGCACAACTCTAGGGCCGCGTCGTCAAAAAACAATCAACGAGAGGTATGTGGATATTCAAGATCGACTTGTGAAACCTGAGAAGATTCCGAGAATTGAAAAAGTACCAAAAGTTGAAAAACCAACTTCAAAGAATGAAAAGAAGACCACAAAAGTTGCAGAAAAAGTAGATACAAATGAGATACAGCCGGTGAATATAAACGTGAACATGGACCCTGCAAGCAAGAAGTCAAATGATGCAAAGAAGGAAAGAGAAAGCACAACTGGAAAAAAGAAATCTAGTAAGCAAAAAGAAACAAAGAAGAAGAACGGAAATGTTAAAAAGAAGTATGTAAATGTGCAATTTTTCTGTGGGATTTATTTTGTGTTTTTACCTCACATCCAACCTTGATGCTTGGGCACCCTAACGTTTTGTGAAGCAAACAATGTTATTTTGCAAACTCCTTATGTAATCATTTATCATTTTCTTGCATCAGTCTATCATGTATTGTCGTCTCTGATATTTCTCCAACTTGAAGTTGTTTATTTTGCAAAATAGAAAGAAGAAAGAAGTGGCAGAGATTCCCATTGACCCTGACGAACCAACCTACTGCTCTTGCAACCAGGTTTGAATATCCTAAAGCTTTATCCACTCCATTTTTTCTGCCTGTATTCTACAACTACATGGAGCCATCTTTGCAGCAGCCAGATTTAATTCTTTGCTTGCTTTTAGTTGAATAAGATGATCTACTGATTTTAGCTTAATCTATCAAGTTATCCCACTTTAGAGCATTAAATCTTATTTGCTCATTAATTCATTTTCTTACTTTTCATTCATTTTGTTATTAATCACTTAAATGGTTAGTTCATTCATTCATTTTTTCATCCATCAATCGTTTTATTCTTTAATGGATTTGTTCATTAATTAATTAATTCATCAATCAATGCACTCATCATTTCTTTTCTTTGTTCTTTCCTTTCTTCATTGGTTTATGACTGATTCTTTCATTCACTCACTCATTCATTTGCTCATACATTCATTCTTGTATTGACTGCTGATCTTCCACAAATGCTAGAACTAGCCCTCATGATAATCATGTGCAATGAGATGTGTGCTACGCAACCAGTCTTGTTTTTTTCTGTTGCATTTTTTTGGATTTCTCCTAACAGGATTGCGAAAAGCCTTAATCTCTAGTTCTCTTTTTGATTTGCAATTCTCGCCATCTAGTTTGTTGTCGAATTCGGTTTGTATGAATTGAAACATTTCATGTTTTTTTAATCCCTTCACCGTCTTAGGGTTCGTGGATCAGCAGTTATCAATCTTTTCTCGCCAACAATGACTTCTTGGCTTTAATTTTGATTAAATTTGGTTGATTTTCCATTCTTTATCAATAATTGATTGGGTCTTTGCGCACCTCTCTTAAGTCATAATCCATTTAATGGCATTGTTTTTTCTGCTGGTCAGTCCGAAACAAGAAAAGATGAGATAAACATAGACGGTCACTAAATACTGAAATGAAAATGGCGCATATTTGCCGCATCTTATAACCACAATGGTGTCCTGGAAAATTGCATTAAATCTTTTTCTTTGGAATTATTTTTTTAAGCCATTGAAGAATTCACGAGGCGACGATTAGAGTTTTTGCTGCCTGTCACCCATCGTTTGCTTACTCGTAGCGTCCCGTTCTTCTATGCTAGCAAAGCAACTGTTAGATTTATCTGTTGATATATGTTTTGTCACTTTGAGCTAAACTACGGGAGTAAGCTGTGGGAGGAACTTGACTGCCCTCTGTCTGTCCACCCAGCAGTATTTAGGCACTTGCCGTGAAACTGAGGGTAAGGTGTGGCGAGCGAAGAGCTTGTTACCCTACACAGTGACGTGGCTCGGGGTTGGGGCACTTCAGAAGGGTGTGCTCCAACACCCCGTGCCAAGGATGGGACTTTCTTTACGGGAAGAGCATTGCCTTGTACTTTGTGTAATTAATTTTTGTCCTTTTCAGGTGTCGTATGGTGAAATGATAGGATGTGATAATGAAGAGGTTGGTTTCCGAGGACGAGATAATTTATAAGCTGCTTGTGTATTGTGATATTAAAGTTTGGCCAATTGCTATCTACCCACGTAGGCTTATTATTTGCAGTTGCCTGTGATCCGTGTTTCTTGTCAGGAAATTGATAGAAACCGGTTTATTCAGTTATCTTATTTAAAATTTCGTTAACGTTGGCTATAGCAATGTCAAGGAAAATATGCGTAGCTGATAAGCTAATTCACTCCAACACGATGAAGAATTCCCAATATCAAGAGGAAGAGAGAGTTAGGTAGCCTGACTCACTGACAATCACCATGATGCGTGTATGCAAAAGAACTCTTGTATAATCTCATTCACGTACAGTTAAGGGCATGTTACTTTGGTGATGACTAGAGGGGACTATTTTGAAATGTACTTGCAGGCTGATTCTACTCAACCGTTCAAATTTTCCTTTCTTTTTCTCGTTTCAGTGCCCCATTGAATGGTTTCACTTTAGCTGTGTTAACCTGACGACCAAGCCCAAAGGAAAATGGTAAGACTAAATCAAACCACATGGAAACGCAAATTTATACATTAATATATGTATAAATATAAAACAATGTATTTATATATATAGATATTTATACATATACATATATGTATTTATACACACACACACGCATATATATGTATTTATGTATCACATAGAGGGTGCTGTCTTCACCAGCATATAGTGCTCTATGTACAAAGTAGAGAGCGTTCATTGCAGAAATACAGAAAAGGAAAAGACCGATTCTCTGTTACTCTGAGTTTCATGCGAAAGCACTCGTCAGACTTGGCTAGTCTGTCTGACGATTGCTTTCGCACGAAACTCAGAGTAACAGAGAATCGGTCTTTTCCTTTTCTACATTTCTGCTATATATTTATTTATATACATCTTCATAAATTTAATGCATAGCCTGATAGCTCATAATCTCGGCCGTCATTTTTGTTCTAGGTACTGTCCTCAATGTACAATTGAACGACGTGAAAAAGGGAAGAAGTGAAGTTGATTAAGATGTAAACATGTTTTCGTGTCACCATTTTATGTAAAATAATTCTCTTGTAATGATACATGTGTATTTACTTATTTTAAAAACGTGTGTACCTTCAGTGGAGGCCTCTTCTGACGATCAATGTTTGCTAGGGGGCAAGTGTTGTTGATAAATTTATGTTAATTCACGAAGTCACGATATCTCGATGAGTTTTCTCATGCACTGATAGCATTGATGTACCTTCAAGAGCTGTTCGTTGCTGGAAGAATTTCGCCACTTTTTCATCACGAACACGTTACCTTCTTCGTTCATTAAGGAGTCATTTATAGCTCATACTTTCGAGTAGTCTTCCAATTATCCCTCCCCAGACCTTAAAAAATTATACGCTTTAAGTCGTTCTTTGAAACTGAGGATGTTTGAAATCTTAGATAGTATCTTCAGTAGATGAGGCTGTTTTCCAAACAAATTAAAGTATTTTCAAAAGTTAATCGCTTCTGAAGACAATCATACAAGAGCAAGGCGTAAATTTTGAAAGTGGCTTTCTGAAATCCAGCTATTTACACAAAAACTATTACAGTAAATGCCTCAAGAAAGCTGTTGATATTCATAATTCAAGGTTCCCGTATCAGTTTTTCTTCATTGTGATAATCTTTTTAATTTCTCAGATAATTAAGTACGCATTGGAATTGGTATAAAAATGTTCATAAGAAAAAGTACGAAAATAAGAAATAATGGAAGAAAATTATCGACGCAATTAAATTCTAAATTGTACAAGGTCCATAAAACCATATGTTTAAATGGTGGTAAGGATTTGATGATCAACATGAATTGAAGTCCCATAATTATCAACTATCTCATCAGAATTTCTGGAATTACGAACAAAATCAATGCTTGAATTATAATCATACACTGTGCCGTTCTCTTAGCAAAATAGTCTGCAGCTGTGGGTCCAGATGGATGTGAATTGTCTTTGATTAAAATCAAGCGAGAGGTGAGATGACAGCCTCAATCTTTTCATTTATTAGGAAGGCCTTGTTTATAAGCATTTCGAGACGAAAACTCCACTAAACCAAAATTGATCTTTTCTAAAATGGATCTGCTTAGAGACTGATGACAGAGTTATTTGGCAATAATTACTGCATTTACACGATTCTGCATATAAAGGCTTCAGTGGTCTTATACCAAATACAAATGTTTCGTGAATAAGTGTGCCTGGGGCGAATGGATGATTGCGAAAGCGGAAATCTCAAATCCTACGGAAGGTCTCTTTGAGAAAGAAAAGCAGCCACTACTTATTAAAACGAAATAGCCTTCCTTGAGACCTTGCATAACAAGACATCGACGACGATGATGACTCCGAATCCTTAAGGCAAGACATTGTGAGCAGCAATAAATCCGTGGAACTTAAAACACCTAGATGCTGAAGGGGGAATGACAACGAAAATAACCCACGTCAATGATCTGAAATTTGTGTCCAGCGATCACAGTTTTTTGATAACGAATAGGCTTTTTTTAAATTTTCATTGATGCATTTCAGACTAAAAAGACAAGGAATGATTAACTGGCTATTCATCTAATTGCCTCTCACTGCAGCAGCGAGAAACTCGTCAAAGGTATAGTTCAAGAAAAATCCTTGAGAAATGACAAGGGGATTGCTAAACACAAAGCTAATAAAGTCTTAATTCTCAAATTCGTGCTTGGTCATCAGAAAAGGGGAAACTTCAAACCGAATCTCGCCAGACTCCCGGGTTGGCAAAGTTCGCGTTAAAAACGCAACATTGACCTGCCACCTATTGCAAAACGCGGTTCACTTGAAGCAAAACGCAGGCTATACATTATTCTAAGAAATATAACGGGAAAGGAATAATCAACATACCCCTGGAAGTATCTAGGAATCAACTGGAACGTAGGGCGAGTTGGAAGTTTGTAGAAGGAGAGAATCAGGCAACGAATCGTAATTCAAAGGCATTGTACAAATAAAAGAAGAAACCTCAAAGCTCATGAATGAACAGGACTGCGTGCAACAAAACACAAGGGAATGGAAGATGGAGCAGGGAACTACGAAACACAAGGGAATGGAAGATGGAACAGGGAGCTACAGGTTACGAAGGCCAAGGGAATCGAAACGCCTGGGAGCACAGAATGGCTACCAGTAATCAGTGACAAAGGAATTCATATTGCTTGCAAGGGGTTGAGAATATTCGATGCCTCAGTAGAATATTGTTTCTTCGAGGGGACAAAACACCATTCCATGCAAATAAATTTGGACCCGATGTAATTGGGATGAAATGAAAACGATGGGGGCAACGGAGGGGAGATGTGGATTATTGTCAAGACTGAACAACGAATTGCTTCTTGAAAATAAATTTAAGTCTTATCTACTATAAGATGCGTGCTAAGTGGCTTACTTCTGACAAATAAAAAACTGCGTCACATACTCGATTCTAACCTTACGAGAAATCGAAGACAGAGCTCTGAGTATTTTCTAGGTATGTGGATTTTTACGGGGCGGTTACCCATTACCTTCCTCACCAAGGGTGCTTCCGTTGTCAACCATGCAGGGTTCGAACACACAAGCATGCATTACGAGATCATACACTTGAGTCAGTGCACTACAACACCATTTGTGACAAAGGAAGGAGTGGAGATTTCGGCTGCAGAGGTGAAATAAGATTAATTGAATAACAGAGTGGGAGTATCTTATCTAGATAATTAAAAATATTCATGAATCGATAAATCGTCAATCATCATGGTGATCGATGGGAGGTGGATTAGCGGATAAAGCGGGGCTATTTCCCCCTTGCGTTAAATAACCGGCCACACCAACAGGGCCAGTCAAATATCCAGCGTGACTTGATTCAGAAATAAATAGATCATGCTTTTGATCACGATATGATGACCAAATCTGGCTTGAATCTAAAATTTCGTTCACCTGGAAACAATAAATAAAAATTAGCAGAGAGTACAAAACAGGGTAAATGATTTTAGATGGGCAGAAATCGAAATTCCAACGGAGGTAGATTTTATATTCAGAATTATGATAATGGCAACGTTTATTATAAACTATCCTAAAAGCAAAAAATCTGCCAAAGCAGAAAAAGGCTGGGTTCCTTCACAAAGTTCCCCCGAAGTCATGTGTAAGGGTAAGCAGGTAGATAACAATGAAGATTCTTCTAGGGACAGTGAAGGATGGACTTGACAAACTCAACAACGAAGAAGGAGATCAAGAGGAAGGAGACGAAGAAGGAGACGAAGAAGGAGATAAAGAGGAAGGAGATGAAGAAGACGAAGGAGAAGGAGAGGGCGAAAACGAGGGAGGACGAAGAAGGAGATGAAGAAGGAGACGAAGAAGGAGACGAAGAAGGAGATAAAGAGGAAGGAGATGAAGAAGACGAAGTAGAACTAGAAGGAGAGGGCGAAAACGAGAGAGAGGACGAAGGAGAGGAAGAAGAAGAATGAAAAGAAGAAGAGCCATTTTACAGAAAACCGATGAGCAGACGTAGACGACCTGGTCAACTCTTTAAAAGATTACAACGATACTTTTGAAAGCACTGAAATACACAACTTACTTCGCCACCGTTGGTTAGATCGCGTGACATGGACTTCAACGCCTTGACAATTTGGGCCTTGCATCCAGCTGGATTCTTGACATCACGTAAATGACCATCCAGTAAACTTATCAAATATTGAACCAATTCAACTCGAATGGCCTAAGGAGAGATATACATGATACAATCGACTATGAAGTATTGGACTTGTGGCAGTTCTTATTCCACAAAGATCGATGTCTGTACTAATATAATTCAGCACTGAGGTACAACCTTCAATGAATGACGCTCATGTACTCAGTAGGATTAGCAATCAGTAGAATTAGCTTCTATAACCATACCACATTTGATTTCATCGTAAATCATTGTTCTCTTGCCCTGCCAGGCAATCTACTAGTGTGAATTACTCGTATCGTTCTAATCTAACAAGGTGCACTGCTATGAAATGCATTGCCATGCAGCATACTAAACAGAGTGCGCCAAAGTATAGCCTGGTGCACTTAATCTTGCTGCACCTAAAATGCTTCTTATTTGAATTTCTCTCATTGAAAATCAACAGACCTGCGCAACAAGTTCGCTGTTTTCCTTCTCGAACATCCGGTTAAGAGCCTCGGCTGCAATATTCAAACAATCTGGCCTCGCCTTCATCGCTTTCACCATTAACCTTAGGCTTTCTGTTTGAGCCATCGTTCGTACGCACATCTGCAATGAAACATTTGAACGGCATTTTCAATAAAAAACCATTGACTATCATTGATTGAAATGATGCCGATGCCTGCTATGATTGGTGTGGTTGATTGTGATTGTGACTTTGAAAGGTATCAGTTAACAATGATCCTGAATGGTGATTATAGAGGTGGTTATCATAATGATTATGATTACCATTATGGTGATCTATGACGGTGAAGTCAATGGTTTCAATACTGAGAAAACTTGCAATAGTACAAAAAAACCTTGTTTACCTCGTTGTCTGATAGGCAATGAATAACAAGCAATGCCGATTTGGGAATGGCATTATTTGATGATCCCATAACTTGGAAGATTTGTGGGATATGACCCAATGCGGGAACCTGGGAGACAAAGAGAGTTGGAAACTTAACGGCAAGGATGAAATTTACGATAAAAGAGAGCCATAGATAGGAGGCTATCGTATTTGCGAAGTGAGAAAATTTGCTTGAATTCAAATCAGTTGACTTAGCTTTGCTTTTTGTCTGTCACATTATCCCGAAAAGTTTGTTCCAGTCATCATTGCTCGTATCAACTATCTTATTCTGCTCTTTTCGTAGATATTTCAATCATGGGCGCAAACTGATCTCGTCAAACGGGGGCCTTGACAACCGGACAACTGCCCTCGTTCGACGGCTGCGTGCTCGGGGCACTAAATGCTATCAGCGGCCTCCCAGCCGTTGCGCCCAATGGTCACGATGTATTCGGAACGCCTCAATAGATGTTGCGCAACATTGCAAACGCGGAGTGTAAAGCAACCAGTGACAATAGCAATAATGATCTATTAATTTTAATAAGCTGGTATTTTAGCTAACTCTGAGCAACAGAAATGCGAGCTAATTTAAACAAACTGTTTACAATTTAGAAATAAAACAAAAACTACCATAAGTTGCAAAGTATAAAACTAATAATCATTATCTACACATTTTACGATCACATTCATCTCAACTACAATTTCTGATGTTCCCTTTGAATATGGCAGCTGATGATGCTCTTTTTATTATGTCAGTCATCAAACTCAACACGCGAGAAACGTCGCTTAGTAGTTCGTTATTACCTGATCAGCTAAGGGTGGTTGTGCAGAAAAGAGACAAATCAATGCTTGTGTTACAGTCTCAATAACCTCGTCCTGAAAGGATGAAGGAGACGAAACTCTTGAATAGAAAAGGGATCAAATTTGGTTTGGTACAGAACATGAAGGACAGGGTATGCTAAAAGGAATAACGCATCGAATTTCATGAGCGAAAAATCATGATAAAGATTGGAACGAACTAGCACGTGAATTCAAATGATCAGATAAAAAGGCAAAAAAACGCGTTAAATGATAGAAGATTTACTCAAGTGGTGAAACAAAGCAAGAAAACTGATTTGAAATATAGAAGAACTGCATGAATTAACTAAATCGAAAAAGAAAAGAAAAACAGTTTCCAAAACGTACTGATGCTCTAAGAATTGAAAAAACAAAAGCGAATTCTTGGTCCTACCGAAAATCCCGACCTAGTCGTCAAAATAACAAACTTGTCCATTATGGCCACCATAAACTCTTTCGGCTTTCTCAGCACCTGTCGCGAAAGCAAGGCGAACGTAAAAACAATGCAAAGCTACACTGAAAACTCTTGACGAGAGAGAACTAGTGTGCGAATTAGCGTGTCACCACAGTGGTGCGAATTATGCTGTTGTTTGAAATTGGAACGCAGAAAAACGCGAGACTTACCCAGCTAGGTTGAGCAATGAACAGTCTCAAGAAAACGCCACCAACGACCAGTTCTCCTTCAACGTCGTCGTATTTGATAGCAAAGTCATCAGGAATCTTGAATAAACAAAGGGTTACTTGGCCTTCTATTCTCCCGAAAAGAATAGTTACGTGGGAGTAAAAATCTCTTTAATGTGCATCAGCTAATATTCGAGACAGAATGTACTACACTATCAAGCTGTGTTTATCAAGCAGGGCCCCAGTACTTACCATGGACGTGACAACACCTCGTGATTACAAAATCAAGACATTTTTAACAAATATAGCAATATATAATAATGAAACCTATCATTCACGAAGTCAATGAGCTATGAATCAAGGAAATCAATTTTTTTGAAACTTAACGGCATATTCGATTTTTAGCGTAACAGAAACCAGAGGCAGCGCTCCGAGCTTTTCTTCTGAATAGGTTCAAATAGGCGTACACGTATCCGTCAAGTGTAACCACATGAAAAGGACATAGCATGCTTGATTCATATCGTAGCAGAAATCTGAGACTGGGTTCTGTGACATTTGCAGATAAGTGGATTTTTCTATTGTGACCCGTGCAGGGTTGAGGCCCGTGCATGGTTGAGGCCCGTGACCTCTGAATCACGAGTTGGGGATCTTAAGACATAACACTACAAAGCCATTAACTCAGTCAAAACAGATAACAGAATGAGGTACCTTCCATGTTACGTATGGGTCATCCTTTTGTGCATTGAAATGACTGAACAAGAAAAAATGAAGAAGTCCGGATTAAATGACGAGGCTGACAACTCAAATGGTAGAGAGAAGTATGGTGAGATCTCGAGTCACTCTTGATTTGATGCAGTAACGGAGCCATTTCTTAGTGACTCCTGTTGGGGAAAGACCATGGTCACCTTTACAAACCTCCAACGGAGAAGAAAGAAGGGGGCAGGCTAACAGGAGAGAAGGTAAGACCAAGTGTATTGATATCAGATTTGAAAGAGGACGAGCCATAGACAAAGAATGGAGGGCTTTGTCTTGGTTTACTATCAAAGACTGAAATTAGAAAATCAGCAAATGGCAATCTATTTTGAAGGCCAAAAGATATAAATTTCGTCGTAAAGTAAGCCGTCATGCTTCAGTAGAAATAAACGTGTGTAAATTCTCACTTGTCTTTCAATTTATTCACGGTTGCTGCCACCCGTTCTCTTGCTTCGTCATTCCAAATCAGTTCGGGATTCTCATGGTTCGCTGGGAGTCAAATGATAAAAAGAGATTTGTCCCACGTTGATACAAGAACGGCTGCACTAATTACTGATTAACATGGTGAAAAATCATTGAAAATGCAGCAAATGTCTTAAAGTGTAGAAACAAATTAAAGATAAAAGCTACGTAACCAGACACTGGATAGTGTAAATAAAGCACCCCCAGTTTGCGTTTAAACGCTTCGCATTTTGATTTATAATGACAAGCTTCTGATGAGTGCAACGAACGGAAGCATCACTTCTTCAATAACGTGGTCATTAGCCTCCCAACTTGTTATCAGTTACACCGACATGTGATCATTAACACTCTGACATGTGAACACTTACCTTCGAACATGTGTACACTTGCTTCAGGACTGTCTCTCATCGCATCCATGAAAATTGAAGGCAAAAATTTTGACAAAACGATTTTCACTCTCGGGCCTATCAACTTATCCGACATAATTTTTGAAAACAACTCGGCTGTTCGCGATCTTACATTTGGGTTGGAGGAATTGCAGAACAAATCCAGCAGATAAATAAGAGCTCCTAGGGAAAAAATTCAACTTACAGGCAAAGGTAAGTTTTTAAGGAGAACATTCAATTATAAACTTTGCATCAAAAAGAATGAAAAAGAGCCTTCTGGCGAATCACTCTCTGGACGACGAGAAAGTGCACAATCAGAAGAATGCCACGACAGCAATACGAAGTGACAGTCAACCAGTCTCAGGCGAAGAGGATTTGAGTCCAAAACTTAGTTTTTCTCGTGACAAACAGCTTTTAATCTGGAGTAATAACCAGTTGCTTATGATTTACAAACAAATCAGAAAATAAATAGGGATAAGCGTGGTAATGATGGAAACTATTTCTCATAAATAACATTCGCAGATTTACAATATTCCATTATGACGAAAGTTAATCTTGACCATCACTGTCCAAAAAAGGGCGTGGTATTTAACCCTTACCACCCTAAAAAATGAAACTTCAAAATGTTAAGAGTTCTGGATTAGTCCAGTCCTTGTCCCTCTTAGAAAAAACAAAACATTGATCTGATACATACGTTTATAATCAATTGATCTATAAAAAATAATGATAATGATTTCGAATCTCGAAATGTACCTTTGGCCATTGCTTCCTTCACGATTTTCGTATTCGACATGAGTGCATGGAGTGTTTCCAGTATGAGCAATCGACCTGTTGGCAATATAAAAACGCTAACACGTTATTATGAAGTACAATAGCGCTTCTACTGAACAGGAATTCCATGCTGCAATTCAAAGACGAGGATTGGAACGAGGTAGAGGAAAACACGTGATTACTCTGAAAATATTGGGGATACTGACTTGATGGAAGCGTGTTCAGAGTGAGGAGCAAGTAGGCCAAAACATCAGAATCTGCAATATTGGCCACACATTTACTGTTGCCCGTTACTCCAGCAATGACCTGAGAAGAATGATACAGCGTTTATGATGCAGCACAACGATCAATCGAAGCAATAAACTAATGAACTATGCAAAGAAAAAGACAGGAATAACGTGTTTATAAACATGTACTGAAATTCCCTTAGAACAAGGACATATGGGGCCAGTGCTCTTTATACTCCCGTAAGACTAACAGTTTACATGCCGACATTACAGCAAGATGCCGTGGAGAGTATGGAAGTCCATAGCAATCTTGCAGCCACAACATACTATACGACCCTGTTGCAAAACCATACCGAAATTGTCTGAGGATTCAGCTATAAGACCAATGGGCCAATGGGACTCAAGTCACTTTTTCAAAATCTGTCTACCGTTTAGGTAAGCGGTGTACAAACTTCTGCTGAATGCAGCAGGAAAGTTGAATGCCATATCCGAAACGATGGTGGCGGAGCACCTTATAAAAGAGGTACCATCCTGAGCCACGGCAACGTGGGGTGGGGAAACCAATGCCTGTCCTCGCCACGCGATACCCCAAATTTTACCCCAGGCACCCATCAAGTGCCGGGTGGGCAAAATGATGGGATAAAGAAATGGGAACGAGGATGCCTCTTACCCAGGACCTTCCATCCAGTTGTTATGTGCTTTAACTACTATACCAATTGTAGTCATTTTTTATTTAATCTGATTCAATTAAGGATGGCAGCCCTTCCGCCGGAGCTGATTTACAAGGGCCTTCATCATTTTGGAAAAAATATGATTGATTGGCAAAATAAAATCCCTCGATCAAAGACGAACAAGAAATTCCACCAAACGATCCCCAAAAACTTGCCGTGTTGAATTTATGATTCGTTGTAAAAATTAAGAGGAAGAATCAACATGTAAGGGTTCGCTTAAAAATATACATGCAAATGAAGATTCATTACGACGAAGCCCAATGGAAACCTAAAATAGAACGTTGTTCTGTTTTAAAACCGTTTTACGAAACGTGAACAAAGACAGCCATGGAAAAACTAGGCTTATAAGCATAGCATGGCTTAGCGCCAAGTGAAAAAAGCAAGCTCCAGGAAATGGCATACCTCCAATGCTAATTGCTGTAATCGTGTTGCACCCGTAAGTCGTAAAAGAGAAAACAGGAGCTTGAAATGGCCAATGCAACGAATTTCAACCCCTGAGAGGGAATTGTAAAAAGTCAGTCGGCTGTGGGAGTGAAATGAAATGGGAAACAAAATGCAGGTAAACTGTGTTTAACATAGTACACAATTGTCAGGTGGCACATTGATAACATAAAATACATCTCCTGAAGTGACATACTTGAACAAACATGTGAATTTACTGATTCATTCATTTATCAAGAAACTCCTATATTCAGAAGAAAGTCTAAGAGTCACGAAGTGTGACCACGTTGAAAGAAAGGGCTAGGATACAGCTTGATGAGAGTCACAAAATCTACCCAAAGGTTCAAGAATCAAAAGGAATCTTGACAACACGTCTTATCATGAGCATGGCCCAGTACACTGCTCAATAAGGATAGCTTCATTGTGTCCTAAAATCACCTTATGATTTATGAATCACAAAATTATTGATATGACATCACATTATCACGAAAGACAAGGACAACGATGGACCAGCGTCACTTTTCAGTGTCCTACAATCCACATCAAGAATTATGACTAATGGGAATCTTGACATGACGCATATAACGAGAAAGGGTTATTAAAGAGTGTAGGAATGCTGATTCTTTCGAAACCAATGAACTAGCAATAATTTTCGTTTTGAGGATTTGCCGTAGAATCCAATTATCATCCGTTAATATTTTAACATCTTGGGACAGGGGGGCTCTCTCCTCAATCAGTTTACTTATTGAGAGAGGTCCTCCTTTGAGCAACTGTCTCCACACAAGGTGCTCCTTTGTGTAGTCATCGTATTTCCTTTCCGTTTAATTGTATACATTTTCTGCAACAGTTAGCTTTGATCTTGCTTTCCTCTTGCTTTCCTGAATTTTAAAACTTGCCATCTTTCAAATCCAAGATCAGTAAACTTGATCCGATCTCTCTCTCCTCTTAGCATTTCACTTTCTTCTTCCTTCATTTGTCGAGGCTTTGCATAGGCCACCATGGCCTTTCCCCAACATAACTCACTAAAAAAACAATTCGCATGTGAAGTTGTCATTATGATTTGTATGTAATGGTATGTAATTATAATAGTAAGAAACTGAACAGAAAGAAACCAAACTGACAAAATCCAGTGAAGAGCGTAAGAGTTGAGGAAATCCATCAGTGAACTAAACAGAGAGGGAAATCCTTTATAATCAAGAGACTTTCAAATTTACTCCTGGTGGCAGAAAGTTCACCAGAACTCATAGATCTAAACAAGAATTACCTGGAGAATTCTTGATGACGTTTCTCAAAGCTTCGAGAGCCATTCCTATTTTCTCTAAGCGGTCCCGATGTCCCCCTGTTTTACTTGTGTCAATTTCTGATGACGTCAACGCCATAAGGGAATGCAAATACTAAAAATGAGATAGATATAAAAAATACTCAGGTATATGAATAATATTGGCTCATCAAGTAGCTGATTGACTGATCGACTTATGGTGGAAGTATTCAAAGATTCTGCAACGCTCACCTGCGCTTGTGATCCGAGATAATCTATCAATGCTTCTCCGAATTTATGTGGTTCCTGAAAATGAAAAGGATGTTTATCAAATAAGGATTTAAAGGACACGGTTAATCTTGCATTGATCGGAATGTTTCTAACAAATTATGTTCAAATATAACCACGAGTTATAGTTCTCATGGGATATGCAAAGTATAATCTGACCCAATCATTACTATTAAATCACCTCTAACGGAAATGTCGGCTGCTGATTGTAAATACGGACAAAGATTTCACCAACGATAAGCTCTTTGCTGTGAGCAGAGAAGACGAACTCAGCGCCAAAAGATGGATCACATTCGCCCTGAAAGTCAGACAACGACGAAAAATATTGAGAGCTGAAAACATGAATACATTCTTAGCATAAATCAATCTCTTTATAAGAATGATTTAGAGTAGAAATAACAAATTACATTGGCTTAGTATAAGAGGTCAGAAATATCACCTAAATGTTTCGATATCATAATATTTTGCAACTTCAATATCTCTCTTTGGAAGGAAAAATTGGTGCAGAAGAGGGCAATTCCATTAAAAGTAGAGAATTTCATCACACGTTAGAGACTGTTTCATATTCTAACAGTGATGGCGCCAGAGGGTGGCAAGGGGGCTACAACCCCCGATCGGGGAGAGCTAGCCCCCCAATTGGAAAATAGTCAAGTCTGTGAACAATCGACAAGCTTCTGCGAATTAATAATCTAGCCCAATTGTTGCGGAACGTAGCCATCTGTCGGGGAAATCTTGGCGACACCCTTCAATTCTAAGCGACTTTTCAACTGTACACACACATTGATAACAGTTTTTGTTGGATAAAGCATCAATCAAATTTGAACAGTCTTTAAAATGAAGTAAAAACAAACAGAAAAGAAAAAAGAAGAGGCTTTTTGTTACGATGCAACTGGCCCGAGAGCAAAAGGAAAATGATTCATCCTCATACAGGTACAATCGACGTATGTACTGAATATGACGGGAGACTTGTCGTTACACTGTAACATATACATACAGAATCAATTTTCAACTCTTGTTGAGACTCGAGGAAATCCGTCAACTCTGCACGTGTACTGTTATCCCATACCAGATAAGGATTCTCCGTGTTACTGTTGAGGAGCTTGAGAACCTGACAAAGTAGAAGATAGATTCGTCAATAAATGGGCTGATTAACTGGATGAAATTCGGAAAGAAATTTTTCCTAGTGGGTTATGTTGAGGAAAGGCTATGGTGGCCTATACAAAGCCCCAACATAGTACGAAAAAAAAAAGCGAACAGCTAAGAGGATAGAGAGATAATATCAAGTTTATTGGTCTTAGATTTGAAAGATGGCAGGTTGTAGGACTCAGGAAAGCAAGAAGAAGGCAAGACGTTCCATAAATTGCATGTTCTTGGGATGAATGATGATTTGTGAGATAGAGTTCGTGAAGTAGGCAGTGAAACTTGGAAAGGGTGTGAATGAGTTGAGCTTCTGGTGGTCCTGACACGCCTCAGAGGAACTGGAATAATATCCCTGATCTCCTGAGAAAAATGTCCGCTAAAGTATATGTAAAGAATGGAAAGATCTCCAACTAGACGACGATGGGAAAGAGGTTGGAGCGATTTGGTGAGGTTAGGATTATTGATGAGACGAATGGCACAGATCGCGTTTGGGTGATTCAGCACTGGAGTGTCAGTTGAAAAATTTACACGTCTCACTAGGTTTCATTCCTTTTTCATACATTGTTAATGGACACTGAGAAGCTTTTTGCTTATCGAGCAGTGTCCAGGTCCTTCCTCTCGATGTGACCACACCTCGTGATTCATACGCCTGAAATTACAGAGAGCTGGCGACTCTCCTAACTCTGACTGAAAGTTTAGCTGAGGGTGGATTCCAACCACTGACCACAAGATCAATGCGCAAGAATCTACCACTGAGCTATCCTGACACCTAAAAGCTTCCATTTTAGATAGGAAGATAAGGTATCATCAATTTGATGCTAATGAGATCTGATCGATTGGTCTCCAGCTTCATAGTGCCGTGCGTTGATAATTAAATGTGAATATCACAACATCAAGAGGCAGAAAAGACAGCAATGGAAAGATAACATCAGGAAAAATATGGGAAGAAATTGAAGTGCGGGAGAATATGCCTGGACAGAGGAGGATGGAGACCAACACTTCAGGCAGCTAACCCAGAAATAGGTAATGCCTTGGTAATAAGTGGACTGACAGTCACTTGAAATTCACTAAGGCGGGTAACAAAATCTCCTGAACTAGCAACCAACCATTTGTCACCAATAAAAGTAACTTCGCATTGAATCTTGTTTACACATGTGACTGACCATCTATCATTTACTAGATCTTGATTGGTCTATTTGTTGTGCATTGTTCTATCTTATGATAATGAGAACTTACGTCATACAGAATGCAGTTAAATTCATTGGTTTTAAACTCTGAAAGATACTGCCATGAACTGAATTGCATACCTCGTGCGCTTCCACTTTGCTGAGCTTCTTTGTCACGTACAAAGTCAGTAGGGCAGTCAGTGACTTCTTGACTGCTGGGTTGTCTGGTGTGTTATCGGGCGCGTCTGTTACGAAGCGAAATCAAATATGTGAATAGAGAAGTTGGAAATGTGAGAATGAATCACTTGTGGACTGAAGAAACGCAACCCAATTGTAAGAGCCCATTTACAGAAATAAAGAACTATTCAAGGGGTAAAAGTTTCTTCCTTGAAAGCCAAAAGTGGATAGATCAAGAAGATAATTCACGTTAAGAAGGAGGAACAGGGCTAAATTTGCCTCTTGATGGCCTGAGAGAAAAATTGATGACAACAGTATGCTGAAATACACATTGCGTCATAGTGGGAAAAATTGTCAAAAGAAACCGATGTAGGGCGAGTAATATTTGCGAGCCAAATACCAAGTGCATCATCCGTAGGATTTTTTAAGTAACGGGTAAGCAGACTATGAGCTGATTTAGCAACAACGAAATTTCTCACCCAAGAATCCTCCCATACGGGCGAGAGCCCTGATGCAAAGTCTTGCTAAGTTATTTGCGATTTCCTGAAAGCGAATTTCAACAAAATTTCACTATATGTCTATGGTGTTACAGATGTCAACAGGTGGAAGAGGTTCTGAGAATGGGTGATGGGTGGGTGTATTGGATGGTGATGATGGATGAAGACGATAATGATGATGATAATAATTGATGATGATGTTGATGATCATGATGACGATGATGATGATTATGATGACGATGATTATAATAATGATGATGATGATGATCATGATGACGATGATGATGATTATGATGACGATGATTATAATGATGATGATGATGATGATCATGATGACGATGATGATGATTATGATGACGATGATTATAATGATGATGATGATGATGATCATGATGACGATGATGATGATTATGATGACGATGATTATAATGATGATGATGATGATGATCATGGATGATGATGTTGATGATCATGATGACGATGATGATGATTATGATGACGATGATTATAATGATGATGAAAATTGATGATGTTGATGATAATGATTATGATAATAATTTACGATAATAATTTATGATGATGATGCTGAAGATGGTCATCATGATGACAATAGTGATTGATGATTGTGACAAAGAGGATGCTGATTATGATTATGATCATGATAACGATCCCGAATATTACCATTTCGAACATAATTGATTGCAACGGCAGAATGAGCAACTAAGAGATGTATCCTAATGTTTATCTTTATCTTAAAGGTGACTATGGTCCTTCTGAATAGAATGATTACGACATCATGCTCAGTAATTAAGGGCAATTTGCAATCAGGATTAAAACGATCTGTTTCGAAGGCGGCTAAACTGTTGATGATAGAATGATACTGGTATCATTGACACTGATGATTATCTTTAAGACATTCTTGTTGGTGGCCTTGGCAAAATTCTATAAATGATATGATAAAGCATTTACCTGTTGATTCGTTTCTTTAGAAGCCTCAACCCCACTTTCAGCCAGAGTGTAGTCGTATTTGAAAATGAATATAAGCAGATGCCAAACAGCACCGGACTACGAACAATGGTAGAAGCGTAAAAAAAAGTAAGTTTGAATTGAGATCCAACCTCGATGCGACCTTCGGGGAGCACCTTGTTAGAGAGGTACCATTCTGAGCCGGGGTATTGGAAAAAAGCTAGGTCATCTAGTCCTTACTCGCGGCAATGCATACTTGGCTTCATACAAGGCATCCATTCACTGTAGAGTGGAAAGACGACGAAGGTCCAAGAAAAAGATGACGAAATTCCAAGAAAAAGAATCAAAATTCAGAAACCTGCAAAAACAGAGTCTGCAGCCAAAAATCGATGCTGAAATTGCTGATGCATTCTGCAACTGCACAACACAAGTTCGGCACGCCCTGGAGGAACAAAGGGAAATAGCTGATTAATACTCGTGTTGTATTTAAATGCATTAAGGCTTATAATTAGTCTGTGAATCCCCGATCGGAAAAGGCTGGTTTCCGAGGCAATGGCCTAGGCATTTAAGTAGCAGCTTTTCAAAGAAATCAACCGTAGAAGACTGTAAATCTCGAAAATATTCACACCCTTTACAAGTTTCACTGCCTAATCCACCAATTTTATCCCAAAAATCTACATACATCCATAGAAACTGCAATTTATGGAACGTCTTGCTTTCTTGCTTTCCTGAATCTTGCAACTTGCCATCTTCAAATCTAAGATCAATAAACTTGATCTGACCTCTCTCTCTCCTCTTGGGTGTTCGCTTTCTTCTTTCTTCCTCTGTTGGGGCTTTGTATAGGCCACCACAGCCTTTCCTCAACATAACTTGCTAAATTAAGCTACAGTGCAAGCATCTTATATTTGAGAAACTTTATGTCCAAACCCACAGCTGTTAGAAAATTATTGATATTCAGATCCTTTTTATGTCAGATCCAAGATCACAGCATAATGTCACTAATTGTTAAATCATAGTTGAAATTTCGCCATTTTGTATGCAGTGTCCAACGACCGGCAATATCTGAAGATGCTTGAATGCCACAATCAAATTTAAATTGTCATCTATCTTCCCATATCCAAATGATTTTGAATGTGGCCTAAGCCGAACATTTCGATTTACTGAACTTCCGTTCTTCTCTTAGAGAGGGGGCACACGAATTCTTCCATATTCTTGATGAGTATTCTGTGCCTCTTTATGTCGTCTCTGCTGGCATTGGAGGTTTGTGAAGTTTAATTTCTCGTGTATCACGACCGGCAATATCTGAAGATGCTTGAATGCCACAATCAAATTTATATTGTCATCTGTCATTTATATGAAAATAATGATCACTTCATTATTAATTTTTAGCTTCTTGAGTAGAAAAACCAGCGAAACATATACAGTATACTATTCTTCACTCCGTGAAATTCATCTTCAACTGGGTACAATAGCGGTTTCGCTTAATGCAACTCAATGGAAAGCTTTACATCTACCGGTTGAATTCTGACATTTCGGGAGTTTTTTCCATCACACGATTACAAACTTCCTATTTTAAAATGAATTTTCAACAGAGAAGACAGTACTTACATGATAAAACAAAATCGCGGAGAGATCTTTGACAATATCTGGAATCTCAGTTATTTTCTCCCTGCATTCCTCGAACTGCGCAGCGACCGAATAGCAGCGGACGATGTGGAGGCAGACTTGAATATTGATGTCACTCTCTTTGGAATCTTTGTACAATGAAGAAATGCAGCGATGGAAAGCGTCTTGCAGTACCTACCAACAAAACGTGGTATCATATCAAAAGAATTTAGGTAGCAGCAGACATGTCTTAAGGTCCACCGAATAAAAGGAACAAGGTGATTGACTCTATACTACCATTGAATCTATATCTTATTGAATCTATAGCTTATTGAATCTATAGCTTATTGAATCTATATCTTATTGAATCTATATCTTATTGAATCTATGTTCATAGGATTTGCTTAAAGACGGCTCTCACCCTTCCTGGAGTAAAATAAAAATAATACATATCATTTCTCAATTGATCACTGATTTAGACTTATCTTGTAAGCCATACAACTTAAGACATGCTGTTGATCACAGAATGTAGCTACACGCTGCGTATGTTTTTCTAATGAATGTGAGCAAAAACCAGGCTCACCAGGCTCAAACTACCTATGTATTAGATAGGGTTACAATTATAGTTAGCTAGGATTCTAATGAAAGGTTTCTGTATTATCATATCACTATTATCATACATACGGCACCAGTGAATGCATGGTGGGTAATGGTGTGCAAAACGACACAAAGCAATGCAGCATCAGAGTGTCCCAATGGGAGAACCTTGCTGGGTATCGTACACCCTGGCACACTAATGCGAAAAAAGTGTGCGGGAGGGCGAGACTGCAAGAAACAGGGCCCTAGCTGAAGAAAGAGCAAGGTGGAAGTAGAGAGAAAGCCAGCCGCAGCAGCAGTCAACCTTCGTATACGCCAATGCCCAGAGACACTGCCAATCGCGCTCTTCAGCCATCGTCTCTCCTACACGGACGGATGCCACCGATCCTGCAAAAGCTGCGTCTGGCTTCTTACAACCATGCATGACAGCAACGTCTGACGACTGCAATTTTACATCGCAAAACGAATTAGTCATTCAAACTGACCATCTTCCGCGACTGCCATATCATGGCTAAGAATTCAGCTCGTATGACATCAAATACGACCATTGTGCATATGCTCTGATGAGTGTCAGATGAAAGCCGTTTCGGTGTGGTGAACATTGTCAAAGCAATAACATTTACAAACCTCGATTCCCTTTTCTCGCCTAAGCTCCTCCACATTCAATGCAGAGCAGTTGATGGTGTGGAAGGCAAGTTCACTGGCAGCGGGCAGAAGTGGAGTTTTCTTCAAAAACAAACTGCTGTCTTCTGTTTCCATTCTGATCGTCTTAATAAGCATTGGGTATCCTGCATACTTGTATGGTTCCAGCACTGCAAAAGCAAATCACAAAAAATGCTAAGATGAAGAAATATCTTGAATTTCTATACATTGAACCCGAAAGAAGATTTCAGAAAGTGGATTGAATAAAGGGATAAATGATAGAGTCTTTCCGAGCATGATAAAGAGCGCTGAAATAGAAATCCGAGGCGACAAAACAGAGTATACTCGATCCCGAACTTAGCACAAAGCAGAGAAAGACCATCGAGTTCATTCTGGGGAAGAGGATCTGTGCGGGGTTCTATCCTGTTTTTCTCCATCCGTTAGTGCCTTCATTGGGAACGCGCACAAACCCTGCGTTATGATTTCACACGCTTAGCCGCTTAGAAACACATAGACCAATCAAATATGAAGAAATCACTCACCATCTTTATACCTCTTAAACAAAATCGACTGGGCTTTCAAAACGAGGACGATGTTTTCAGGATCTGGTCCGTTGACGTTCTTCCTATTACTGCATAGATATTCGTACGCTTTGGAGACTTTTTCGAAAACATCCTAAAAACAGGAGAGAAAGACTCGTTGTAGAACTGCATAGCAAAAAGTACTCGAGAAATGAAGGGGAACCAATAACAGAAATCTCTCATGTCGATCTCTCCGTCATAGTGTCCCCATAACCGAGGCCGAACACGTCCCCATCTCTACATTAGTTACAGTCCGCAAATCATTTGGTACCCCGGAAATAAAGAGACTTTTGCTTGTCTGTCTAAATTAGCTTCTCTAATAAAAAATTCAAGCGCTGAATTCAGACCACATGAACTGACAAAAACTTTTATCACTTCAGCTCGGCGTCGTCATTTGAACAGCACGCGAAAACTTTCATGCATAAAATTCATCCCCGGTACAAAAAAGTCTGATACTGCTGTCATACATAACACCTAAGACCCATGGAAAAGAATAAACATTCCATTATGATCGGCGATTTTGCATGTTTTAAAGACATAAGCAACACGGCTCTACAGAAGTATTCAAAATGGATAAATGAGTCACGAAAGTGGTGAGGTACAATGTCTCATATGAACAATGATAAACAAATAAAAGGCGAGCTTTTAAACTGGATGAAACACTTCAACTTAAGATTAGCTGTTATAAATGCGTGTACAGTGCTTGTGTCCTTAGAGTCACATCTGAGTACTCATTTACCGACCTCGGAAGGATGGACAGCTGAGTTGACTGTTGGCTTGTGGCTAGTGATTACGACGACGGGATTCGAACCTACGCGAGTAGACCTCGCATGATTCGAGACACGGAGCCTTAACCACTCAGTCACACCACCGGTAGATACGATAGAGGAGGAACATAAAATTACAGAACAAAAAGCATTTAAACAACACGAAAGTAGAAACATACTCTTCCTTCCGGGTTTTTGTCTGGATGGTACTTTTGGGCCATTCTAAAATATGACTTGCGGATTGATGACTCGCTGTGCCTAGAAAATGAATTAATTTCAAGAATGTTTTGGTATCGCAAAAATGGGAATGTAACAATAAATTAATAATCAATATAATAAAGAGAAAGAAAAAGTTCCTACTGAAAACAAAAGTCCATATTAGAAAATATGAAATTTTTACACAATTATAGAGATGAGTTTAAGAGCTCCTTAATAAAGAAATATTTTGATAACTAATACTAAATCGAGACACGAGACAGATTGATTCCTTCGAGACGGTAAAAATGCACAAATTTCATTTAAGTACATAGTATCTTCAATCGCTATACTTCCTTGGTACGCTGTTCTAGGGCACATTAAATTCTAAGGGCATCACATGGCATTGGCCCCTCACTCGTGCTTACATCTACTGATAACAAACGGTTGAAACAAATTGCATCCAACTTCGACGACCATAGAAAACGGATCTCAACCAAAGGATGGAACAACGAAACGTCTCTGACAACAAAATGTTCTGAAAATAAGAATTCTTACTCTTTTCCTTGCTCCAACTTAAGAATATCAAGCGCCTCCTCCATGGATATACCAGAAGGCTTTCTCTCCACTTCGGCTTTCCACGCCTCCAAGATTTCTTTCAGCAGTCTCACCTGTAGGCAAAACCCTCAACAATCAGTAGTTTAGTAAATACTTAAGAATAAGCTTGCCATCTATTTCTACAAATATGTAAATATGTTCATATATATGTATATATAAACACATATATATATATATGAAATAAAAGTATAAATAAGGACAGCAAATATAGATGCATACATGAAATTCACACACATATATAAATATTTTATACATATATTTATATATACGAACGAAAAAATTAATAGATAAATATATATGCATATATACACACATTTATATATTTATATATATATATAGATTTATATACATGAATACTTATGTCTATATCTATATTTGTATAAAGGAAATACTGATAGAGACGTGACACTTACTGGATCCTTGACAGGCCAGTCTGGGAATTTGGCGGTGTCACAAAGATGACGAAGGTAGTAGATATTGCAAAACAACTCGTTCTCCAGTTGCGGATACAAGATGGCTGGTATCGGACAGTACTACAAAGAAAACAACGTTGAAATACAAGGTGATGCAAAGGCAATGCAATGATTTTCAAATACACTTTTTGATTTCTTTGCATCATATGATGCCTCCTACCCTGGTAGCATTGATTGATGTTATCGATATTAAAGCTGTGAAATCAAGACAAAATGACTAAGGCCATATTAAATTTTCAAAAATATAGCTTATCAACTAACAATCATAACATTAATTAATATGATCATAATAATACCTGTTAGGAAAATACCTGAAATGGCAATGCCTGCTATGATCGCGTCTGATATTTTGATGCCTAATACTACAAAACCTGAGATAACAATACCTCAGATATCAAAATATCAGCTACGGGAATACCTGATGATATTACACCAGATACTATAATACCTACGATGGCAATTCCTAATGATATAGTACCTAATATTACAATATATGGCATTATAGTAAATGATGTAAAATACTTCGTATGAAAATAACTGATGCCACCATCTTACCTGATACAAGGCTCTGATATTGCTCTTCAATCGTGGACTGAAATCCGAGATGTGTCTGGCTATTTTCTCTATCATCAATCGCCTGAATAGAAAAACAAAGAAGGGCAGTAAATACTCAATGCTACAAATAGCAAAGGAACACATGTCCAAGAATATAGGCATATTAACCCAAGGGGTTTTCAAAGAAGGGTGCACTTAAACGGCAAAAAAACGTGAGAGAAAGCTGGAAGTATACCTCATCTCATTGCTCCAAATGGCTTCCGGTGTATCGAATTCACCAAGAAATATTTCCGCGAATTTCTCAGCACCTGTTAATGACAAATGTCAATGGCAACTGTCAAAGTGCAAGACCAGCTTACATTCCATTGCCCTGTATTAACACGATGAAAACCCACGAATACAATTGCTTCTCACGGATGTGATATGATAAGCAATTCACATAAGGTTTAGACATTAACACATGACTCCTACCTTTGATGGAACTATACCGTGATGAATTATCAGTGGCAATTCAATAGCACCAAGGTGATTTCGGGGATGAGGGAGTCCTCAGTAAAAGAAACGACGTTTATGCCAACTATCCCTTTTAAGAAACAACAGAGGACAAGACGTCCAATCCGCTTTGAAACTTACCATAGTTTTCAAGATAGCAAATCATGGCTTCTGGAAGCATGTGGCCTAGGATGCTTCTTTGCTGGATATCAGTCGAGTTCTAGAGGAACATTCAAAGAGTTCTCAAACAACATCTCAAGCAAATTCATTTGTAATTGAAAATGCCTGCGAATTACGTTGCCACAAAAGGTCAACAATTTTCAACTACTTTCTGCTTTATTGCACAGCCTTTAAACCTCGTTTCCATTCTTCTAACATTTGGTTTGACGTCACCAGTAAAACCGAAGACCCGAATGAGCTCCGGGAAGAAGTCTCAAGTTGCTTGAGAAACTTGAGAGAAAAAGAGGAAGGCCGAGGGAGAATCTTGCAGAAAGAACGCTAAACGAGGCAGAGAGACCTGAAATTTGAAGAGGCGTGGCTAGAGGCGGCGGATCGGGGAGAACGGAGGAGAAGACGCGAAAGAAGGCAGCATTGGACGGACGAAGTCCCAGATCCTGTAAATGTTCACTGCGAACGTCTATTTTTTTAATGAATCCCCAGCAAAAAACACGTCGCAAGGTTGCGCGCGTAAACAGCACGCGAACCAGATCTTAAAACAGAATGCATAAGAGCATAAGATTTCTTTTAACACGTAAAATGACATAAAACAAATGTTGGGCAAATAGCGAAACAAACGTTAAAAAATCGCTAAGTTGAACAAAAATCCTGCAAGCTTGAAAGCAAATTATCTAGAATAGATTTCGGATTTGCAATGAGGAAAATGACCACGCGAATGATTGTAAAAGAGTGGGAAATTAATATTACTGGCGGCCTTGCGACAAATACATCAACAATGAAATATGAGTTTAGAGTATAAGCCATACCTCCTCGGTTCTGAATGCCTGTTTTACGTGAGTTTCCTGGAGAAACCTAGCCAGAAGAATTTCATCATCGTTAGTCCCATGAAGGATATATAAAAAGGGGAATAGGATGGCCTGGTGGGCAAGGTCTCATTGATCTTATGGTCAGTGGTTCGAGTCCGCCTTCAGCTAGCCACTCAAACTCAAGGTAAGGAGGGCCGACAGCTCTCTGCGATTCCAGACGCAGGAATTGTGATGTGCGATCACATTGAAAGGAAGGACCAGATTACTTCTCAATACGCACATCTCCTCCGTCTTAAAAATCTACCTTCAGATGCAAGGCAGAGAGCATAAAAAATACTGCGATAGAGGTGAGGTGGGTTTGGGGTAAGAGTGAAAGGAAGAATCATTGCACCTTCCAATCGGTATAACATTTGATCCAGTGTACATCATTATAAAAAAGAAGACCCCCGTCATGTACAGTCTTGGCATCACTGGATTGTCCTGTCAATGAAAAAAGGACATTCAAACTAAGCTGCAAAGGAAACTGTTTCAAAACAGAGAGCTTATACTCAAATAATAATAATATGAATAATAAAAATGATAAAAATAATAAAAATAATGATAAAAATGAAAATAATTTAGTAAATACAAAGACCTAGCAATCGAAATACAGAAGATGTGGCATTTGAAAGCAATAGTAATACCAGTTGTAGTTGGGGCATTAGGTTTGATAAAGAAGAAAACTGAAGACCATATCAAGCGAATTCCAGGAAACCCGTGTCTGCAAGAATTGCAAGAGATAGTATTGAATGTGACAGCTCATTTACTGCGACTGTGCAATATCCATGTGACCGAATATACTGTTCTTACGCAACCAGAAGATCAACACTATTGTAGTGCTACCGTCATAAAATGCATGAAACTTCACCTTCCCTTACCGTAGGTTATTGGATATAACTCGGCAAGGGATTGTATTTAATAGAAAATTAGCAACTTACACATCAAATAAGAATAATAATAAATATAAAAAATAATAATAATAATAATAATAATAGCGAAGAAGCAAATAGTATGAAGTGTGACATTTAGTGGTAAACAATAATAATGATAATATCAGAAGCATCTCAGAAGCTATGAATATCAAATTACTTCAAAAGACATGTCCAGTAGGGGCTGCAAGGATCCTTCGTAGTATATGAACTACAAGACATTAAATGCCTTAGGAGTATTGTTTACACCCGGCCAGTGAAGAAGCAACCAGTATGAACTGCGACATTTAGTAGTAAATGATAATAATAATAATACGATTTTTAGACAGGGCAGTTCAGTTAGCTGCTTAAGGTTAGCTGCTGTCAAGAGACGCCCTGCAACAAAGAAAATCGAAACAAATCGAAAGGTATAAGAACTCAAAAGCTTGCAGTCAATAAAAGACATAAAAGATAACAATAAATAAAGTTTAGAAGCAAATCAACCAGTGGATGCAGACCCCTTCAAAGCTTCGTTATCATTTGAAGTGACAAGTTCAAACCGCATAGTCGAATCGATATGAGCCAAGTTCTCCTTCGCTTCTAGATTAAGTCTCCTGCGGAATACTCTAGATCAGGGTGTCCAAACTTTTGAAAAGCGGACCATCTTTTATATGGTAAAATTTGTAGGGGCCAAACCTGGCTGAATTTTTTTACATAGAGCAAGAATATCTTTAAAAAATCTTTACTAGCCATATTATAGAATACAACGTTCTTTCTCGGAGCTTATTCAAGACTGAATCTATATGTCCATTGTACAATTATCTATCATCATCATTCGGCGTCGAGATGGCACCAGTCTCGAGAATACCGTTACGACGGGCAGCGCGGGAGGCTCCAGAGGACAGGGAAGATATAAAACAACGTGGGCGAAGACTCTGATAGCAGCAACGAAGAATAGGATGCACGAACTACATGATATGGCCATCGATCGTACTTCCTGACGACCGTACTTGCTATCAATGTCACAAGCGGCCGGAAACCGGCTGAATGACACAGCAGCATATCAAAATAAAATAAATACATAAAGCAAAATGGAATGAAAGTTGTGCCATCAATCCTATCTAAACATAAAATAAAAGATTTATCAGTCCATGAAAATCTCTACGAGTCCCAGGAAGGAAAAAGTTGTCTCTAGTGAAAAAGTTGCTTCGACACCGGTTGGAAAGTCGTAAATGAAGAATGACAAGTTACCGGAGAGAATGTTCCAGCTCCAACTGAAGTGAATTTTGCTGCATTATGTAGAAAACAAAGAAAATAAAACTGAGATGTCAATTCTATACTCACAACGCAAGTGATTGCGAGAAGATTTGCAACTCTTTCGACGATTGTCGGATGGAAGGTCAACAGGAGCTAAAACAGAATGAAAATGATAAGAAATTATAAGGATATGCATCTACTGAGCAAAACAACATTATTCTACATTTATACGTCATTATTCTAGACCATCATCATCAGTCAGCTGATGTTGCTGGAGTCATTGTGTTATTCGCTTCACGCACGGGCTCTTCCCACAGGTCTCTGTTTTGTGACAGCTTCTTTACTTCTTCGAAAAAAATGAATAAAAAGAAGAAAAAAATTCCAGACCAATCCTTGTACAAAACAACTGAAGTAAACATTTATGACGCAGATGGCATTAGTACCTGCACAATATGTGGAAGACATGATGCATCCGACAATAGCCGCTTCGCTCGGGGTAAAGGTCTCACGATGGCACCATCAGTATCTCTATAATGCAATTCAAGATAAAAAGATAGATAGAATGTCTTAAAACATTTCAACAAGGGGCAATTCAAGGGCAATCGATCATCTTAAGTCGGAACATGATATGAAGATACATCAACACCTTCGTGAATTAGCAGTAGTCAGGTTGTCATGTCATCAAGAGCGAAGGATCCACAAGAACGTCCACAAAACCTAAAATCGATGTGGTAAATCGAGCAGAATTCAATTGCTTCAGTTGTGCTTTGGATGGACGCCGTTGCTTCTGGAGCTGGTCTTTTAGTGAGTAATGTTGGGGAAAGGCCCTGGTGGCCTATACAAAGCCCAAGTAAAGGACAACAAGAGAAAGGCTGCGAGGAGAGAGAGAAACGATCGAGTTTGTTGATTTTAGATTTGAAGTTCGACGAGTTGTAGGATCCTGGTAGACTTACCTGTTTGGGTACCATTTACAAATATCGATCAGCATTTCCAGACAGGCAATCGCTAGCTCTGACTCATTCATAATTGGGTTTCCAGTTGCCATTAGACACCATTTGAGTTGGGAAGTGCTATGCAAAGGTCTCCAGCCATCCATTCCCTGAGCCCAGCATTTGGTCGTTGGTCGCAGTGTACCTTTATCCCACAGTTCTTTCATCTAGAGTGGGACAAAATTTGAAAGTAAATGTAACCACCTGTACGTTTGTGTGAAAATTACATTCACAGCAAATCGTTGATGTAGGAATATTTGATGGAAAATCAAATCATGTCATGTCAAACCAAGTCAATTCAAGTCTAACCAAGTCCATTGAAGTCTAACCAAGTCAAGTCCAAAAATATCAATTGAAGTCCAACTAAGAGAAGCTAAGTCAAGCGATGTCCTATCAAGTAAAATCAACTCAAATTGAATCGGAGCAAATTAAGCGCGATTCAAACTGAATAAAATCCAGTCAAATCTACCGAGAGTCAAATCAAATCTGGCCAAGTTACATGAAATGAAATCAGACCAAATAAAACCAAATGAGATGCCGGCACCTCTTGAAAACTGTTTGGCCCGATCCGCTCCTTTTCCACGTTTCCATAATACCACTCTCGCTCTTGTCCGTATTGCGAATCGTTGCTAGCCTCGATCATCATAGTCTGAAAATAATGATATTGATTTAGAGGTTAGCTGAGTAATACTAAGCAGGGCGATCCAGCATCGAAATATAGATTAAGTGATCTGATAATATGTAGAATACACAGATTATTTCAAAATAAGAAACCAAACTGAACTGGACTGAGCTGTTCAAAAGACAGCTGACTCAATTTCCAATTAAGACTTGCATGCTAAGGTCAAAGTTTAGCCACTGCACTTAAAAGAGATTAAAATAGGGCCTATCACTTGGAAATAAATGGTAGAGATATTTTCAAACTTATGTTCTTCTGTAGAGAGAATATTCATCTAAACTTTCCCCAAAAATAATTGAAACAGAATTTAAGGTCCAAGTCAATAGCTGCTTTGAAATAGCCTTGTAAGAGAGAAGTCCCTTCATGAGAGATAATTCTTAAAGGTAATGTGGCGAACCTGGAGTGGTATTGTTGCTTTGTTCGTGTGAAGATGTGATAAGGCAACTAGATCGACAAGTATCTTTATTCCGCCCGCATCTAAGTACTGTTTCACATTTATCTGAAAGCAATTGAGAAATATCAGGGGAAAAGTCAATTAGATATCAAATGAACACTAAGATACAAAAGTCAATTTCAAGTGGAGCTATCAACGCTACTCGTACTGCATATATGGCGTTCTGCGCAGCGAAAACCTGGTGCATGAATCTGAGCATCTTCTTGGGAACGGGATTACCATGAGGTAGCTTCCCTCTTACTTTCTCGTCCATTGTATCATGTGCATTCGATCTCAAGCGAAGCAGAACCGAAATACAGGGCTCCTGATTAACTCTAGGGAAGTAAACTCCTTTGTTTTTGCTGCGAACCATGAAGGATTCGAACCCACAACTGCTGCACTGTGAGTTCGCACACACTGATATACTGCATTACCAGAACACTATGTTCAAGAAACACTTAAACGGATTTTCTCCATCTGAAGAACAAAACATAACTATGATCTGTTCAGTAATTAAACGTTTCGCTGGAAAAGAATATCTAAAAAGTCTTACTTTGTTCTTCAGCAATTCTTTCAGAAATAACAGGAGACGATCTCGCTCAAGTTTGTCTGTGCTCTAAAACGATTCGCAAAAAGAGGAGTCAATGGAAAAAAATGAAAAGCTTGGATCATGCTCAATGGCGAATTACAACGTACAGGTTTACAACTGCTGTGTCAAACTGTTGTAGGTTAGGTTATGTTAAATTAACTTCTTCAACTTTCACTGGATTGACATTGGAACTGAACTGTGCTGCATATTCGACTTCGAGATTAACAGAAACCAGAGATGGGGCTCCGAGTTAATTCTAAAGAAATGGGTCTTATGAGATTCTTTCGCTCCTTTTCTGGGCATTCACAAAATTCTCTTTCCACGTCACAAAAGGCTTGTTTTATGCCTCCAACAAGAACACCAACAACTATAGGAACAATCTCATATTACCATTACTATCCTAATTACAGGTGCAAGCAGAACATTGCAAAGAGAAAACACAAGGACGTACTCTTTCAAGCATGCCAACAATAAATTTTGTATCATTGAATGAACCAATCTCTTCATAGCAACGAGAATATACTTTTGCCATGGCCTGGAAGGAATATGAATCGTGTATAGAATCGCGATGGCAACAAATTTGCTAAAACAAACTGGGTGGAGATCGCAAATGGAGTGAGACTGAGAAAATGGCAGGGCAAAAGCAATACATATAGACATATATATGTATATATGTTAACGGGGAAGTACATAGAAGGATGTATATAGAAGGAGACAATGGCCATCTACACACACACATATACATATATATATATATATATATATATACACATGCATTCCTTTCAACTTATGATTAGTTTACGTCTTTAATTAAAATCGAGATGAAGACAAATTCAGATGAGGCATAATTTGAGAAAAAGTACTTCAAAAAAGAACGGAACAGTTTTTAGTGGGTTATGTTGGAAAAAGGTCATGGTGGCCTATAGAGAGCCCGACAACGGAAGAAAATGGCAGAAGAGAGGAGGGGGAGATCAGACCAGACCATTGGGAAGCACAAATGACGAACTATGGAAAAATGAGAGGAGAAGATACCTGAAGGCATAATGCTTTCATGTCTGGTTTCGTAGTCAGCAAAAACCGATGGTACAAATCACTGAAAAACTCAACACTGAAAAGGAGGAAAAGAATTGAAGAGAAATTGGTCAATCTGCCAGGGCGAGAGATAGTATGAAAATATAAGACATGTGAACGGACAAAGTGCATGAATAAACGGAAAAATTCATAAAAATGCTCACAAACGAATAAGAACGTGGAAAATGATTCGATGAATATTGAAAAAAGGAGACAGAATGGAGTGGTTGAGTTATTGATCAACTGATTGAATGTTTTTGATGGACTGATTAAGTGATTGCATGACTGTCTTTGATCGATTGTAGGATTCATTGACTCACTAATTGACTGACTGAGTGCTTTAGTGATTGATTGACTGATTGATTGATTCAATGATACATAAGGCTATCATTCAACATTCGAAGGAAACCAAAAAGAACACTTGAATTAAATCCAAACTTCTTACGCGTTAACGATTGGATATTCATCTGAATCTTCCTCTAAAAGAACTCGCAAATAGTAATCCCCTAAGATCAAAATAATTCAGAAATAGAAAAATTGACCATAAGATGAATTAAAAATTAGAAAAAAGGCAAAGGCAGTTGAAGGAGTCAGCGGCCATCTACACCTGGAGAGGAGATAGGAGCCACCAGGTTGTTTACCTACGGATGAGCTGATTCTGGACAGAAAACGATCGCGGGGGGGTTGCGCGCAATTGAGTGCACCCACGGCCTCATTACTAACGTTCAAGAAGAAGAAGAATGCACAAATCACATTTGGTCATGCCGTGAACCGATTGTAGAGTATGAAGTTTGAAATTCAGGATTACCGATCTTTATTTCATCCGACAAACATTGATATTGCACTTCAAATTCTTGATGATTCCAAGAAATTAACCGGTTTCCACTTAAATCCTGTTACAAAAAAGAAAGAAATATTTTCCAACCTGATTCTACTTCATTTACTTGACATAATATTGAAAGGGGTCTTTTTAAAAAAACTCTTAGTTCAAATGGAAAATTGACGGGAAAATTGACGGCAAAATACCTTGTCCATATCAAATGCTCGCATTTCTGCATCAAGAGCTTCCTTCAGCTCGTCTCTTGTCTGAAAAAAAAACGATGGAATAGTTGCAAACTGACATGAGGAGACTTGATCAATTCTATAACTAACATGCAAAACGAGAGAGCATCTGCAAAGGCAAAGGTCAAAGGACAGCAGAAACAAGAGAAAGTGTTCTGTGCTTTCCTCGGCAACATGTTTCCAAGTGCTGAATGCATAAGCAAAGTATAACCATATGTAAACTGCAAGCATACTCGATCTCAAACTTAGCAGGAACGAGAAACAGAAATCCGAAATTTTCCCTGCTGGGTTAGGAATTTGCACACTTAATACACCACCATACGTCGTCGTCAAGTTCCTTGCCCGGTCCGGGCGTTGGATACCATGCATCGCCACACCACCATAAAGTACCACTAAAAAGAGTCTATATATACGAAAAAACTGCCTCTAGGTTATCGGGCGTGTAGCGGTGTCTTGACATCTAACGACAACCGAATAACACAATACAGAGTGAGCACTGGACGAGAGTCAGTATTCGATTTTTGTATAGTTATATGCAAGAGCTTTCTTGCTTGACCATCTCGATCATCGCGTCTCTTGTCATACTTAATAAGCGTAGCAAACCAGGTTTATAGTACATCATTTCTGAAAAAATTCAGCAGCTGTGACAGCATGGTCCATGACGCCACACAAGCCTTAATGTAAGCGTGCCTCCAGGATTTTCCGTAAGGGGGGTAAGTTTCCAAACAAGGGGGCTAGATTTCTTAATTCACCGAAGCTTCCGCTTGGTAACGATTAGTCACAGACTTAACCTTTTCAACGATGGGGGGGGGGGGGGGGGGTGGTTAGCTGTTGCCCCACCTGCCACCCCTTTGGCGTCGTCCCTGCCTTCAAGGGTGATTGGTTGTGGGACAGAGTTTACCAGCGAGGATTTGTGGCACAGTTTGTAGTTCACCACAGCCATAGGGACTATTCTACAAGGACACCATCTACAAATAAGGGCCTGCAACTCTACCACAGCCAGTTTTGAGCCTGTAAAAATTTCTCTATCAGGGCAGTCAAGGGAGCTTGTTGTGGCAAGTTCTTCTGTCGCAATACTGTCGAAAAAGGGACTCATTTAGGTTGAAATTCTACTTCTGTTTACGTCAGTTTTGACTAAGGAAAAAGTGCTCTGCAAAACTGGCATAAGGCGTTAAAACAGACCAACCTTTGAGTTCCATAATAACAATGGATTCGAATGATCTCTTGAAAATCTAGGATGACAAAAATTTATTGAGAACGAGTAGTGTAAAGCAGTCTTGTCCTCTAACCCAAAATCAGTCATGACGTCTTAGTAATGTGGGCCCCTTCACCAGGATGTATAACGGACGTGAGATTATGGCAACCATTATATATACATATATATGTATATATAAATATATGCACATATATTTATTCAAGATGAACAGGCAGGGCACTGACAAAGAGAGGGAGATCCATGACATTAGAGCATTGTCACGTGGCGTTGCGAGACTCTAAACTTGTTTCTTTGGCAAATGTTTTCGATGAAGGAGCATTTAGCACAACAATGAATACCGTTTGGCATTCTGTTCTCGGGAGACATGGTCAACTGTATTTGGAAAGAGTCAGCAAGAATCGATAAACCCGATTGCCTCTTGGAGGATAAAAGTCAAAGGAAATCAGTCTGATGGAATCGAGTACTGACTGGAAATAGAATAGGTCCCAGTTAGCTTCACTTTTGATTCTTTGCCGTCTTTTTCGCAGAACAACTGGTCGGTCTCTATTTGGCTGAATAAAAAAAGGCAAAACTGCTCAACGGATCGATCACAGAAATGCACGGAAAACTGTCAAAGCAAACAGAAATTCTTAAATGCTTAATACTCTTCTGTGATATTGAAAATTGAATTCAAGTAGAAAAACACATCTTAAAAATTTTGAATAAACTACAATATTTAGCCGATCAAAATCAACAAGCTGTGAAAATAGATCTGGGACACACAGACATATGCATTGTTTTGCACCACGTGCCTCGAAGCTTATAAAATGATACCGTACGTAAATAGCATGAATTCAATCTATTGCTGTAACCATAATCTTTCATATGTTATGACTGTCGATTTCATCTGGATAACTGTCTATTTTGACTTGATAACTATCATTTCAAAACATCTGGACATTATGAAAATGATGGATTAGAAGGCTTCTTATCAAAGTCCTTCTGGCGGTCAGCTACAACTTTACAATTGGCAATTCATTTGGCTCTCAAATTGGCTTGCCATGCAGACAAACCCATAATAATGGGTGCTAATTAAAGCATTGAAATATCGATTTCAATACGAAGGAATAAAGACAAACAAATGAGAGAGAAAGGAAATAAAAAATACGAGCTAAGTACGTCATTCTTTGGCTTGAGTCCAACTTTTTCTCCGACGCGTTCTCTCCAATGAGTGAGGAATTTCTCTAAATTTCGTGGTCTTTTGATCTTTGACGATCCCTTGGGATATATTAATAACAATGAGTGAGAGAGGACAATTACGGAGGTCATCATAAAGACATCTGTATGAATAAATAAAACTGCAAACACAACGCAAATGAATGTTTGGTGTGAGATTGTGTAAAGAGAAACGCATTGGTAAGATAATGTTACCATAAACCAGGGGCGTCAAATTCAAATGGATGGAGGGCCAAATAAAAAACTCAGCTATAAGCCGAAGGCCGGACTGATCGAATGTTCACTGAAAAATTGTAAAATGACAGCATATAGTCAAGTGAAACAAACTATTGCTCCCATCCCATACTATTGCTCGGTGCGTCACCGTTGCATTGTGGAAAATGCAATATTGGTGCGCCTGCGGGCTCCCGGCTTGCTGCGGTCTGCGGGCCGGTTCTACTAATAAATCAATATCATCTCAGGGGCTGTAGAAAACCTTTCCGTGGGCCTTGCCTTTAACATATGTGCCGTCAAGCGTTATTTGATGCAAATTTACAGCCATTAAATTGAAGTCCAGTGTAGAAACAAGTATCGGGAGACCTTGTGAGAGAGGTGTCAACGTGTGCCACTGAATTGTAAGGGTAGCCATTCCCTTTCCTCGCTATACTTAACTCCCAGTTTTACGCCAGGGACCCATTCAATGCTGGTTGGACAGATAAATGGCATATAGACTTGGGAATGGGCGCAGCTCGACACAATGGTTTTATTATCATTATTTAAAGTTGGTGGTTTCATATCAGTTTATTTTATGTGCTCTAGTAACCACCATGCCAACTGCCCCCCCCCTATTTCTATTAAAGAACAATGAGAGAATCGCCTGATTGAAAAGCAAATAATTCTAAGGGACACGAAAATTCTCAAGAGTTTAAAAACGATTCAATCTGATAGGAAGATTAAGAAAAACGAATTGAAAAGCAAAGCCTTCACGAGAAGGAGAATCAGTTGACTTTGGACGCCGAGACATGACTGGAAATCTCAACCGTTTCTTACCTCAGCTGCTTTCAGGTTATCACGAACATGAACTCGATCCAATTCCGATTCTGGAACCTGAAAGATTGCAAATTTCACGCTGGAAACAACCATCAAGAGTAAATACTCTCACGGTGTCAAAAGAGTAAGGGGTTGTCTTTCTACGATAAATAATTGGTGTCTCAGAAACAACAGCTGAGTGGGGACGCATGTGCTCATTGGTTCCAAGGGTAATCAACACAAATCAACACCAATCAACACAAATCAACACAAATCAACACAAATCTAGAGCAATACCGAAAAGAACTGTTTAAAAATCCCAATCACCACGCATCTAAACTCCATGAAGTACTTAGCCACCTATATGTGTGGTGACACCACATGAATTACTACATTTCTAACTAATAGGTGTTGAAACGGAAAAATTTACAGGCCAGGTACAGCAATATTTAAACTGCATACGACACTCGGTACAGAAGAATCATTAAATTCTCCTTTGAAAATAAAAGCAATAGATTTGTCACCCGAACTCTTACCTCATCTGTTGAATCAAGAAAGTTGAGCATTCCGGCAGGCTAGAAAATAATTGGTGATTGCGTTAGAAGGGCATTGCGGCTAAGGTGCTTGCTCACAGATCTTTAGGCCAATGATTTAGCCCTCATCACTTTTGAATGTTTACTATGAGCGGAGGGGGCCGCTAGCTTTGCGTAATTCCAGGCGTAGGCATCAAGAAGTTTGATCACACTGAGTAGGAGGGCAAGCACACTGCTTGATACGCATAACTTCTCTGTGTTTGAAAATCTACCTTATGATTTATGAAATGAAAATGATGATAAATTTCATTCAAATGCAGTTTCAAATTCAGTCAAGAACGTCTTCTATGCATAGGTAGTTTGCAATTGGATGGACTGACTTAGGGTTTGCAAGATACATGTAAAACAATGGTCAACATATCTAGATAAAGACTAGAATATGAATCCTTGAACAATAAATAACGGCCGTAAGAATCCTGCATACTTAGGGAACAGAGCTAAAACAACTGAATAATTCGAAAATTCTTTTATTTCACATATAACTTGAGAAAAGGTTTGACAGAAACTGTAGGGCTCATAATTGGAGGCATTCCCGCTGATGAGAAGCTGAAGAAAACTCCTCCACCACTCTCTTACCACGCTGTAAATGTTAGAGATGTTGAGAGAGATGCCGTTACGCATGTGTACATAGCATCGTGAAACAACCAAAGGAAATAAAGGTGAAAAGCGCAAGTCCTACCAATACTCTTTTGAGGAGAGCCATGGCAGTTGGATGGCCTGTTACCCAAAGCCCAACGAGATGACGACTCAGCTGTCTGCAAGAAAACGACAAAGCTTGTATCAAGTCATGCTTTAATAACATCAGAAAGCAGTCGATTCAACAAGCACTCACCCCCTCATCTCACAAACACGAGGGCACAAAAGCCTTCCTAAAGCTAGAGACTGTGGATCTTCCTTATTGATTATCCTTTATTCCTTTATTCCTTTATTTATCATTACCAGTTTCCTCGTGAGGAACAAAAAATATTTGTGAAACGAGCAAAGCCCAGAAAACACTTGCAACTGGAAGAATAATAATCACAAAGAGAGGTAGCATGCGAAGCTGTATGTCACAAGATGAGATTTGAAAAAAGCTAAACACAAAACAAATGCTATGAAAATATGTGTCAAGTTACAGCAAGAAAAAAAGAAGAAAGTTGTGGAAAAAGAAATGTAGAATTGATGGGGTAATAAATGTGAAAATATTTGTAAGATTCCAACATCGTCCATGGCAAAATCAGGGCAACACTATACAATACCACGTCAAAGCCTTGATAACATGGAAAAACATATTGGGTAGATAGCGTCGAAAAATAATCTACCGATGGACAACGAATAACAAGAGGCAGTAAAATTGGGTTTTCGTGAATTTCGCCTATTTTGATTAGTGAGCACCAAAAAAGGGAGTGGGTCCCTCCTCAATTAGTTTAGCCACTGAAAGAGCTCCCTCTTGAACATTTTCCTACCTACTAGCTTTGTATAGCTTCGCATTGTAACATCTTGTGTAGGTGGAGATGTAGATTGCATTTAGTCATTGGTAAGACGTTTGGGCCCAGGTAACTAGCGAGCACTTCCCTTGCGCAGCCGGAACCTCTTAGCACACTCGTGTCCATTCTTTTTCTGAGCATATTTGGTCGCCTCACTTTATTTGTAGATGGAGCGAGTTGCGTCAAGTTAAGGGAACGTAAAGAAAGAACTTACGAGTAAAGAACTATGTCATCATGGCTTTATAAATATCATTCTTACTACATCAATCCAAAATCTACAATTTCTTCGTTTATCTGAGCCTGCTTTGCTCAATTTACGACAGCCAGGTACTAGTTGTAGCTGACTGCAGGTAGTGGTACCTATGGCTGATAAAAGAGGGCAGTTGTGACAAAAAACCTTTGGTGAGTAGACGATAAAAAACTGCATTCATACTTGTTTGTCAAAAGTCTGCTGTCCGTTGTATTAACTGTAAACATCGAGGTGTGCAAATGCCTCGGTAAGGCTCCTTCAGCGAGGGCCAAATCTTGCATTCTTGCAGCAACATCGGCGTCACCTTCCTGTGAAGGAGTACAAATGGTATGGTTTATACACTTCATCGCAGATTGTTATTGCGTTACACTGATTTTGATCTCCTACATCTGAGATTTATAATAATTATCAATAATTATAGTGGAAAAATTTCATTTAAATTTAATTTAAACTACATTTACAAACCTCTCTAATACACAGATAGTTTGAAATTGGCTTGCCTAGCTTAGGGTTTACAATACAAAACTGATACAATGGGAAAAGAGCAAAATGAATGTAAATATATATAAAGGATAGATATTAAATCGATAGAATGGAGCAGATAAATAATGATTAGGGTAATAATCAATGATGATTATAGTAATAATTTATAATAATTATAGCAATAATTCATGATAATTATAGTAATGATTCATAATAATCATAGTAATAATTCATAATAATCATATTGATAATCTATAATAATAATAATTTCAATTATTTTAGGACAGCAATCCATTCAGCAGTGTTGGTTTAACAAGGACCGTCCATCTACAAACAAACTAATTTAACAAAATGGCGATATGTAAGAATTAAGATACAAATGTTCATTACTAGTAGAAATCCAAAGCAAGGTAAAGCAATAAATGATTTCTGTATTATATCAACATAGGAGTGCGGCCAATGGGCTTGTCAAATATATTCTCAAGCATACCACTGCCTCAAGGCATACTCGATTCCAAGAAGAGCAGAAACCTGAGACAGCCCTTCCGAATTTCCTCTAGGGAAGCGAATATTCATGAAGACTTTGGTAGATTATTAGAAGGTTACTTCATTTTAGAATGATCTGCAAGAATCCCTGAATAATTTCTCTGATGTGTAATAGATCTGTTGAGAACCTTAAAGTAGCAAGAAAGCTTTCTTTCAATGCTACATTTTTGCGACTGCTACCATTGTAACTACTAATAATACTTATAGAGGCTTCGTTGAAAAAGTAGGGAGGCTGGTGCAGTCTGCATCTGAACGAAGTTTTGGCTTGGGTTTTACGATTGGATGCCCCCGTCACCAACCTCATTTGGTCGCCTTTTACAACATGCAAACGATGCGCTGGTTCAGTTCTAGCCCGGGGACCATGCAGGTCACGAATGATGAAAAATTAAAGATAAATTAGAATCACCTCAATCAGAGCCTTCATTAACATTCCAGCTCCTTTCACAATTGCGACGGATGGATGCTAAAGAATTGATGAAAATTTAAACGTGAAAAATGCTTGAAAAATAGGCATGAAGAAATAGCGGATTTGAGATGTTGTCATCGCTATTTAAGTTCAATACAGTGGTGCGATTGAATAAACTTGAATCAATGGTACTTGAAATCAATTGGTCAAGTTTTAGAAAGTTTACCTGGAAAAGCCTAAACAGACACCGACCGAGACCTGAAAACAGAATGAAAGATATAAGCCTACTTTTCATCGTTTGAAAATAGTATTCATGAATGCTTTTTTACTAGTGAACCCGGTGGGTGCTTGCACCAAGCAGCGAAACTGGCTCCATCGTCACTCCTTGATCATGCAATACTCGTTGGACGTTGAGCGAAGCACCATTATACGCGAGAGACACCATTTGAAAAATGCAACTCAGAATAAAAGAGTGCCAGGGAACACATTTAGATGGTGATGTGAGAAGTACGAATGAAAGACAAAACCACTGGGTTATAGCCATAATGTAGCAGGTGATGGAATGAGCTGTCAAGTAAAATAAACAGCAAAGGAACAACGGAAAGAGATAATCATTGAGATGTAACGATTTCCACTTAAGAAAGAGGAGCGATGCTAATTTTGAATATTTATAGTTCGACTCAGGTGCAAAACTGCACAATAGTATCCATGCCAGAGCAAAACGAATAATAAGTAAAAAAAATACTGAGGTGCTTGCTTGCTGATTCTATGATCAGTGGTTCGAGTCCAGCTGTTGCTTGGATTTCAGTTAAGAGAGACGATAGTCCCAAGCCCATTGTAACTTCAGACGCAGGAATGGTGGTCATATTGAACGGCAAGACAAGCATAGCTTATCAACGTCTTCGAATCTATCATGGATGGTTCGGATGTTAGGTAGTAAGCATTAAAAGTATATATCACTTCTCTTACCTGCAACCATTTCTAACAAGGTATCAAACTGCGTGCCATCTGTTGTCTCGCTAGAACGGGAATGAGAATTAAGGATTCTATGGATGAGCAAAATATTTGGGTTGAGGAAACGGTCTATTTTGGAGTCAATTGTTATTTGTTATATAATGTTCGCTCGCAACGAGACGAATTATGTTGTTTGTGAGTAACACAACAGGAATGCCACAGACGACCATTGAACCTTGAATCCATCGCATCTAATAGGCAGTTGAGAGTGACATCTTCTGGTTGATACATTTAACTTGTAAATCCTTCCAAAATCGTTTTCAAATCCTAAATATTCACATCCAGGGCAGCTGAATTCCTGCTCAACATAAAAAGGGTGCATCCAACAGCGGACAAAGCGACTATCAATACAATGACCTGGATAAGTTTTCTGCTGAGATCGATAAATGGACATGAAGTCGTCTCTGTCCTTCACTGCCTTGAATTCTTTGGGAATTGATGACTATTCCCGTCAAAGCGTTAAAATTCATTAAATCAAGTTAAATAATTCCGTTAAAAAGTTAAGAATTTATTAAATCAAATTAAATCAAATTAAGTAAGAATAAACTAAACTCTAATCAAAAATAAAGTTTGCCAAACCTGTATGGAGGACACAGCGAGAATGTCAAGAAATCTAGAAGTGCACTAATGACTAATGCTCCCGTGTCCCGCATCTAAAAAGCATTGTGAAATAATGAGTAAAAACAGGTGAGGAGCAATCATTAAAGAGACGTGTGAGGAATACTGAGCGGTACATGGAATGCTCATTCATCAATCAGATCAGTGGTTCGAACCAATCTCCAGCATGACTTTCATTTATTCAAGAGGAAAATCGCTAGCTTTTGGTAATTCCAGCTGCAGGAATCATGAGTACAGAGCGAGAGGAAGGACCAGAGGACCGTTTAATAAGTATGTTTCTTAGAGCTAAAATCTAGGAGATGTAAAAATGAAAGGTTAAACCAAGCAAGACGAGCTGACGATGATTAAATATCAAGTTAAAGGCTGATAGTACTTGCAACTTAGGAAGAATTATGTCAGTCGCATTATTCTCATCATACTTGGCTTAGTTGCAAACACAGTCTCTCTATCTCCTCTTAGCCTTTCGCTTTCTTCTTTCTTCCTTTGTTGAGGCATTGTATAGGCCACCATGGCCCTTCCTCAACATAACTCACTAAAAAAAAAAGATTACCTACTCCATACAATTACAGCGATGTTAACACAAAGATATCTTGCCGAGAGAGAGAGACAGAGTGCTTTGTAAACAGACAGTCAGGCCCATGGCCACATACCTGAATGACACGAAAGAGAGGTTGAACGAAGATTGGGAACGAAAGGAGGAAACGATTGAGAGGAAAAAACTTCTTACCACGTGTTTACTAAATATCTCAAGCAGGTCTTCTAAGAATTTCTTCGACGACAGCAGGGAAGCCTTGTTGAGCTGTTCTTGTTTGAGGTCATAGTTTTCATGCATTGGCTACAACCGTCAGAAAATGACATCAGCGTAATTACTTGGAGGAAGAAAACAAGCAGCAACTAAAAGAACTTAAAGCATTACGAAACGATGATATGATAAGATATATGTGATAAGATAGGCGATTGAGAATACAGAAGAATGAACGACTAAGAACATAATAATAGATGGCAATTTATGAATCAGTGACTAGTGTTTGCTGGCATGATGACCACAGCAAATGTCTAATTGTGCCGAAGGTTTCTTAATTTTTAAAGGTCGTTTTTTTCTTTCTACTGAAGATAACACTGGAAAATGTAAAAGCACGAAAATTCAAATTTCGTTGATCTGAGTGCTATGTTTCATTAGGGTACATGAAGCACGCACTATTTTGGTATTCACTGCAGTTAAATGCAATAAAAACACAGCCAACCTGCATCAAAGCTGCAAGCATATCAACAGCGGCATGAGTGACACCATCGTCTTCCCTTTTCAATGCTTTGACAACTTTCAGTCCAACTTTTTCACGAAACCTGTAAACAAATTTGACAGCTATCACAATACCATGGGCCAAAGATCAGAGCAGAGAAAAGATCAGATTGGAGGTTATGTAAGATGTAAAAAGATCAGGTAGGATATCAGGTTATAAGTCCAGCCAGAGATAAACACATTATGTTAGAAATCAGGGTAGGGGTCAGGTCAGAGATGAAAATACCAGGTTGTAGATCTGGTTAGAGGTCAGGTCAGAGATAAAGATATAAGGTTGGAGATCAGGGTAGGGGTCAGGTCAGAGATGAAAATACCAGGTTGGAGATCTGGTTAGAGGTCAGGTCAGAGATAAAGATATAAGGTTGGAGATCAGGGTAGGGGTCAGGTCAGAGATGAAAATACCAGGTTGGAGATCTGGTTAGAGGTCAGGTCAGAGATAAAGATATAAGGTTGGAGATCAGGGTAGGGGTCAGGTCAGAGATAAAGATATATGGTTGGAGATCTGGTTAGAGGTCAGGTCAGAGATAAAAAATGAGGTTAGATATAAGGACTAGAGATCAAATGCTAACTGAAGTACTTGATAAGTGTTGGCATTTATCGAAACTGTGCAAAGAATGAGCCAGTCTCATTGTCAGTATCAATCACTAACGCAACATTTTCCCATACGTTTGGAGACACGAAGCGTTGCTTTATCCGCCCTAAGAATTTAAATTGATTTTCGAAACTCACCTGTGAAGTTGTGTGAATGCTTCGAATCCAGCTTTTGATGCAACTAATCTCCGTAGTCCTTGAAAGAATCCCTCGAGATCTTCAGATGGGACGCTGCTGACATCAACTGAAAAAAATTCCTTCATTCACATTTCACGTCATAAGATACAAAATATGACATGCTACAAAGGGACATCTCTTTACCAAGCCTATGTCATACAGAATGGTGCCGTGGCGTTGTGGTTAAGCATGCGGACTCATAACACAGGTGCTGTGAATTCGATTCCTCCATGTGTCACTTATAAAACGCCATTTTATGAGGAAGGCAACAGGAAACCACCTCATGAATTTCGCTTCCCTAGAAAAAACTCGGAGCTCTGTCTCTGGTTTCTGCTACGCTGGAAATCGAGTATGAAACGTAGTTATGTCATAGAGATGATTCTATTAGGCGTGCCAGTAGATCAGTGGAAAGACACTAGCCCATCAAACTTACGGTCGCTGGTTCGAGCCCCAGCTTGAGGTCAGTCTTTACTGAAAGAGAGGACATTCGCTAGCTACCTGTAGTTCCAGGCATAGGAATAACAAAGTGTGGTCACATCAATGGAACGAGGAGGCCATTAATCAGCAAGCATGGCTTCTTAACATCTGAAACTTATCCTTCAGTTCAAGGATCAAAGACATCTTGATATAACGTCACATCATTTGAAAGAGAAAAGATACTGTTTGATAAGCATCGCTTTTCAGTGCTCTAAAATTCAACTTTTGAAAGGCCACGTAGCAAACACGAAAATAAGTTAGCTATATGAATGAAAATGAAATATAATAAATAAAATGCAAATGACAAATGTATATCCAAATATAATGTATATACATATAAGTATATATACATGCCGTGAATTAATTACTTACATTCATTAGCTAATAAAGCACCAATTCCTTGAATAATCATCTTTTCCTTGTTTTCTGCAAACAAACTCTAAACAAAAAAGAGAAATTCACATTTAGATGAATCCTCACGAAGATCAAATATCTTTAAGTCACAAAAATGAGAAAAAGCAACGAGACGATGACTGGTGGAGGAGAAACGACGAAAACTTTAAACATGGATAGACTGTGTTACATACATCTTGCGTTACAGCATGTATAAGTCCGCTGTAGGCTACATTGCTGTTGAACCTTGAAACAGCATCAAAGAATTTGCCTGTGAAAGGATGCATCACCTTATCAAAATCCGGCAAACAAATGACTGAATTACATTCTTTTTAATAATAGCAAATCTTACATCTAAGAATCTTTTACTGAGCTACGTTGGGAAAAAGGTCACGGTGGCCTATACACAGCCCCAACAAAGAAAGAAGAAATAGGAAGGCTAAGAGGAGAGAGAGATGAGATCAAGTTTATTGATCTTAGATTTGAAAGATGACAGGCTGTAGGATTTAGGAAACCAAGAAGGCAAGAAGTTCCATAAATTACATGTTCTAGGGATGGATAATGATTTTTAGGATAAAGTTTGTGGATTAGGCAATTAAACTTGGAAAGTGTGAACGAGTTGAGCTTCTGGTGGTTCTGACACGCCTCAGAGGAACAGGAATAATCTCCCTGATCTCCTGAGAGCAATGCCCGTGAAATTATCTGTAAAAGATTGTAAGATCTCCAACTAAACGACGATGGGAAAGAGGAACTTAACTATTACATTATGGAGGTATTTCTGCTTAGTTATTTGATAACATGCGTGCCGGCTAACCCTGAAATCAACGTGTCTTAGCGACGTCTGTCTTTAGCACCCATCGAATGCAAAAGACTGTCGCTATGATTAGTCCACTCCACGTGATGAACAAACTTGACGTAATCAAGAGCACCATACACGTTACTTGTGGTTCGTTATCATTTGCTGCTTTGTACCAGGAAAAGAAGGTCAGGAAGGCTAAGAAGATCAGGAAGGCTAAGAAGGCCAAGAAGGCCAAGAAGGCCAAGAAGGTCACTGGCTTGAATCAAGGTGCCATCAACTTGGATGAAGATAATACTCAGAGTCTGGCAGGCAAACAACAGGCAGCAGAACTTCTCGGAAGGAGAAGGGCCCATGTGCTTTGTGAAAATTGAGATGCTGATTGTGAATTTATCTACAGGACAAACTTGCTGGCAAGATGTAAGATTAAGATGTTGAATTTGCTTCTTTTAGGAACGGATCATTCAAAACAAGCATTGACATAGTGAACAGAGCAATCGAAATGCAACAGTTTTCAGTGATTACATCGATGCACTGCTTATCTGAAATGATTTCAATACTATCTATGAAGAAGCTGGATGTTTTTTATGGTTTAAGGTGGAACATACCTGGCGGTGCTTGAAGGAACTTAAGGTGGTTGCTTTCCACTTCTTCATCGACGGTTTTAAAAAACGGCGCCATTCTTTGGCCTAGTGAAAAATGCATGAAAAAGTCTCTGTTGAAAATGCTCAGTTTGAAGTGCAAGAATCAGAGCGATGTTTGTGTCTGTCAAAGCTTTGCATAACGTTTGCCAGAGGTGCATGATTGAACATGCTTGCATTCGGCTCTAATGGTGTTACATTGCTATTCATGTTCTACAGCTCAACTTCATCAAAGAATTTCTTGCTCTTCATTCGAGGAAAATGCACTCAAAGGTCCAACGTTGGATTTAAACATCATAGGGTGGGAAGAAACGAGATCAAGAGGACGAAGAATCTCCAATTTTAAACTGAAAGGTTTGTCCCAAGAGAAGCGTTTATTTGTAGAATCAGGCAACATCAATAAATTAACATAGATCAAAATAAATCAAAATAAATTAAGATAAATCAAAATGAATTAACATCGATCAAAATAAATCAAAATAAATTAACATGAAACGTAAAAGAGCACAAATTTAGATTAAATGAATAGAATAGAACGCACTTCCCAGTTCTTTTTTCAACTTTTTTTTTATATGATATTAATTAGATTCGCATTATATTGTAATTAGGTTTGCAAGTCTTTATTTTAGCAGTTACTCTGATATATATATATATTCTATCGTAAATAGGGGGTCCCTTGAAAACCAGCAATTGTTGAAGGGTTACCCTTTATACAGTCAACTTATGAAGTGAAAAATGAAATCAATAAATCAATGCAAATTAGCATAGATCAAAATAAATCAAAATTAACTAACATAGATCAAAATAAATCAATGCAAATTAGCACAAATAAACATCCGTGCATCTATTAGTGAGACTGATTTTCATCTCTACAATTTAAATAGTATTCGGTGGTGTACCCGAGTGGTTAAGGCGCATTGATTCGAACCTAGTGAGGCCTTCTCGCGTGGGTTCGAATAGCGTCATCGGAGCCATTTTGCCAAAAAGCCAACAGTCAACTAAGCTGTCCATCCTTCCGAGGTCGGCAAATGAGTCCTCAGAAGTAGCTCTGAGGGCACAAGCACTGGACGCACATTGATAACAGCTAATCTAAAGATGAAGTGTTTCATCCAGCATAAAGATTTGCAATTTATTAAAACACCTCTCTTGGTCGGTGTCATCTTAACATGGATATCTTGGTTTCCACTCGCTCTGACTCCATCCATTAAGCTTGCCAATACACCATCCCTACCAAATGCAAAAACAATTCTTTGATTTAAGATACGATCAATGGGAAGTCTCAATGAAAAAATCGAAGTCGATATGAGTCCCATGAGCATCTTGCAAGAGAAGAGGGGCACCATCGCAAGCCATGGAATGTTGAGGTTGAGTGACAAGTTCCTTTCCTCGCCGAACTTTACAAATAAAGAGGGCATCTAGAAAAGGAATCGAACGGGACACCAAGTCTGTGACTTGTAGCACTGTAAACATGTGCTCCAACCACTGGGCAAGACATCACTTCAATGGTACATGATTTAAGGGAGATTCAAGGCTAAAACGAATATCCGAAATTCACTGCTTTGATGTCAATGGTAGGGAAACCTGTCAGCAGAACGACTCAAATAAAAGCAATGGATGAGATTGGCGTAAAGCAAAGCAAAGGTCGTGGATAAACGCTCTGCTAAAACAAGAGTGGCAATAACAGCGAAATGATTTAATGCTGAATAAAAGGAAAATAACCTTTCGGGGCAAAGATATTGCTTGGTCACTCCATTAACGTACTCTATGGAAAACATTTGTGGAGTTTCAGTGTGTCGAATGATGGCAAAAACCTGCAGAGAAAAATAACGAGTCTATGATGCTGAAATTGAAATCGCATTATCTAGCATTCGCGAGTAGGCTTTTGCACGACATTGAGTAGCTATAATTAGCAAGCACGACCCCGTTTAATCCTCTCTACGTTACCATATCTTCTAGTTCAGGCAAGTCAAACACGTGGTCATTTGCTATCATACACGCGGCCCTCACAGAGAAGGAAAAGCTGGACTGAAAAGCTGCAAATGAAATTGTCGAAGAAGCGCAACAATGAAATCTGAACTGCTAATACTATACAGAACCCAATCCGTCGTGTGCTATGCATGTCTTTTGTAACCCTGTGCTATTATCGAGCAGTCTAAGTTATAATAAGGTTTTGAGTGCCGTCCTCACGGCAAGGCGCATGTGACCTTTGTGGTCCTCAGGGAACCCCAAGTTTGACGTGCCTGCATTAGTACCTATCAGGTGCGATATACAATGAGCGATGGCTGGAAGGACAGATGGCATCCGATTTTCGGGAACTAGCGTTCATCGAGCCGAGCATCTTCAGCAAAGAAGACACTGCGCTGGCCACTATGGCCAACCACCCCTTCACACAAGGAATTCAAAACCACAATTGGATTAGGCAATAACAGATAAAAACTTACAGAAGAAAGAGGTTGCAATGTGACAATATGGTACGTTGCTGGGTCCCTCTCTACTATGCACGTTTCTGACAATGAGAAAATTCTAGTGACTGGATCCTGTGGAGAAACATAAAAGAAGTCACAAGGAAATCTCCCCGTGACATGAAAAGGTCAATACTTGAGGTATTGCTAAAGAGCATTCACAATAATGCAAAATGAATAAAAACTCAGAAATCAATGCCAGAATGATATCGCAAAAACTGCTTATACGAGAATGCCTAAAGATGTGAGGAAGCATTACTTGACTTCTTGGAGAGATTTTCTGGACTTTGAACTCTGTCAATGATGTCACAGATTCGTCATCACTACGAGGAGAGTGAAAATCAAACCTTAAAAATTACTGTCAGATTTGGTCGATGATAAAAGACGGACAAACAAAGGGCACTTATTACGTGCGAATGACGGCGAAGAAGAGGGTTGAGGGTAACGTGGAGAGGGGAGGGGAGGGAAAAAGGATGACAGACCTGAAGGACGTGAAATTAACAATAAACAAAGCTTAAGTGATGACGTATGATAAAAAATACTGGAGAACTGCAGCCTAATGCTGATTTTTTTCACAAGATGGACTAAGATTCGAAATGTGCCGACAGTCGGATTTAAAAATTGGATCAAATGTAATGAAAAATTCCCTAAGCCATAATTAGAAAAGAGAACAGGTGCTTAGTCTGAAAAGAGAAAACAGGTGCACTTTTTCTTAACATTTTCGACATGTGACATATTTCGCATGTTGGATCGAAGTCCGTAGATGCTTGAAAAAGTATTATTTGTTAGGATGGTAAACAGGTGCAATTCAGGACGATTCTGCATCGTGTTCTGCGGAATCGTGGGATGCTAGACGTCGGGCTTAGAGAGATGTTTGTGAAAGCCGATCTTCACATGACCAAGACATTTTAGAGAGGAGATGAGAGCAGGAACTGGAAGAAGTTGCCTATTGAATCTCATACATAGGAATGTTAAATCACTTCAGCGATGTAGGTTTACAAAAGGCGGAACTAGACGAAAATGACCTCAGACTAACCATTCATAGTTAACGTTATACTTCGCTATGGCATTTCAAATTTTATATCGATCGTGGTGGCTGCTCACTTTTTAATTCCAGAACATTAATTGTTATTAAATTTCAGTAGCTTTTACTTTCGCTTCTTGTCAGCTTCATCTTTTGACCTTATAACTTTGATACTAGCCGAAAAGACCATAAAGGTTATCTGTATCAATACGGCATATGATTATCAAACCCTTTTCCTTTGCGCTCGACAAGGGAAGCTCTTTTTGCTGCTGAGGAGTGACCGAACTAGCACCAGCTCCCATGCGAGCTATAGCAGTTATCAGATAACACGAATAGTGTCATGCATATGCTGAGTTGGCGTGGATAGGTATCGAACATATGACCTTGAGATTCCTAAGCGAAAGCTCAACCGGCTGAGCTAACGGATTTATGCTTAGACATGAGTCGAAGTTCCTTCCCTTACCATTTCTGGTGAACAGGGCGGCGTTTTTCTCCGTTTCATGAGCCTGTGGGTCACGCAGCTGTGCAAGCATACTGAATGCTGCAGTTGGGGGCTGGCCATCTGGTAGTTTAAGGGCTCAAGCATCAAGGTGGTATTTACGAAATATGATATGGGGTTTTCTACAAGGAGATGATTTTAAAAGCGTAGAAGTTTAATTCCATCACATATTGAATACAAGTTTACATGAGTGTGAATGTGAAGCAACATGGGGCATGGTGTGCAGATTTACGCACATATGAACTGATGTGAAAAATACATATGTACCTATACTTCCCAAGCCTTTTCATCATGAACTGGTTGAATGATATCGGCTCTTTTCTTGTCCTAAATCACAACAACGAAGAAACTATCGTTTAACTGGGCCGTGTAAATAAAAAATTGCCAAACCCATGGATTCATGGAAGAGCAGTATCTTGATTTATTTTAAGAATTACGTTGCAAGGTAACAAATTTCTGTAAATAGGCCTTTACTGTTGTCATTCCATTTGTTAACAGGATGAATTTTCCGCGTATGAATATAACTAGATGAAATGACAAAGAAAATTTTAGGAGGTGATTCTAAGACATGATTTGCAAACGGCATTGTGCCTAGTGCGCAAGTAACAGAATGCGAATGGTTCAAATCTCGCAAGTGCAATCAGCTGTCCTAGGCAGAGCATCCGACCTTAATCATCTACGACTCAGTTAAGTCGTACGTTTCGGACTGGGTACATCCATCCGTCTCAATAAGCATTGCGCATTCTCTTTCTTATATACATATGATTCTACCTAGAGGGAGGGAAGTGAAATGGCTTAGTCGTTAAAATGATCATTTTTCCTACATGATATGTTTAGCTGCAGGAGAACGATCAATTTCAGGGGACAGACTAAGAGAAAACGTGCACGTGCGTGCCTCAAATTCGGGAATTCTTTCACACAGAACACATTTGCTCTGAACACAGTGCCAACTCTCTTCTATCAGACACTTGAATCAGCCGGATTGAGCTAATGCTGATGTCAGCCGAACAGCAACGAGGGTTCAACCAATTTTCTTCTGCCATAGACTCGGGAAGTTAATTTTTCTACGGTGGAGCGCCACACATCTATATCATCGGCTCAAAGGAGATTCATCACATAGTGCAGCTTAAGTGAACTGTTACTCACACGCTGAGCCGACGAAGGGTGGCAGGTATCGAGCCCGCAATCGTGGGAATCCTAAGCAAACAGCCTAACAGGTGCGATATGATAGTGCTCTAGGTACCTACACTACGCCACCACGTAATGACGCTACAGAAAGATAGCAAAAGAAGATAACAACAGCCACTCTTCAACGGACGAGAAAAGTTGGTTTTACACGTGTCCGTTAACAAGGTGAACGTGCATACGAAGTGCCAAAACAAACACTGTCTGACATGTTCAGAAAAACTCCAGTCGCTCGTTCGACAACGCGAATCAACGCAAAGTTATGCAATCAGAAAGGGATGACTTAGCTAGATAAAATAGCAAGGTGGCAAAACACGGCAGTCAACTTACTTTATGGCGATGCCAATAAATGACATGGCTGTATCAATGATATTCTTAATCAATGCGTCTTTTTGTTCACTAGCAAACAGGTGCTAGAAAAGATTATTAAAAGGTTATATTTACCGTACTATTTTAGAAAAGTTATTGCATGAGACCGATGCAATAAAAACGAGTCTATCTTCAAATCAACACCATCTAAAGCAGCCCAATCTGGTATTCTACTAAAAAGTGTGCTGAAAAATCGCTTTCGAAAAAATAGCAGAAATTGCAATTTTGAGATCATGCCATAAAAGGCTATTTCCTAAACTGAATGAAACGCTTGGGAGATGGAATGGAGAGCTTTGAGCAACAAAGAGTATATTTAAGCTCCTTTTTCATTCCAACAATGATCCATTTTTTGCATTGACTAAACAAGGCACTTCTGGCCTTTTTCCAGAAGGGGTCGATTCGAAGCAAATGACTTGAATCGAAACAAACCAACGATTTGTAACGGCACTGATTATGTAATTGAACAAGTTAATAACCTTTCGGAGCTGTTAGAGTTACGAAACTAATGAATGTTTATACATACAAGGCGACTGAATCCACCATAAATCAAAGCAAATCCACCAGGATAATCAGACACCTGTAATTAAAAACACCTACCTTAAGACGATGAAGGCAACAATCACAAAGAAGTTTTTTTCAATATTCACGTCACATTTAACAAGCCATTCACAAGCAAACCCATCTGACATTCAATGGGTCAATGAAACATTGGAATACATTTTGAAGCCACGATAATTCTGAGTTCCCACAAACATTGATTGCAAAGTAAAGACACAATCGGTAAAATTCTCAATGATGCAGAAATTAAATTTGAGCCCCATACTGGCTCAACTGAGCCTGCGTCTATGGTTGGCAAAAATACAGGCGTAGTTACACCCATCGAAAAAGAAGTTGGTGGTTAAATTGCACTGCATTATACAATTGCACTGCATTATACAATTGCACTGCATTATACAATTGCACCAAGTCGGCATCACAGAATGATGCTATGTCTGTGGTGATTAAAAATGAGAACTTTATACTGTCTACCATCAGAGAACCCCCTGGTTAGAGGAGTACTGTCCTGAGTCATCGCACCGCAAGGCGAGATCAGGTGAACAGTTCCTTCCCAAGCTGCACTCGACATCCAGCTTCACCCAAGGTACCCAATCAATACCGGGTGGACAGGTTGAGAGCATTAACGAACCCAGCCACGAAACCTGGGGCTCTTAGCAGAGTAAGTATGAAGCTTGGAGCTTTCAGCATAATAGATACGTGCACTAACCATCATGCTAAGAGCCTGCTTGAAAGCGCTGAATGCAAAAATGGTCCAGTTTTTCGCATTGTCACACCAACTTCTACCCAGCCCCCTACGTTAAATGTATGATGGAAACCAGACTCTTACAAACAACAAATTTGATCTTGAGACGCCCTAGGACTGCCTTTATTGCCACCTTCTTTTCTCTTTTAAATATAAAAAATGGGGTGAGAGGTGGGGATGCGAGTCCTCATCCACATACTGTACAGTGTTACAGGGTAGGCTGCCCAATTTACAGCCAGATACCTGCAAGGGCTTCTCAACTGAAAAACTTTACTCTAGAATGTGGTACAATCAAGTGTACTGATGTCGAATCTGCTGTTATTTTTCTAATATATTGTACCGTTTCCAAGCTATACGCGTTTGCAATCCGACTTCACCGAAAAAAAACGAGAAAAAACGAAAACACCGAACCCTGCTTAGTGACGTCATAAAGTATATCACGGTAAATCGCGAGGAATTGTGAATCTCGGCACTTTGCGCGATTTGCAATTGGAGGTGACGTCAGTGTATGGGAAATTGAATGCGTCATTTTGTTCATAATCCGATGAATTCTCGTGAGAAAACGAATAACTGAGAAAATGCTGTACGTCATTTTGACGTCACTAAGTACATCTCCGAGAATTTTTCTTGAGCCAATTCTGAACTCGAAAACGAACTTTAAACTCTCATGAAATTAAAACGGTACACAGTATCAGAAAAATAATTGCCGATTCGAAATCAGGGGATTCGATTGAATCTAATTCGAAAAAGAAGAATTTTTCCCTGGAGAGGCCCTTTAGATAAAGGAAATTATTTCAATTGCTCTTGATGCACACTTCCGGGGGCTGGGCTTGCCTTGGTGCCAATGGAAGATTTGGGCCCATTAAATATGCAGTTGTATGAAAAACAATAGTTTTTATGGCATTCACAAGATTTTTCCTCACCAGTGTAATTCCTTCCAGATCTTTGTAATCATAAGAACAAATTTTCTTATTGGTGACAGTACTGATTTCATCTAACGAGCAAGCGGTCACTTGAAGGATGGTTGAGTGTCTATTGTCACTCCAGTGATGCTTGAATGCATTATATCTCTGAAAATTTAATGTGAGATATCAGTCATAGAAAATAGCAGCTGGAATTAGCTTGGTAAGCCTTAGGTGTGGGGATGCTTCTGTAGAATGACAATAAAAGATGAGAGCAGGTGGAGTGAAACCATCTGAAAACTGAAGCGGGACAGAGAAACTTAAGTGCTGGTGTGAAGAAAAATGAAACAGGTTGAGACTGGTTGACTGGTTCTACCAGCAAGCTAGTATTCAGCATCCTGATAAAACAGCACTGCAGTTTTCACAAAAATCTTTTATTACAATGAGCGACAAAATTAGGCCCAAGGCCAATGCGAAAAGCATGTGCATCACAGAGCTAGTGCAAAAAAAACCCCAGTAAATCAGGCTTTTGAGAGTTTTGAAGTAGTTCAAATAATCAAAACAGCTAGTGCCAGGTTAATCCAATTTCTCTGCATGTCTTGCACTGGGGACTCAGCACTAGCATATAAAATGGGCAGTTCAAAATGATGATAGCTTACAGATTCTTTGTGAGCCTTCCATTCTGCAAAGCTGGTTCTCATTCGCTACAAACAAAAGCAATTGCGACGTGTGAAAAGTTCAATAAAAAGCATCACACAACACGAGACAGAGTTACTACATATATCACCAAACCTTTTCAAGACTCACTTCAGTAAATCTGGCCTTTAACTCACACAGCAACTTACAGGGCTCTTATTGATAACAGCAAATTTGTTGCTGAAAAGGCTACCCTGTATAAATAATTACGTTATCATTATTATTATTACTATTGACTTTGCAACATAGATTTTGGACGATACTTTTACATAAACATTCATTTCTTTTTCTTATTAACTCTTCATATAGATTTTATTTTGATTTCACCTTTATCTAAAAATTGATTTCTTCTCAACTTTTTATATAGATTTTACTCTGATTTCACTTTTATATGAACATTTATTTTTTTTATTATCAACTCTTTATTGAGATTTTATTTTTATTTCACTTTTATATACACATTTATTTTACTCAGGCAAGCCATTTGCAAACGGCCAAATTATAGAGAGATTTACATTTTCATGTTTAATATTTTCATAAATAAGAAGTTTAAAAAAAAATAACTTCACATCAAGAATACAACTTTGTGATATTTTTCAATTCACATTGCTCAATTTTTATCATGCAATGGTTTATAAAGTTATATAACATTTGATGGGATGAATTTTTAAGATTGCTTCACTTTTGAAACAGTATTCTCTTGATAGCAGCTATTGCATTACAGATAAAAGAATTCCCTAACTTAAATATTAAATTACCATTACCATGATTACTACAACTATTAATGTTACAAATACTATCAGTATCACCATTGATAAACAAATCAAGTAAAGGCAATACTGAAGGAAGATCTGTAGCTTTAAACATTAATATATATAAAGAAATAAAGAAATTTGAAAAACTTCTTCTGTTGTCATTATTAGTATTATTATCTAGTGGAAATCTTTAGTGTCCTACTGAAAATAATAAGAATGCCATTGGGTCATTAAACTACAAAATGAGTGGAAACATACCAGTGCATCTGTGAGCAACTCGGCTCTCTGATCCAAGGAAAATGTCATTGATTGTGTTTTCTTTCCTTCTTTACCTTGGAACAAAGAATAAACAGACAGTCAAATACGAAGAAGGTTGATTTAACAAAAGGAAAAAACCACAAGCCACTTTTATAAGAAAACAGAGAGGCAGTTTCCATTTCTATAATCAAAAACGTGTCAGCCTACCTTTTTTGACAACAATGATAAATTCTCCTGGGGCTTTGGAGCTTGGACTAATTCCATAGAATTCATTGTAAGGCCACTGCATCAAAGGAAAGGAAACATGTTAGTCAAAAACTCTCTCTCTCCTTCTCTTTGTGTTTGTGGGTGTGTGAGTGTGTGGGTGCGTGTGCCTGTTTGTGTGCGTGTGTGTGTGTGTTTCCAAACTCTGTGACCCAATGGCTCATAATATATCCTTACCATGATTTCCCCTCTTTTGGTGCTATGATACTTATTTCTCAATATACTTAAAATTCTAACAAAGATGTCTCATTTCTTGTAATGAAACTGACCAAGTATTGACACTAGAAAAGAGATTTTCAGTAGCAATACTTATCTGAAGAATGCGGAATATAATAAATAATGACGACATTAGTTAGAATAACGTGAATATGAGAGCACTGGAACATTGTGTAGACTGTTTACCAACCTGATTTGTAACTTCCAAGGTAGCAGGATTATAAGTTGTAACAGCTTTTGTTCCAATAGAAAATATCCGTTTGTATCTTGAGAAAAGGATGAAAATTCAATGACACAAAAAATTAGTGATGCATGAATATCATGAATTCAAGAAGTTCGCATCTACCTGATTGGTCAGTACAATTAATCTTACTTCAAAGTGTCACTTGATAAATAACATTGGGATAATTGTCACTAGTTCCATTAAGATGACCATATGCCTCTCTTTTGGCAGAAATCTTTTTCCTCAGAGCAACTACATTCATTGACAAGAAACTTTATGGATGTGTGAACTGGCAAAGCCCGCTAGGTAGGGTCTATCTATTGGCACTGCAATAAGATCATTTACCAACCAGTTAGTTAATAAGAAATAATCTGATTTCATAAATTGATTCTTTGAATTCATGAATTCATATTGATTTTAGTTCCTATTTGCTCATACTTTCCATTGTTAGCATTAAATTTTACTCTTTTTTATTGACAGAAAGAAAAATTCTTGATTTTTGACTTGTGTCAGAAATTGATTGACATGATTGTAACCATAAAATTGGCTAGAGCCTTCTTTGTAATGGATAGTGATGGGATTTTTGCTTATTTTCCCCCTATTTAATAGAGTTCTTATTAGATGAATGCATCATTTATAGCTTGGCATTCAATGCAAGTGCCTCTGCTTTCAGATTAAAGCTGACCACATACATTTTCTCTTTCTCTCTGCATGCACCAATGAAAGTATGGTTACGGAGAGCATGAGCTTGTTGGGGGCTTAATTTTTCTATTGCTATTGTTTTCAATCTCCCAAATGACACTTCACCCTCCAGCTTTCTCATAATAGATCCTCATTTTAACAATCACTATGTGTTATTCTTTCATCTACTTTTCTGACAAACACATTACTCCTCTCATCTGTTGGCACTCATTTCCATCTGGACTTTCTCCAAGATGCTCGCAATTTTTGTGGCTTACTCCGGGCTCTACTTGTACAAAATTTAGTTGATTTGGTTGATATATCTGCAAACATAGCTGTTGATTTATCTACCCTCTCAATATGATGTCATCTGCCGTTATTTTTATGCTTAAAAAACAGAGACCGAAAGAGTCTCCTCTCACTCTAATTGAATTGGTGACGACATGTTAAGTGATGAAAGACTTGAACAACTGACTCATCCTCACACCCAAGCATCGTCCTCCATCTTGACTACTGGTCAAATTATGAAAATGACAGGTTGCCATATTCTTACACAATTAGGGTAACATAACTCTATGGCAAGCAGAAATAAGCAGGAGACAGACCATTGGTTAAAGATGAGAGAGTAGGGCTTGGCATAGCACAACCTGAAGGTCCCATACAACCCATTGCTTTGGTCTGAGCAGCCTGTGGGCAATGAATTGAAAACAGTAAGTTGAAAACGTTTTGTAATTTCATCTTTATCTTGCAAGAAAGCTGCTTTGTGTTAATTTTGGAGTTGTCTTTTATTTTCACATGCGATGAAGCTTTCAATATGTTTGGAATGAATGTAGCTGAAATTTTCACTAAGATAAGTGACAGACAGTAAAAGCATCTCATATTTAAAAAAATGCTTTGGGAAATTTGATAAAATAAAGGAAATTTTTGGAATGGTTCCTTCATTTTTTCATTGCTCAACTATAACGAATGGATGATATTACAAAATTTTACTAGTTCATCAAAACCCTTGCTATTTCCTGCATTTGTGAAGAAAATTAATAAATTTCATGTAAAATGAGCTCAGCTTTTTGGCACAGGCCCTTGAAACATTTCCCTTTTCTCATGCAGCCTCATGGTAAATATGATTTCACACTTCTGTTAAAGAATGTCTAAGACGACCAATTCATCTTTTTGGACAAATATTTTTATCCAGCCATGAGTCTGCTGGCAAGGAAAAGCTCCGTCAGCCATAAGATAATGGTGAATATTGCAACAGAGTTTGTTTCCAAAGTAACCATGATTACGAAAGTGCTTTATTTCGACCTGTACACACAATGATAAATTGTGCAGCAAAAGAACTTACTTTCCTCTCCAAGAGTGTTTAGTTGTAAAAAATGACGCAATGTCATCATTCCCCCAAGTTGTAGCCATGGTCTTCTCCTTTAATGCTTCATCTTTTTCATAAAATCTTATGCTTCTAAAAAAATTCACAGGTTATGGACGATTGCAACTGTTCGTCCTTCCTCTTTAAGAGGAGGCGGGATTAGGCCACTTCTCTGCTAGGACTCAGAGCGGATGTATACCGAGAATGCAATATTACTTGATTTTTGCAATTTGGATAGTATCAGAATTTCGTGGAATTTTTGGCTGTGAATTGTGCCCGTTGCATGCAAAGTGGTGAGAATTTTTCATCAAATGATCAGCTTTTTGTGCCTACCATCTTGAGGTCCACCATCCGAAAGTGTTAGGAGCATTCCTTCGCAAGGGCATTCTCCAATTTGGATCCAATCCCTTCCACTGCATAACCTCAATCATTCAATATTGAGTGGCCACCTCTAAGCATTAGTACCCATTTACCTTTACAATGTTAAGGGTAAGAAAGGCAAATAAGGATTTTTAAGTTTCCTTCATGTTGCAGGTGCAGCTTGCATAGAAGGCAAGGCAAATGCTGACGGCTTCCCTTACCTGTTCACCCAGCAGTAAATGGGTGCCAGGTGTTGAACCCGACGAGGAATTGAACTGGAAGTGCCATGTCTCAGGATGGCCCCTCTTGAATAAAGTCCAGAGGTGCACAATAAAGGACTGCAATGTTGTGCTATGTATATTTTTTATACTCTATGAAAAATCATATTAATATACGTTACATATACAGAGAAACAAAGGGCATAAATAACAACAAATTGTTGTTAAGAAAAATTGCATCATAAGATCAAAATTGAACTTCTAACTTCTCCATACTCAACACCAAGAATGCCCATGTCTATCCCTCTAGATAAAGCTTGAATTCTTGCATTCTTGCATCTAAAGATCCGAACGAGGTTGGTTGGGACAAATATTTGTCATAGTAATGACCAAGTGGCGGTTGACGAGGCAAGAACTAGACAAAAATGAGACTCTTTTTCGATTCAAACAGTCTTCAACTTCCAACTTTGCAATCTAATTACCAAATCGATGCCAATCTTGCATTTTTGTTCGAGTCAAGATCCAAACATGGGTTTTACAAAGCTTTAATCGGCTAGATTAATCTATATATCTAAACTCTCAATACGCAAGTACGTCACAGGAATCTACTTCGTGCCATGCAACCTGTTGGTAAGACATCATGACGTTTCATGGCTTGAGATAGACGTCTGAAGAAGAACACTCAAAATCGACCAACTGTTATTGAAAACTAAGCTTTTCTTCATCCATACAGCAGTTCGAGACTGAAATAACCTGATTCAATGCTGTCCCAGGACAATCCCAGCCATCTTTAGCACAAGAGCAAAATCTGGAATACCAATCAGTAGGTTTGTGGAATATCCTCCTCCTCTTTGTGCAGATATGCTTCGCAGAGGAGGCCGATTACCAGGTTGAACATGTCCCGCCATGCTTCCACGACTTCATCGTTCCATATAATTCCAAGAGATTCCTTTATTTGCTCATAGACTGCATTAGACAGAGCCTGTAACGATCAGCAAGACATCACCGCAAACTAAAGAAAGTTGCTGAAATCAACTAGCAGTAAAGCATTTACTAAGGGGGAAAAATCGTGAAGGGCAACAATTACAGAAGAGGTCACAGCAAATTATTTTTGGCACCACACAATTTTTTCATCTGGAAACAAATTTCAAGTAAATTATGATTGAACTGGCTAAGCAGTTCTTATCCTGCATCCTCGTCCTCCGATACTTCGACCTTGCAGATCAAAGGCACAAGATGGGTCCTCGGCTACGGCGACATTCTCACCTCACTACGGGGATAAGTATGGGGCCTGCAAGGGGGCGAATTCCGCCCGTAGTCAGAATGTTAAAAGATGCTCTGACTAACAGCACATAAAAAGCAGAACTTCAATCGATGTTTATCTTTATTTAACATATCTTTCTTTAAGATATCTTTTTTTAACATATCTTTCTTTATGATATCTTTGTTTAACATATCTTTCTGTATGATATCTTCATTTGACATATGCTTTTCCTGTTACTATATTCAAGCCAACCAAGTACCTGTAGATTTTGGTCATCAATGCCAGCTTTAGCCATCAACCTCCCAATATTGTCCATCTTTCTGTAAAATATTTTAGCATCGTTTATTGATGAGACCGCCTCGCTCAGAACGGAAATCATTCTAAGTGGGTGGCCAGACAAACGATTCTTGCACCGCATCACCTCCAAATCTCGCTGGTTTTTTACGTCAGGGAAAAGACGTCCGATGTCTGGGTGCGTTTGAAACAACCTGAAAAAGGAAAAATCATGGCAGAAAATCTTAGTTAGAGGAGACAAAGGAATATTTTGAAATCCGTAATGCGTGCTCTAAGCTCGTTCTTGTAGAACTGATCAAAATGATCGTGCTTCCAAATGCTATGATGATTTTTGTTTTCTGCCTTTCTCGACATAACAACGATAGGCAATTCTGAAATGAGAAATCGCTTCTAATCATAACAATCGAATTCATAATTGTGACCTTTACTACGAATAGTGGCACTTTAATCAACAAGTAAACCTGTCAGCAAATCAATCAATCAACTAACCAATCAATCAATCAACTAACCAATTAATCAATCAATCAATTAAACAATCAATGAAGCAACAAGTAAAGCGATCAATCAGTTGACAAAATCGATCTTAATTCTCTCTGCAATAACTTAATATCTTATTCACTTCGCGCTTACTTCTCAAATATTCCTGTGCCAAAATTGAGTGAGTCCTTCTCAATGTCTGGCCATGAATCTGCCAAAAGGGTTATTTGATACTGCGTTATTGGCAGTTTGAGAGTCTTTGGCTTTTTCTGACCTCCAGTTGTCCCTCCTAGAGACGTTGTACAACCCATCTTTATATTCAACGTGTCCTTTGTTAGCTCAACGCTTGGTTCCAGTCAATGAATGACGAGCAGTAGATGTGTTATGTGATAAATTGCAAAGCGGATCTGTAAGCTTCTGCAACGGCCTCTAACAGAGAAAAGTGGCAGAAATACAGAAAGGTATGGATTTTTTGTCAATTTAAAACGAAACAGCCCCAGAGAGAATACTATGGTAGCTTTTATCGATGTAAAAGAATTTGAAAACTTCTCAAGAGTTAGTATAGATCATTTTCCTTACTGTATCATTTGATAGCTGGTTTTAAAATATGTGATGATTATTTATGGTTATTTCAATCCTTGCAATTTCTGTGTGCAGTTTTTGTATTAGGTTTCAGCAGCACTTCCTGCATCCATGCAAACGGATGAAGCATCGAGTAAATTTATTATAACAAAATTGATCTCGTACTCACCACTGCTGTTTACTGTGCCTCTTAATGCTGGTGAAATGCTTCTGTTTAGCATAAGTATAACTGTTTGTCTCGTCAGCAGATGTTTCCATTGTGATATCAAACAGGTGTTGCGTGTTGCAATCTGAACAGTACTCCAGAGAATCAGCAAAAGGAAGAGAATCCTTAGCAGTCGCAGTAAGATAAGTGATCGGTTGATAGCGAACCAAGACAACAGGCTGGATCGATTATAAAAATGCAGATACACGTTACCATGATTAAACTCGATATCAAAGGATCCTCTTGACAATTAAACCATTATATCTAGTCATCCACTGCTATTTATTTAGCCATTATCAAAATGATTCTAGATAATTACTAGTAGCTAAAGTTGACACAGATTGTAGCTAATAATAGCTATTTAGAATTATTTTTACCTCAATCGACAAATGAAATTATAATTCAATTATCTCAAGCCTACGTAAGTGATGCTGTGGCGGAGTGGTTAAGGCGCAGTGTTTCGAATCTTGTGAGGCATACTCGCGTGGGTTCGAATCCCCGTTTTCGGAACCACTAACGACAAGCCAACAGCCAACTCAGCTGTCTATCCTCCCGAGGTCGGTGAATGAGTACTCAGAAGTAATTCTGAGGGCACAAGCAGTAATGCCGCAGGCCTACACCAGCTATATAGCTGCCACATACCCAGTTTGCGATAATAAATAAAAGTTACTTTGCCTGCTTACGTGGTTGCGGTGATTGATAATAGACTACTTTTATGACAATGATTGTCCTTAACAAATATTTATTCATGATTTTACTACAGTCATACCATACTTACTTAAAGTACGTGTATAAACTGTTATTACAGAGATATTGTTCGAACAAATGAAAAAGAGAAAGATGGGTATTTATTTCGAATAGGAAGGAAAATGACAATGACTCTAATTTTAACTTCTTTAAAGTTCTTAAGTCAATAATAGATGCTGTTGTTAGTGGCTCAAACCCAACCGCATCTCGACTTAAATCTACATTTAGGAGAGGTGCCAGCTGTCTTAAACTCAAGGCGTGGGAGTTTTGACGTTTGGTCTTCAGTGAGAGGAAGGATAAGAATACTGGCTGGCCAAAAATGCTTCTCAGAGTCCTGAAGTCTACCTCTGGGTGTTAGGTAGATGGCATAAAAGTTGTGTAATCAACCTTAAAAGTCAAAACATGGCAGAGGCATACCGAGGGTGCATGTGATACGTAGAATGATAGAATGAAATGCCTAATTGGTTTTGGGACAGCTCATTGGTAAGATTCTTGAGCATTTATCCTATGGTAAGTGGTTCGAGTCCCCCCTCCGCTAAACTTTCCCTAGAGTGATGAGAGTTACCAGCTCACGGAAATTCCAGGTGTAGGAATCACGAGGTGCGGTCCCATTGAGAGGGACCTGGATACTGCACGATAAGCAAAAAGCTTCTCAGTGTCCAAATGACTACCTTTGATATCTAGGTAGAATGATATACAAGAAAGGTCTAAGTGTCTGTGCTACATACTCTTGCTTTAGCCGCCTTTTCATGTCCCTGATGTATGAGCTTGCATGTAAGGCAGAACAAATCATTCCACGCAGTTGTGACATCGTCATTCCACCTGTCTCTCATTGTCTCCTTGATCTGCATACGAAAGGCAGCTGTGACAGCCTATAAGGACAGACATCCAAACATACTGCTTATCATCATTTTCTAGAGATCAGAAAAGAAATCTAAAGACGAAGCATTCAACGATAGAGGGGTCAAGATTATTTGAAAATGCTCCTTTTTATGGTAGAAAGATGCGATTCCTGTCAAGGCCTTTTACCTATTTCAATTCACTTGCGTTTAATGTTCATATTTATACTTATAATATAAATACATATATATATATATATATATATATATATGTAGCAGAAATACAGAAAAGGAAAGACCGATTCTCTGTTACTCTGAGTTTCGTGCAAAAGTACTCGTCAGATAGACTATAACTGAATCGCATTCCAAATTTGGATATAAATATATATATGTATAAATATATTTATGTATATATAAATATATATATAAATATATATTCAAATATGCATATATATATTTATATATATATATATACATATATATATATATATATATATATATATATATATATATATATATATATATATATATATATATATATATGTATATATATATATATATAAATATATATATATGTATTTATATATATTTATGTCTAAAACACAGCTTACTTGCAAGGCTTCAACTTCTAGACCAATATCTGCCATGAGTGAGCCAACGCCTTCCATTTTCATATAGAATAATTCAGCGTCATGTATTGAGTTCACAGCTTCGTTCAACACAGAAATCATCTTCTTTGGGTGTCCATGTAGCTCTTTTTTCTGCCACATAGCATCTAAATCTTGATTGCTCTTTACATCAGGAAATGCGCCACATAGGTTAGGGTTTGCAGCGAACAGTCTATTGAAGGGGAAAGAAGGCACAGGAATTCATCTATGAGAAGTTTTATTACGAATTGCCACCATTCAATTCAATGACTTGAAGTCTGTTGTTGATGAAAATAGAATTTACAGGTTGAGATGAATTTACAGGTTACATGGCAGAAAAGGGTAATGATGCACCCTGGCTGACTTTGACAAAGGGCTACAGACTATGATGAATCGTAATAGGCATGACAGGTGAACAAAAGATGAGGATAGGGGTCATGGTTGGCCGTGATCGACCATCACATACCCAGAGTTATCTATGATGGCTCATGATAGACTATGATGTACAGTTTAAGATTATGATAGACAGTGTTAAGCTATGGTAGATCTTGATTGATGTGACCAATCAATGGTGGATCAGGATGTATCAGGATCGATTATGATAGACAGGGCATGAGTAATTTAGATTCTTTGAACAGCAAAAAAGCTGAAATCGAACAAGTATATATTTGGATGAAAACCTCTTGAACATTCCGATTCCTATCTCCAATGCAGCTTGCTCAACGTCTGGCCACGTTTGATACAGCAACGACTTCTGATATGAAGATACAGGCATATTCACAATTCCTTTACAACCAATGTGACCGTTTTTGTCGATTTTATGTGAGCCTGCGCATCCCATTCTATGTGCGAGAATATCGCTATCTTCCCTTCAATGTTTACTTACTTCATTCATTCATTTATTCTGTTCTCCTATCGCCAGAATGAAAAGTAATGAATGGCAATACTATGAATGTAACAATTGATCAAACAAACGAATAGAACAAATGGTCAAAAGATTTAATGGGCTATTATTAGCTGAGAGGTTTAAAGAGTGAGTAAAATCAACGATTCAAGTAATGATTTATTGATTGATTGATTGAATGATTGATTGATTGATTGATTGATTGATTGATTGATTGATACAATTGTCAATAGCTTCTCTGCTTGCTCGTCTGCCAAATGGTTCTCATATGCTCAACAGTGCCATCCTTTGAAGCATTGCTTACCTCCACTGAAACACCCACCCCTGATGAACTTGCATCAAAATTTGAAGTAAACAGGAAAATCGATGGACTAACATGGAGTACCTTGTATAGTTGAGCTCCAACCCCAACGCGAAAAGAGTTGAATCTATTATGATGAGATACAGTCTTGAAGTAAAAAGGTTTCCAACCCACTTCAGCGTCAATGCTTAAAGTGACAATGAATTAGCCGACTTTCATTGCTTTTCAATTGGGTACGAGACAACAAGAAAGGTCTAGGAAACGGATGTTAGCGTTCCTATTGCGCCCTAAGAATTGGCTGGCGTTGTCTTGGCTATGTGCAGGTGCACTAAAGCCGTATCTCAACAGATAGATCTGCTTAGAATAATGTTGATGTATTGAAGAGCAATAAGCAAATTGATGACGGAAAATGTCAAGCAATGAATTACTGCTTTAATTAAATTGTAAATCTCGTTCAAGCTTGCTGCGGGCTAGATTCTACCTACAGATCTATACCTTACAAATGCTTCTAGCAATGCACTATGTCACAGTTTGAGATGCAGTTATGTTTGTAAGTCGATAGACTGCTGTTCTCAATTAAACTTTGATGGTCGAAGGTGCTCGAATTCCGATTATTGTTAGGCAAAGGGTCACCTGAATTCAAAATGTAGACTGGTGAATATCAGTCCTGTCGAACAAAGCTCTGATGAAGCCTAGAGCATTAAAAAAGTTTGATACTTAGATGTTCGAAGAATAATCTGCCTCATTTTGGTCGGAAAAAATGTTCGATGAAAAGTTACCTCAGTATAGCTTCGAGCTTTCAATAGTATTTTCATAGACGCAACTTCCGTGCTCAAATCGATAATATACACAGAATCATCATTTTGTATTGACACAACCGATGTCATCTAGGTACACAGTCTGCTACGCAGCCTCTAGAAATGTTTGAGAGTACTACGCATGAGGTGAAAGCATGCAAGATCTGCCTTGTGTTTTAAAATGGACATGCAGCAAGACTTTGAGCCCGAGAAACTACATTTATGACACTTATTGGTGTTTATTCGGCACTTGTTATTTGTTCGATGTCCCTTTAGCTTGGTGGTAGGCAGAGTGATTAAGGTGCAGTGTTTCGAATCTAGTTGGTTTGAATCCCGTCGTCGGAACCACTAACCATAAGCCAACAGCCAACTCAGCTGTCCATCCTTCCGAGGTCGGTGAATGAGTACTCAGAAGTAATTCTAAGGACACAAGCAGTGTTGCCGCAGGCCTACATCAGCTGTATACATGCCATGCACCAAGCCAGTGTTAGCAAATAAAAGTTGCTTTGCTTTACTTCTGATAAGTACGATAATCCTGATAAGAACAAAGGCAACTCAGTGCTATATGTATTCGTGTCTCTCTTATATGCTAAGGTGGGCTTTCATATTGCATCGGCCCAGTACAGTGCCGTTTCTATAGCAGTTGATTTTGTCATGTGAGTTTGCCAAGCTTAATGGTACGGCATTTGTTCATTGACCCTATGATCAACGGTTCGAGTCCAACTCTGTCATAACTTTCACTTGGGGCGGCGACAGGGCTATTCCAGGTGTTAGCGTCGTGATTCGTGGCAGAATAAAGTAGAAAAACGAAGAAAACGCTTCTTTTTTTAGTGAGTTATGTTGGGGAAAGGCCATGGTGGCCTATACATTGGAGAAGTATCCTTCTCCATACGCTGGAGAAACATGGCTTTTTCAGCATCCTTAAATATAGCTTCCGTTACTCGGCAGACAGCTCAGAAAGAAAACAGAGACTAGCATTCGAACGATAGGTGATAGAAATATGAAACAGCAGGTGGTTTACAACTTGCGTAAAGCTGAAATAAGATGAAATAGATGCCCGTTTCTCTCCACAGATAAAAATAAATTACAATCAAGCTACAAAGTCAAAACGATATGTTCTCATAGTGGTTGTCATTAAACAACCATCATACAGTTTACCAATTATGTAAGCACAACATTAACTTTAAATATCATAATGAATGTACAAAGAAATAAAGGAGAGAGCAGACAGTTGCTAATGAATAAAAAAGCTTCCATCTTTATCGGTTGATGAAAACCAATACAAGAATCTCAAGATGACAAGACAACAATGATAAAAGTTATGGTAATAATGATTATAATAGTGCAATCAAAGTTCAAAGTCAATACCAAAATGCAACACGAACGAAAATGAAGCAAGATGTCTGCTGATATAGAGGCAAAAACGGATGCTAGCAAACATTTCAGAAATATTCAGGCCACTCTATCATGACTGGAATCACTGAAGTGAAACATGCATTTATGAGAATGACATGCTAGGATATGAACACAAATAGCACTAGCAGAAACTCGGCTTAGGATGAATATATTCCACAAAATGACAAGGAATCAATAAACCAGAAGTAGAAAATCTAAAAGATAAGAATGGTGGTTAGAATAATAGTAAAAGCAATATAAATGATGTCATAGAGAATTGCCTTGTCACCTGCAAGAACATTGTCATATTGACTGATAAAGGCCTTGTTATAAACAGAACAGACTAAAGGGAAAATTCTAAAATCAAACTTGGATCAACAAACGACAATTTCCAATAAGTCCCTCATTAGTTTTAAGCTCTTTTAAACGATGGAAAATGTTCTTAGCTTTGAAAAATATACAGCATGTCTTTTGAAAGCTCTTAGAGAAAATCCAAGATCTTATAAAGGAGCATCTTTCAATTTTCTAGGGATGCAGTAGTCTTCTTCCGATATTAATGGAGTTAATTTCTGAATAACATTTTTCTTTCGAAAATGATTTGCCTTCTATAGTTGGCAGCAGTCATTATGAAGACAGGTAAATAGCAAAGCATTTGGTTTGGTTTTTAGAAAAATAGGATCGTGCAGTGTGGCTTTAGCATTAAAAGCTGCAATTATTCCTACCTATGACTCCTGGAAATGATTTAAAAGTAGATTTGACATATCTTCCTTTTTAGTGAGTCATGTTGAGGAAAGGCCATAGTGGCCTATAAAAAGCCCCAACAAAGGAAAAAAGAAGAAAGCAAAAGGCTCAGAGGAGAGAGAGATCAGGTCAAGTTTATTGATCTTAGATTTGAAAGATGGCAACTTTTAAGATCCAGGGAAGTAAGAAGAAGGCAAGACGTTCCATAAATTGCATGTTCTAGGGATGAATATTGATATATCGATAAAAGAGAGAGTAGCTTTATCTGAAGGTAGATGAGTCTTTAACTTTTCGTTCAGCAATGGAATTGTACAAAGAAGCAGCAGTATCTTAACTAACTCTTGATAAGCTAGCTAGCAGTACCTTGTCAGGGTGATCTTTAGGTAGCACGAAAAGGCTTAAAACCTCAATTCCAAGGGCGCAGATGATTTTGCTATAATAATGTTCATATGCTGTATGTTTTTCAGGCTGTTGATTTTTCACTTTAGCTTACAAAGCCAATCTAAACTATGAAAGTAGTAGTGTTCGACCAAGACACTGTCCTTGATCATAGCACCTCCGTATACTATCAAGGTATTGAAGCGGATGGCCAAATCAAGCTTTCAACTTTTTCATTACAACATTCGACATTTTCTTGTGAACACATCAGGTGTCGTGTGCGCGACAAAATGCAGCCAATCAGAACCAACCAACGTCATTCGAGTTGCCTTTTTTCTTGGCTAGGCCTGACTTCATAAGTCTACATATGAAGTTGTAAAAGTCACTCCATGCCTTTGCGACGTCCTTCGTACAGTCATCTCCGAGAATTTCTTTGATTTGAGAGTTGAAAGCGTGTCCAAGAGCCTGGGAATTTCAATGAAAGGCACACAAAGTCAGTAATATCTCGAATGGTAAACTTCATATTAATATAAGTTAATTTGGTAAGTAATATAGGATACACTGTTAGTAGACATAAGAAATGCTTGAAAAAGGCATATCCCCAACAACGAGTGTACGCTGTCAACGGAAAAAGCAAATTTGATTGGAAAGGCTGTTCAAAACAAGCAAGATACTATTACTAGTCTGAGACCTGTATATGTCCTCTTCATCATTAGGTATAGAAAATATGCTACCTCTGTTCAACTCTACAAACATGGTCATAAAAATGATATGGTGACTCAACTATGTGGGCATCCTGGGAGCGATCGATGCTTTGTATCACAAATGTGGCTTCACAAGTGTAACACATCAATAACTGCCGACAGACTGCCGACAGACTGCCGACTTGAAAGCATGCCCTTTTCGAGTCATTGCCTTAATCCAAGGACGACTGCCTAGTATCAACAAGCGACTGGTATCAAGCTAAATCAATGGTAAGATTCTTGCGCATTGATCCGATGGTCAATGGTTCGAGTCCCCCACACAGCTTAACTTTCACTTAGAGTGAGGAGAGTCGCCAGCTCTCTGTAATTCCAGGCAGTGGAATGACGAGGTATGGCCACATCGAGAGGAAGGACCTGGACACTGCTCGATATACAAAAAGCTTCTCAGCGTCCAAATGTCTGCCTGTGATATCTATGTAGAATCATTTAAAAAAGAAAAGAACAAAATAAATGGCAATGTATAGGTATAAGGGAGTCCTCTGTTTATATCCATGCACTGTTCATATGAAAATCTGTAGCTTCAGAGAGCGCTGCTCTCCTGCATAGCAAAAAGGAATGGGACTTTGCAAAGATCATGGAAGCGTTTAAAGGCGTTACCAGACTAGCTTTCTCTGTTGTATTAACTGTAAGTGCACCTTTAAGACAGCACGATGTCATAGTGTCATTCACAATGAGACACAATAAATGCACCACTTCAAATGCAAATTAATGCACTCACATGAAGATAGTCTGGCCTTAGGCTGTTTTCTACATGCCTTTGTCCCAATGCCTCAAGCTTGGTCACGAAATTCTCCGCATCATCCAACGACTTTATGGCTTCACGAATCGCATTGATGATCTTTTTTGGATGCCCGGAAAGCTTCTGCATCTTTTTTATCTCCTCTAGATTCTCAAGGTATCCGAATTCGGGAAAGACGGAAATCAGCTCTGGCTTTAGCTTGAATAACCTAAAAAGAAATTAATCATTGATAATTTCTGAGCTTATTTTGCTGCTCGAAATTATAAAATAAGCTTCGGCCTCATCAGAGTGTATTTTTGTCTGCTAAAATCCAGTCTAATCTCCATAGAGAAGCTTCATTTTGTTTGCCGGTTCTTTTATTGAAGTCAATCAAAGATTACAGGATTAAATCATCCAAGAAATTAGACAGATGTGCTTATTTTCATGAGCAAATGCCGTGTTTTACTAGGCTAATGCCAACATTTCACTTGCTGATAATGCACATTCGCAAAAATATTTTCATGATCAGCTATGGAAAATACTAGATAGGATGTGACAATGAGACACCCTCGTTCGTGACATTCACAGATGAAGGAAAGCACAGCCTGCAAACTCTGCGACAGGTCTAATAATACCTGAATGAAAACATGATATGGACAAAATCATTCGCTTTTCGTAGGAGACACCTCTTTTTAATGAGCAAACCAATCTTGACGCAGTAACAAAACTAGCACCCTCTGTTCATTGCTTTAAGTCAAGATTGAAAACTACCGAGATTCACTAACGAAGATTGGCCTGGTCATCTGTACGCTTTCTCTCATCTTTAAATTGGCTATGGACTGCAATTATAAATATTTATACATCGATAGATATACATGTACTTTTAATAACTTATATTGTTGTTAAGTCTTTCCATGGCCAATTGCAATGCAGATTTTAACTCTGAATTGCAACCCTGTGTGGAAAAGTTTAAAATGAAAACCAACTTTAAAGCGGGAATACAATTAAAGGAAGCGAAAGAAAACTTATTGAGCAAAACTTGCGGATCATGAAACTCTTGCCTGATGGAATCATTCGTTTTGTGCTGGGTGTTGGCTGCGTTCTGCAATTCTCTATAGCATCTACTTTTGAAGGCTTCAATTCTTTGCCTAATGCCAGCATTAATCGTCCAAGCTTCGTACCCGTAGGTCGCTATTGGGTAAACTAAGTTCTTAAAATCCGCATTCTCGTCTCTATGTTCGTACCATGCCATACTGGCTTCAACCCAATTAGCGCTGACATCACCATAGCAAGTCGTCTTCTGATTTCTAGTTTGCAATTGCAATTAGATTGAATCACGGATCCTAGGTATTGGAATTTATCCACGCATTGAATGCTATTGCCGTCTATCAGGGATGACGTCATTATTTCCCCAAATTTTGTTGAGCCCTCTTTCCGTTGTGGATAAAGGAACTGTATCATCGGCATACCTAATTTCTTGAACATTTTGCCCACCTGCACTTAGATCATCAAGCTCTCTGCTGTCTTCTTCAACTAAACGCACAATATATATTCTGTATACAAATTGAATAGCTGAGGAGACAAGATGCATCCTTGACGGAACTCCTGCTTCCATTTGGAACCATTCAGTGTCGTATTCGTAAGCGAATTGCTGCTTGCTGATCTTTATGAACATTCTCAATTAGTTAGACTACTCTTCTATCAAAGCTCTTTTCTCTCATGATTTCTCATAACTTTTTATACATCAAAATATGAAAACAAGTTATGTATGACAGCTTGTTATCATGTTGATATGCATAATATAAAGCAAACATACAAATACAAATCTCTCTAATGATAGGTAATTTGTAGTCAATTGGCCTAATTACTAGTGGTTGAAAAAAGAGAGAAAAATAGAACACAGAAAAAGAAAACTTGTTTAGTAAAATTTCTGAAAGAAAACAGAAAGAGCTAAAGGACGGAAGAAAACTGCTGGTACGGAAACTATTATTATAATTTTTAATCGTAATCTTTGTTCAGCTATGGGAAACTGCTATCAGTCAAAGACCTGTCCTAACAAGAAGAGGTAAAACATGTTATGTATAGCATAATGAACCATAAGTTCGTTGCACTTAGAGTCTTCACTTTATGTAGAAGAGCAAACTCCAAGAATCAGACCTAAACTGCTGAAACAACGCTTAAAGCTGGAATTGAAATTGGGCTTACCGGTAGAAAATCCCAACTCCAAATCTTAACAGTTCTTTCTCGACATCTGTCCATGTCTCCTGGATCAATGACTTCTGGTACATGGAAAGGGGAAACATCATCTTACCATCGTTTCCTTCCATCGGCACTGCATCTGCAACACTTTGGCTTGCCGAACAACCCATTTTGAGCTCTTCCCCTTAAAACCAAATAGCTACATAAGTCTGTGTTTGACAGAAGTAGATAACATTACATCAAATCACACTGCAGAACATTGCATTACATTCCATCACAAAGCCGTGTGTCAAATTGCATCCCCTTGGGCTACATTACCTTGCATTGTATAACGACCCAAAAATTGGCATTCCCAGTGCCGTCCCAAGCCGGGTTAACTGGGAGGAAAAGGGTGGGCTACTTTGGACAGCAATAGGAAGGACAATAGGATTAGTCTTGGCAGGTCATACACGATGTGGGTTAGATTAGCACCAGTGACTCTACTTAAATAGTATCAAAATCATTAGAAGAAGAAAAAGAAGAAATTTCATTATGTAGCAGCTATTGCAGCTTATTGATTGAGTCCATGGCATATTGCTGCATTTTGCTTAATCCTCAATGTCACGTTTTTTCGTAAATCTCTCAAAATTGGTGACCTAGACGGAGCTAATCAATAGTTCTCGATCATTATCCAATCGAAAATCGAAGAGACCGCGGCCTCTGCATGGAATTCGCAGTTTTTAAAAGCAGGAGTACCAATGCCATGCGTTAGATTAATGCCCAATTTTTACAAGGACGCTACACAAATAGCGTATTGTGATTGCGATACACTAGCAGTTGGTTGCGTAATGTTCAGTGATTTATGAAAAGAGTATCATGTTCTGCTGCAGGGGTGGCCAACCCGCGGCTCGCGAGCCGCATGCGCCTCTTCGCCAAGCTTTTGCGGCTCTTAAAGGCTGGCATCAGCTATCATTTTCAAAAAAATTTAAACAATAATTGCTTCCCAATTTTCATGATGCAATAATGACTAGGAATTTCCAAAAAGTGCTGCACTTCGTCATCACAAGTTATTCTGTGGTGATTCTTCAGTGAATGCTAGTTTACTAGAGGCCATCCATTAGCTTTGCAACATGATAATTAAGTTATTAAAAATGAAGCTAATATATACTATCATTAAAAATATGCATTTGATTTTTGTGCATGTGTGCCCACGTGTCTCATGTGGCTCTTGCTGCAGCACATGGACAATTGTGGCTCTTTGTCTCTGACAGGTTGGCCACCCCTGCTCTATTGCATCATACAGCATTGCAAAGGGATGCCGTGGTGTACCTCTGGCACATGGCAATGGCTAGGTTTCCACCATGACGAGAATCTGTTAAGTTTATGCAGCTTGATCTGGCGGACTCGTGTTGCTAATTAAGCCTGGTATTACTTCAGCCAAATTTGCTAAATGTTGTGTGATTAGGATGCGTTGAACTGCAGACTAACAAAATGCGTTTAAGCTCGCCAGCTATTCTGCATCGATCACATTCTAAAGCACGACTCCCACAAAAAGACTCTCCTGCTTGGGCTGGTCATTGAAATAAGAAGCAGGGGTAGATCGAAGAATTGACTAAGAGACCTCCTGGAATACATGTGTGGCGTATCGCTGGTTGAAATGGCTAGAAGATCTCAGGACTGAGACGATTGGTAAAGAGGGCCACGGCTGCTCGAAACCGAGACAACCAAAGTGTAATTGACGTTGGCTTTAACGAGCACCCTTAATCATGATGATTTAATGCATATTTTCATGGGTATCTCAAGTAAAAAATGTTTTATTTTGGAATAAGGTGTAATCAATTGTCTTGATCTCAAATCCGTAGCTATTTTTCTGATATCTTGTACCATTTTTGTGTTATAAGCGTTTTAAATCAGGCTTCACTGAAAAAAACGAGGGAAAACGAAAACGCAAAACATACTTAGTGACATCACAAAGTATATCACGATAAATCAAGAGAATTTGCGAGTGTCAACATTTGAACAACTTACGACTGAAGGTGTTTCAGTGTATAGAAAATTGAGCTTTGTTCATAATCCGATAAATTTTAATGCGAAAAGCGAATGCCCGAGAAAGTTTTGTACATCATGTCCACATCACAAAGTAGGTCTCCAAGAACTCTTTTTGAGCAAATTCTGAACTCGAAAATGAACTTTAAACTCTCATGAAATAAGAATGGTGCAGAAAAATACAATCGTAGACTCGAATTCAGGGCACTCGACTCAACCTTTTACTGGAGGGAGGGGCCCTTTGAAATATGCTAATATATATATCGTAGCATCAAAACCCAATAATGTTACAAATCGTGCTGAAAAGCGAACGAAGATCCTTTTGCTATTCGTGGGCAAAAATGTTGGTTACACTGAAATTTCTTGGATGGTCAGATATTAGGTGATAATATCCCGAAGATGGAAATCTCTCCTGTACCAAAATCATTTGAATGCTTGACCAAATGGTAACTAAAGGGATAAGAATGGTATGTAGTTGTGTAGAGGATGCTCAAGTGAATATCCTCATTGGAAACGATTGAAAAATGGCTGTAATTGAATTCATATGGTCACAGAAGTGCAAATTTTCCTAAACATATTTTCAAGACTCACCTGAATGTTTTTTGAACGATGGAACGTTTGCTTTCTTACGCCCTAGTCTTAAGTGTGTTAAAGCAATGCCTGACACTGAAGCCAACTTCTAAGCAATCTTTCGGCTTGAGATTTTGCTATCTAAATTTTAATAATTCTCTGTTATGCAACTCTTGATCAGATTGTCACTTGTCTCACTGGATCGTTAGCACGCACCCTGAAGGAGCTCTGATCTAAGGAAAACACGGACCAATGAAACAAATAGTACTGCATTTAGCTCGCTTTTTGCTATTGTGTCAATGCAGCAGGTGCAAACATCTTTATCAACGATAAAAGCCAATATTTATTTTTAGCAAATGTTTTTTCGAAACCACCTTTTGCACAGAAAATGTTAAATCCGACTTGTTTTAGCACTGTAACTTTCTGCCAGCTGTCAGAAATATCGTAGGATTTCTTTTCGCAAGGATATTAAAAGTAGATTCAAGAGAGGATTCTCAAAGTTTTCGAATGGAAGAGCTTTTTTAGCAGCTAGTATTGGTCAAACTCAACCCGAATCATTAATCATAGCTTGATTGGCTTTTATGTGACTTAACAGCATTGTCATTTGCTGGTAATATGTACCCAGTATCCATAGCTTTATCTCTGATGAAGATGCCGTGCATTATGCTTTGTCAGCTAATCAAGACTGATTATCATATAATTACCATTATGATAGTAATTATTATTGACTAACCCAGACCTTCTATCCTATTAACAGCTTTCTTCCATCCTTTAGTTCTTCTTATTAAAATCATTTACCTTTCTCCGGTTTTTCTTTTGTCATTTACTTATTCATATATTTTTTCATTAGAGACAACTGTAATTAGGCCAGCCGAATATAAATTACCTATCATCAGAGAGATTTGTATTTGTATGTTTAGTTAATATGTCAATATAAAGTTTAAAAGAGTGACCTTTTAAAGCATCTTTTTGCAGGATTTTTCTACAATCATATCACGTTCACGCTAGGTACATGCATATACTGTTATAACCACAGACATCCTGCCAATGATGTCCTGATTAACATGAAGCGTAAACTTCCAAACTAAAGCTTTTCTCTATGCTACTCTTTATAGTGTCGAGCTTTATCGGTCACTCTATCAAATACATAAAACCAGTCTCTAGTCCACAGATTTCCGTAGCTGAATTATTGAGTTGTCATGTCCTATCTGCGAGGATCGTGAAAACAGAGAAGAACTCACTAACAGTCAAAAAGCAATTCAAGCAGTAGAAAACTTAAGATGAAATCTGAAACTTTAGACCCTGCGCTTGTCCCCTGCGTTTGCTTTTCTCAGACATGCATTTCTTGCAATATCCTTCAGCACTTTATAGCAGATTGATCTCTCTCAGTATTTCCAATTCTCGCTAAACTTCTGATGTTTGGTCTCCGCCACACTCTCATTATAGGGGTTGGTAATTTCCTCTCTGATAGGCCAATTGCCATCAGGGTGGATGGCTTCCTCTCTAATCTGCACTCAATCAATGCTGGCGTCCCCCAGGGCTCTGTCACATCCCCTGTGTTATTGATTCTCTTCATAAATGATCTGCTTTCCTCTACTTCCTCTGGCTTTCAATCTTTTGCAGGTGATACCTTTCTAAGTTCTTCTTCTTCACTCAAGCCACACGAACCATACCTACGGCGATATCCCACTCCATCAAAGCATCTCAATCTTGCTTCTCACCAATGATTTGACAAAAAGAAAAGCCTAGTTTTGTTCAATCAAAGCAAGATGACACAGGCTGCCATTTCACGTTAACACAGCCCATAAATTCCACTTGCACTCATGAATGGTGATGAAGTGGATAGATAATTCAATGTCTTTTACACAACTTGATCTTTCTCTTTCATCAAATATCACTTGGAAATCACTTATCCATTCCATTCTATAAGCATGTGTAGTGACCCAATCCTGTGATGCTAAATTTTTTTCTTAAGCCTAGAAGCATGCTAGTTGATCTTTATCGAATGTTTCACATCCGATTACATTCTTGGAGGGAGTCATGTTGTGAAACAATCCTAGCTTGCTTTTCTTATCCTGTTTTCACTTTCTGCTGCTCAAATTCCTGTATCATTGACGTAAAAAGCCGTTATATAAATGTGGACGCAATTGATATCAACCAGTATAGTTCAGTCAGACTACAGCGTATCGAAGCACCTCTCTTGCTCCGTGTTCTTTCCACGTTAAATAAGATCAGAAGGCAAGAACTTTCTACGGTGGTTGAAAAGAGCAGCCGTGCTTTTAGGAGCAGTTAGATGCAGCTAAATTGGCGATTTCTAAACTGGTGACCGAGACTTGACTGGCGATTTCTAAACTGGTAATTCCTAAAAATGCATCTCAAAAGCTTGGTTTCTTCGCCAGAGCCCACTCGGGCTTCTCATCGTCTCACTCACTAACTATATACAAGTCCCAAACTTACCCTTCTCTAGAGTACTACTCCCTATTTGAGCTGATGCTCCTAAATCCATTCTCTGTCTTCTCAGCAAAGTCTAGCTTAAAGAGCCATTTATCTCATGAAAAAACTCAACCTCAGTCTCTCCAACCTCTTTCTCATCGTTGCATAGTTGCAGATCTTGCCATCTTCTACAGATACTTTCATAGAGATTGCCCTCAGGAGATCAGGGACCCTTTCAAGCTTCACTGCTAAATCCATGAACTCTATCCTGCAAATCATCATTCATCCCGAGAACGTGCCAACGTTCTTTCTTTCTTGTTTTTTTTAATTCTATACGATTTGTGATATTTTCCGACACAGGCAATACCTATTTTACTGCTATTTCATTTAGACTGTTAAAAATATAGATAAATGGATAGATCGATGGATAGATAGATAGATAGATAGATAGATAGATAGATAGATAGATAGATAGGCATAGAAAGATAGACATAGATAGGCATAGATAGATGAGCATAGATAGATGAGCATAGATAGATAAGCATAGATAGATAAGCATAGATAAATAGAATGTTTTCTTTTGAGAAATCATTGGTATTAAGATTACGCTAGAACTGTTATAACGAATTCATGCAAAATTGTCAGGAAAAATGGCCAATAATTCCCTATTTGCTGGTTAGGATTATTTATCTTCTTCAATGAAATTACGAAACATTTGGACAGCTGTGAAACGGCTTGGCAAAATAAGGAATACAATAAAATTACTGCTGAATAGTTTTGATTACAAATCTATGACAATGAAGGCACCTCTTTGCGTGAATAATATATACATCATGCGATAAATATTTAAAGCGGTTGCAACAAATCTGATTGCTTTGTATTTTGATGCGTATTCTCGAAAAACCACCAGAAACACCGACTGAAAATTTCACTCTGCAACGCTAGAATACATGAAAGGCGTAAGACGCCTTAGATTGCTAGTAATAGAATACTGTAATCTTACCCCTCTACTTAAATATATGATAACATCCACGCTGTTTGACAAATGGAGATTGTGAAAATGGATTTATATGGACGGCATAAGGCTGTTCCCCAATCGACGTCACTTTCACTTTGAGTGAGGAGAGTTGCCAGCTCTCTGTAATTCCAGGCGCAGTAAACCGCGGCGTGTTTATAACGAAGGGAAGGACCTGGACTCTACTCGATGAGCAAAAACTTGTCAGTGTCAAAATTCCTACCTTTGACATCTATGTAGAATGATATATATATGAAAATCGCAAGAATTTTACTTCAGGCTTAGAGAAAGATTTTAGACAAGCAGTGATTGGTATTTATGAGACAGTTGGAGAAAACGAGACTTTGTTCAGTTTGAGTGTTTCAGAGAGGGCTACGGTTTCACCGTTCTTGAATCTCATAAAGAAAGTCGAAATTCTAATGAATTGATCTTCCATACAATCACTTGACTTTGATCCAAAATATTACAAGAATCAGAACGCTGCATTGCTTTCTCCGCATTCTTCAATTCAAACCTGTTTGTAAAGTGGAGTTCATAATTGAAACGGGAGTCGGGGAGTAGAGGGAAGTGGGGCTTGTTTGAACTTGGGGGTGAGTTGACACATTAATATTTTTATACAATGTAATGAGAGGCTCGCGGAAAGAGGCTTGCAAAAACAGTGTTACAAGGTACAGTGAGAGGAGGACGACGGAAGAAGGGATGGGAAGATTATGTCACTGAATTGACAGGATTAAAGCTGAGCTGGGCGGTCAGACTGGCGGAGGACAGAGGAAAATGGCAACGGCCCCGGGATAGATTGATAGATAGATGGATAGATGGATAGATAGATAGATAGATAGATAGATAGATAGATAGATAGATAGATAGATGGATAGATAGATAGATAGATAGATAGATAGATGGATAGATAGATGGATAGATAGATAGATGGATAGATAGATAGATAGATGGATAGATAGATAGATAGATAGATAGATAGATAGATAGATAGATAGATAGATAGATAGATAGATGGATAGATAGATAGATACATAGATAGATAGATAGATAGATGGATAGATAGATAGATACATAGATAGATGGATAGATCGATAGATAGATAGATAGATAGATAGATAGATAGATAGATAGATAGATAGATAGATAGATGGATAGATAGATAGATAGATAGATAGATAGATACATAGATAGCCATAGATAGCCATAGATAGCCATAGATAGCCATAGATAGATAGATAGATAGCCATAGATAGCCATAGATAGATAGATAGATAGATAGATAGATAGATAGATCGATAGATAGATAGATAGATAGATAGATAGATGGATAGATAGATAGATAGATAGATACATAGATAGCCATAGATAGCCATAGATAGATAGATAGATAGATAGATAGCCATAGATAGCCATAGATAGATAGATAGATAGATAGATAGATAGATAGATAGATAGATAGATAGATAGATAGATAGATAGATAGATAGATAGATAGATAGATAGATAGATAGATAGCCATAGATAGATAGATAGATAGATAGATAGATAGATAGATAGATAGATAGATAGATAGATAGATAGATAGATAGATAGCCATAGATAGCCATAGATAGATAGATAGATAGATAGATAGATAGATAGATAGATAGATAGATAGATAGATAGATAGATAGATAGATAGATAGATAGATAGATAGATAGATATACAATGTAATAATTGGAGAGTTTTGGTGCTGCAATCTGGGAATGTCTATCGACCATTTTTGTTTCATGCCGAAGGAAGGAAAGGTGAGGACGGAGAAACGGTTTGCTTGATTTTCGAAATGTAGAGCAAACTTTTTGTCACAAACGGAAGGTAATTATATGATGATAATGTCAATACATAAATGCGAATGATCTAATGTCGTCGTGCACCTTTCTCTTAGGCTGCATTTACGCTGTACCGGATCACTCTTTGAACCGATACAAAAGTGTTCTTGTTCCCCCTCGTTTACACTGTACCGGTACAGTTTCGGAGCAGTGCAGGTACAAACTGTTCCTCTTTCCTAGCAGGTACAAAACTGTACCTGATAGCAGGTACAAAGTTGTACCGGATCACTTTATCCAGTGTAAACGCATGACTGATCCGTAACACTTCTGTATCGGATCGAAAAGCGATCTGGTACAGTGTAAACGCAGCCTAAAAGAAAGGTGGACGACGGTGCTTTTGAACCCATTCCTTTCGCACAGTAAACAGCTCTGACCCCTATGCCACCGGCCCCTTCAAAAGTCTGTTAGAAGATATAAAACAGAGTTTTCCTTGCTATCTTTAAATGTGAATTAGTTTTACAAAATGTGTGCAGTACGAAGCATTGTGTGATGAGGTCATTGATAATCAACGATGCATAGAATCAAAATAAAAATGCAATGGTTTTGATAACCAAGGTTAGTCGCTACTCTCCCTTAGAGCCATTGGCAATGAGTCACTTCAAACATCATAATCATCATCATCTTCTTCATCATCTTCTTCATCACTGTCACTCCTTGGATCTTCACTTCTTTCATCTGCAAATATTTCATCAATGCTTCCCTCCGAGGTTCCCGCATTGCATGGTCCATTCTTCAGTACAATAATTGCCGCCCTCTTGTAACATGCTTGAGCTCGCAAATGGCACAAGGATTTGTATGTTATGTGGTCACTTCCACAGACTGAGGGCCCATTCTCCCCTTCGCACTTAGGACAACTGCAAAAAAATACATTGCATGTGATGTATAATTTTGTAAACCTAATTCATACTTCAAAAATGGAATGGAAAATTCAGTATTTAATATCTTCAAACAGGTCTATGACTGGAATAGTAATTTACTCACTAAGCAGATTAATCTGTTAAAATATGTAAACTATCATTATCATTATCATTAGTAGAGTCAAGAAGATAATGGTCATTGCAATAAGGACTTCTTACTACGTCTACTGCCGAAGGAGTAATGACTGGGACAATCCTGAACTGATGACATTTTGGAAATTCTCAATCTCTTCTAGCGGCCTTTTTTTCCTTTGAATTTCTCGTTTATTTTTAATCACGTAACCATTTTTCAACTACTTATTTAGAGATATTTGCAGTTGTATGTTAGTATACATTGCAAGAAGTTAAGCTTGAAAAAAAAATTACTGTTATATATCATAATTAGTATTACTGCTATTACACATTTATTTTATTCAGGCGAGCAATGTGTATACTGCCAAATTGTAGAGAGGCTTACGGTTGTATGTCTGATATTTTTCACAAATAAGAAGTTTAAAAAAATTTACTTCAACTATCCATTCTCCAAACAATAAAATTCCAGCAAAAATGTGGAATTAGCAAATAAAATGCAGACAATCAGGCAAGCATAAATCGGCACATTGGTTGTAAACGAGGCCATAGCACATGATTTTTACACCCCATGGACTTGAAAGCTATGGCGATGAGAGTAGCGTCGAGTCATAAACGTATCAGAAAAGTTCTCTCGCAACGAGACTCTTGGTAGGATGTTAGAATAATCGCAAAACAATGACAATCTAATGCTCCTTTCTATTGTAGTCAAGTCGGCAGTATCGCATTGTAAGTTGCCTTTTCCACCTTCAGAAGATTTTTCATCAACATGTGATATTTGTTGCTGCAAATTTCTATCTTCGACATTAGTGTTAACTGGACATCGGGCTTGAATCTATCAATGAACGTGTCGGGAGAGAGCCTTTTTGAGGGAAGATCTTCAAATCGTGTGCGATGGAACAACATTTGTCATGAAATCAAATGGCAGTATCTTTCTTCCAGTCTCATCCTCAATACAAACATCAGAGAGAGGCTGGCTACACAGCGTCACCCTGAGCTATGACGTTGCAATGGAGGCAGACAGTTCCTGTCATTACCTGACTTCATCCTAGCTTTAGGTCAGATACCCTGCTGCTTCTGGTTGGCTGGGCGGGTGGAGGGCACACAAATGGGAAAAAGCATGACTGATTGCTAGGACCTACGGAAAATTAGACCAAGTGTACCCCAGGGCTCTGTCATCTCCCCTGTACTCTTCATCCTCTTCATCAATGACCTGCTCACCTCCACGTCTTCTAGCATTCACTCCTTAGCTGATGATACCTTGCTAAGTTCCTCATTTCCATTCAATCCAAATGACCATCTTTCACCGATATCCAACTCCACAGAAACATTTCAGCCTCTCTTCTCTCCAATGATCTGATAGTTATTGAGAAGTGGGGTAAAGACAACCTAGTTTCGTTCAACCAAAGCAAGACGAAACAGGCTGTCATTTCACGCAAACGTAATCAAAACTTTCCAGCTGTCTTCATGAATGGTGATGAACTGGACGCTTCAGCTTCTTTCACACAACTTGGTCTTTCTCTTTCATCTAATCTCACTTGGAAAACTCACATCCATTCCCTTGCTAAACATGCATCTCAAAAGCTCGGTTTCCTCGCCAGAGCCCGTGGGTTTTTCTCATCTTCTCACCTTCTATCTATATACAAGTCCCAAATCCATCCTTCTTTAGAGTACTGCTCCCACGTCTGGGCTGGTGCTCCAAAATCTACTCTCTGTCTTCTCGACAAAGTCCAGTCCAAAGCCATTCGTCTCATCAATAATCCTAACCTCACCAAATCGCTCCAACCTCTTTCCAATCGTCGTTTAGTTGGATATCTTTCCATTCTTTACAGACACTTTAACGGACATTGTTCTCAGGAGATCAGGGATATTATTCCAGTTCCTCTGAGGCGTGTCAGGACCACCAGAAGCTCAACTCTTTCACACCCTTTCCAAGTTTCACTGCCTAATACACGAACTTTTTATCACAAATCATCATTCATCCCAAGAACATGCAACTTATGGAACGTCTTGCCTTCTTCTTGCTTTCCTGAGTCCTACAACTTGCCATCGTTCAAATCTGAGATAAATAAACTCGATCTTATCTCTCTATCCTCTTAGCTGCTCGCTTTCTTCTTTCTTCCTTGGTTGGGGCTTTGTATAGGTCACCATGGCCTTTCCTCAACATAACCCACTAAAAAAAAAAAAAAAAAAGTCTGATCACCATGCCAACTACCTATTCACAATGTTAGTACCTTCCACAATCTTTAACAAAAGGCATTACTCCAATTTTGGCCTTCTTTTCGTCGCAGGCGTGTCTTCTCATTGCACACTCATTGTGATAATTTTTCCCATCACTTGCACATATTGGTAAACGCTTGGAATAGCAACCTATCATACTGTGACAGTCTTTCGCATTGGTCACGCAGGGTCCTGAAACAAATGACGCAAAGATTAAGTTCGGTCTCCCGGACATTTTCAGGGAAATTTTCATTACGGGGAGAAATTTGCAAAATGGGCTAAAAGAGTACCTGCGTTGGATTCTTGATTTTTAGCGAAGCAGAAACCAGAGACAGGGCTCCGAGGCTGCGTTTACACTGCACCAGATCACTTTTCGATCGGATACAGAAGTGTTACGGATCAGTCATGCGTTTACACTGGATAAAGTGATCCGGTACAACTTTGTACCTGCTATCAGGAACAGTTTTGTACCTGCTAGGAAAGAGGAACAGTTTTGTACCTGCTAGTCAAGGGGCACAGTTTTGTACCTGCTAGGAAAGAGGAACAGTTTTTACCTGCACTGCTCCGAAACTGTACCGGTACCTGCAGCGTAAGCGCGAGGGAAACGAAAGTGCTAAATGCTTTCCACCAACGATGCATGTGAATAATCCTCAACATCAAGTGGCAGGACCGCGTCACAAATGACGAAGTATGCAGTCGCACAGGACTGCCAAAGATGGCGATCATACTACACCGACGCACGCCGCGGTGGACCGGACATGCCGTCCGAATGGAAGAAACCGCGATCCAAAGCAGGTGCTGTTTGGCGAGATGGCATCAGGAAAGAGACGACACGGAAGGCTGAGACTGCGCTACAAGGACTCCATCAAAGCATGCTTGAATTAGTGCGACATGCCAGGTAACTGTTTCGAAGAGCATGCGAAAGATCATGATGAGCGGGGAATCTTGGTGAAAGAAGGAAGCGAGAGGTGGCGGCTTCGTCGCGTGGAGGGGAGAAAACAAGCGCGGCTTCGAAGAAAGGAGCCGCAGCTAGCCGACCCGACGGACCACGTCTGCTCTATCTGCAGCAGACCGTGCAAGGGTCATGCTGGCTTTGCGGCTCATGGCTTTGCGGCTCATGGCCTTGCGGCTCATGGCCTTGCGGCTCAAGCTTGCGGCTTGCGGATCAACAACACAGCGGGTGACACGCCTCAAATGCCAACATTGTACATTCACGTTCTGTTGCGTAGAAAATCGTTTCTATTTTGCATTTCACAAGTTTGAGCGATGAAAAAATGAGGTCTCACCATGCAGCACAAGCGATACTGGTTTCTTACTCTTGCAAACATATTTCCTCCATTCGCATTGGTCCGTGTACGTCCTGCCATCACTTCCGCAAACGGGACCTTGGAATACATCTAGTATGTCTGTCTTACAGATGCTTTTGCAAGAAATATCTCCCAGTGCATTCGCTGTCAAAAAAATAAGGCAAATGTTAGACGTACAGCTTTTTGCAACGTGGTGAAAATAATTTGTTTGAAAATTCCTCCGCTAAAACGAACCGAGTGACGTCATAAAAAGCAGCGGAAGTTTTCACATTAACTGAAAATGCCCTGTATTTTGATAAGATGCAAAGTAAAGTTACAAGCGATTAATATATAGTGATAATCATAATCTACCATATTCATGTAAAACGTTCATCCACGCATTAAAATAATTGTTTGGAGAATCAACGGTGCCCCTGCTCTAAAAGGGGTGGCTTGGAGTTGATTCATGCCACAGGTGAACTTGATGGTGGGGTGCACTGAGCAAATGCCAAACAGACTCCCATTCATTTGCCCTTTCAAAAGCTTTTCCTGTTGTCTTATTCCTGAAAACATGAAATTTCCAGCATTCCTGGATCCTCTTCTAGAAAACTCCCCTTCCGTCGCCAGGACATTCCCAACAGGGGGCTAAGTTCCCCGACAGGGGATTTTAGTTCCCTAACAAGGGGATTAGATTATTAATTCACAGATGCTTGCATTTGTCAACAAGCGGTCGCAAAATTGATATTCCCCCCGATGGCGGGCTAGTGCTCCTCGACGGGTGGGCTGTAGCCCCTACCCCTCTGACGCCAACCATTCAGTCAGTCCGCCATTGGTCATATCAACGCCTGCTTGCAAGAAAAATGCGAAATCATCGAACGTGTATTAAGAACGAATCGCTCGCTAACCAATCATGGAATCAACACACGCCTTTGTACAGTTAACGTTGAAAATGCCCCTACGAATAACAGGTCTGCCAAGCACCCTCTCCCACTAGATCTCTCAGCGCACGCCATCCGAGGAATTGACATACAAGCAACGGACTACCACGTGCACGTAGAGTTCAAACCGAGTGCTCTCTCACACACCATACATTTAGTTGTATGTCTCACCTGTCAGGCAGGCCAGAGCGAAGCAGAAAATGAATACTTTCAGCATCTTGCAGTCTGGATGTACACTCTAGAAGGAAGCTTTCAATCATTAGAGTTAAAAAAATATTTTTACGTTTTTTCGAAAGAGGACCCTTATTGATAAGAGCACCTTTAGCTTTGAATAGGTGTCTCAGCCTGCAGAAATATCTCGATTGTTATTATGATTATTGCTATCATTATCATTGCTTCAGAGTATACTCTGCCAGTTCCTATTACCGTAATTACTCCTGTTAGGCGAGTCACAACTAATGACCTAGGGCTAACAGGATTGCCTTCTTCCTTATTTACGTTTCTAAAATCATCTTAGTATCCTTGCTGTTCCTAACATCATATCAATAACGTTGCATGGGATTTCAAGCTTTTCAATCCATTTATGAAATTATTTAACTACATGTCCGAGGGCTCCGACCACCACTGCAGGGATATCAAACTGAATTTACCTGGGGGCCGCTGGGGGTGGGGTCTGAATGAGGCTGGGCTGCATCAGGTTTTCCGCAAGAAAGGCGCTGATAAAACATCCCAATGCTCTCAAATATCTTCATCTTTACCGTAATACGCGTGCCAAAAATTGTCATCCTGCGGGCCACGAGATTGAGACTCCTGTACTAGTACTACTTGAACTTCTTCTGATTCCCCAAATTCGTCTGATTTCACTAAGTCTTGATATTTGTCTACTTTTCTTTTTCTTCTACCCTTCTTCAACAGACAAAGCGATGTCCGCAATAGCGCAAACTCTCTTTCTTATCAATTACAACAATGCCTGGGCTCATTTCCTCTATCTTGATATCGTTATTATCATGATTATTATTTTCATTACTAATTCATCATCAGTTACAGCCGTGAGATGATTTTAAATTTGGAGAAGTACTTTGGGGGGAATGGAGGCGATGAACATGACAATGCCAAGAAATAAATAAAAAAAATCTGCCGTGTCCTGCAGTATACGAGCGAAGCCAAAGCAAATTATCAATCAGATACCTCAAAATTGGCCAGGTTTGGCACTTCGGTATCGTTCAATTTAACGTGAAATCAGTGAATCAGAATTGGCACTGTTCGTAGCAGCGAACAGGCCTTTTTCTATGCGACCAAGCAACATTCAATGTAAACGAATTGTCGATATTTTATCTACCTTACCTCAGTAATTGGTCTTCTCCACACGTCGGTGCACTGCGAATTCCCAACGAGCTAAGAACGACCTGTGTCGTTGAATCCTTTTAAGTGGGCTCATTGCGTCAAGCAAACAACAATAGTTACGGTGTTCAATTCCGAAATCCGATCAACACCGATGTATGGAACAAACAAGCTCAGCGCTCATTACGAACGCGTTTCTTTCTCTCCCTAATCCTGTCTATATGGCAAAGTGTGCCGCCAAAGTGCAAACGGACCTCTGATAACGAGCATGAGCTAAGTGGATATATTTGTTTCTCCTCGACTCTCCTGTCTAAAAACTGACTGATAGATAACATCTTTACAAATTGATTTATTAGTGGCTATGGAGACCCAGGCTGATGGCGCTGTCCTCCATGCTTCTCTTTGATCTCTGTTCACAGCAGGGAATGGATGCCAGACACAAAGCGACGAAAGGAAGCTGCGCCACTCTGGTGAAAGTTTTTTATTTTTGAGTTAGATGAAATCGAGTTCCCTGATTTCGAATCTACGATTTATGTGATAGCTCGCACTGTTTTCATTTCCAAAGAGATGGTCGTTCTCGAGACCAGAATTTTCTCAAGAACAATTCAATGGAGACCCACTTAATGACGTCAAAATGACGTACAAAACCTTCTCGGTCATTCATTTTACTCACGAAAATCTATCGGATCATGAGCAAAATGGTGGACTCGATTTTCGATGTTTGATTTTTGACTTGAGAAGTTTTTTCACTCCCAAGTGAAAACTAATCCGGGAATGGGATTCGAGCTACTGACCATAGGACATACGAGTAAGCCCCTTACCACTGAGCTCCCCTTATGTGATAGCTCAGGTGAGGTGTTTGGAAAGCTCAGTGGTAAGATTCTTATGCATTGATCATTTAGTGACTGGCTCGAATCCACCCTCAGCTAAACTTTCACTTGGAGTTAGGAGAGTCATCACCTCTCTGTAAGTCCAGGCGTGGGAACCAAGAGCTGTGGTCACATCGAGAGGAAGGACCTGGACACTGCTCGATAAGCAAAAAGCTTCTCAGTGTGTCCAAGTTTCTATCTTTGACATCTAGGTAGAAAAGGTACCCATATATCTTTGTCTTTGCTTCAGGTTCTGTCATGGAAGCAATTTAAAAGATTCATCCTCCCCTTGCCGGAAAACATCGTCTGGTAAGCCTTCTCCAAATTGGGCCTCGTTAATTCGAGAGGGGGTGTTGTAGAAGCACGCCCTTTTTCTCTTACAAAAGTTTTGACTAAGAAAACAGAAGAAGACTTTCATTTCCTGCAGTTAACCGTTGATATTTTATCGAAGATTTCAATCATATCCATTAATCACTAATCAGTTGGTCATTTACTGATAATTTCTATCATAATGTTCGACACATTGTCCTTCGTTACTTGCTGGCAGTGACCACTTCCTCTCCTGCAAGTCAAAAAGAGTATTTCGGTAAAGAGTGACATATCACTTTGGACTAGTCTTCACCAAAGCTTGGATTCTATCAGTTGATCATAAGAGGTCTTAGCTTTATTTTTGAATGACATCTTCGATGAGTTCAATTAGAATTCGAAAATATAGTTTTACTTTGAGGGAGAAACATCTCTGATCATTTTAATAATTTATTAACGATACTTTTATGATTTATTGACATCATCATCTTCAGTCTGGGATAAGAAATATGAATTCTCTTTTCAAGAAGGACAAACCCGACTCCTTTAAAACAATTTTGATGATTTCTTGACACCATCTTATGCAGTCTTGGCGTCTCTCGCTCTTCCTTGAAGACAATCTCTCCAACAGCTACCAGATTGCCGCAAAGAATTTTTAATTGAATATATAATAATTGAATCTTCTCCCTTTTCTCTTAAGTGAGTTACGTTGGGAAATGCTATGGTGGCCTAAACAAAAGGTTGCACGGAAAGGAAGAAGAATTCAAGGCGTCCCATATTTGCAGCAGATGTTGTGCCAAAGAATTTGACGAAGAAAAGAGGGGCTGGGTCCATTTTAGAAGCGTAGGATACTGTTCACTTTGCATGCCGATTTCACATTCGGAAGTTAGAAACTCGCAACGTCTGCTTAAATTTCTTGTCGTCCTAGGCAAGCCAGACTTGCTCCCAACATCCGATATTCCTTCGGAGTCCTCTGCAGGATCGCCTCCAAGGAATTTTCCCGTTTTATAAAATGAAATCCATGACTGCCCAGAAAAGTTATTTCAAAATTGAAAATCTCTGCCGTAGTAATAGTGTCGTTAACTTTAGGATGAGTTATTAGCTTACTATTTCACTGTCGTCGAGCACCATTTTGGTAAGAGATTTAAACAGAATACTGGGCTTGGATAGTTCTATTTGCTTCGATGGTTGCTTGAGTACAATACTAATCGGTGACGAGTTCGACTGTTTGATTCGATGCCAAACTGGACATCGTGCTAAATTTGAGCTGCTGTTCAAGTTAATTGCACTAGCCTCGGCATATGTAGAGCTCCATACTTTGGCCTATAGCTAACAATTATCCACTGAATTTCTCTTACACACCTTTCCTGTTTTTCTTAGAGTTTTACGAAATTAATTTTTCAATAGTCTGACTGGTTGATTTGTAATTCGTCGGATTCCGTTTATTTGCTTATTTAAACTGCTGTTTGAACGTAGTGCATTAGTTTTAATCCACGCAATCAGCTAGATCTAAATTCCGTGAACTTTTTCGTAAGTCCAAGCTATTTTGTTCATCAAAGTTGGTAAATACAATTTGTTGCATTCTTGATTTGACTGCTCGAGGCTTCTACCATCACAGATGCAAAATTTAAAATTTGATATTCATTTACCTTGGCAAGGCCCATCGTAGACCCTAATGATTGCTGTTCTTGCAGCGCAAGATGTGGCCGTCATCGTGCATTCGTTGCTATGTGTTCTGCCGTCAGATCCACACACAGGTTTGAAGTCACGCGTGCAAGGAATGTTACAGGCTTCCTCACTGTGAAGGGGAAAACACAGAGAGGAAAAGAGAGATAAACGGAGAAGGTTGGAAAAATAGAAAATTAGATGGTCTAAAAAGAGTGAGACGAACAACTATGAATGATTTAATGACTGAATGAATGAATAAATGGATGAATGAATGCATGAATGAATAGATGGGTGAATAAATGAATGAATGAATGAATGAATAGGTGGATGAACGAGTGAGATGAAACTCACATCATCTTTGTAAGCAACTGCCCATATACTCAGCCTGCTTTAACAAATATACAGAAAAACGAAACATGCACCATAATACTGAGCCACGGCATTTTCCAATAGGGTGGCCAGTTCCTCCCCACGTTGCATGTCGCAATCTTGCATATGTCAGATGTCCATTTACTGCCGGTTTGACAGAAATAAGACATTAAGAATGAGCTCAGGTCAATGAGAACAGCAGTTACCACATCCAGGATTATGCGGACAGGCCCTATGATAAATGGCTAAGTGGATGCAAATCAGCACATTGGGCAGCAGATGATTGACCGATTGGAAAGCATCATACACGAAACAAAACGATGACATGAATCAATGTATGAGTGAAGTAATGCACGAATAAAGAATAGGATAAAAGAAGAATAACAGACTCAACGAAGAAACATCTTGATGAAAAAATGAACGAATAAATTCACGAATTGAAGAATGTACGAATAATTGAACGAATGGATGAATATTTGAGGTGTGAATGATCAAGCTAATTTTACCTGGCACAATCGGTGTGTTCAAATGCAAATCTGCTTACAACTGTGATGGCTTTCTCCGAGTTGCATGCTTTGCCTCTCATCATGCATTCAGATGCGTATTTGTTGCCATCACTGCCACATACTGGCATGTATATTGCTTTGCATGGAAAGGCACAATGGCTGGCTGTGCACGAAAGGAAAGCAAGTAGCTGTTACAAATCGATTCTATTCGATGAACTAAATGAGAAAATAAATGCAGAGAAGCCGCGTAATTTTCATCGCTATTTTCAAAATAGCTTTACCTGGTTTTTTGAGGTGTCATGGCAATTTTTAGACAACATTTGCTTGGATTTTTCATGTTAGTTCGAGTCTTGACATCAGAAAAACATGAATTGAGATGGATTCTCACTAAAGATATTTTTGACTTACGTCTTGGTTTGCATTCTCCCGCATAAATAGCAACAATTGCTTTTTTTTGCTTGCATGCTGCAGTTCTCATAGCACATTCATTGGGGTATGTTTCAATGTCATTTCCACAGACTGGTCTGTAGTCAGCAGTGCATGGAAACAAGCATCTCGGAATAATGACTTGCGCTTGTACTGAAGGGGAAAAGATTCAAAGATAGAACAAATACAGATTGTGTAGAGTCGTTGACTTGACTTATTTGAACCAAAAGAGCAAAACTGAATATTCTTAGCTTTGTGACCAGCATGGGATACTACGGAGAAATGAGTGAAATCGGGAATTCACTTCCCCATTTCATCCCAAGCCCTGCTCCTTCGGGCCCGATCCTATAGATACCCCAGGACCTCCGCTGGCTCTCGACGGCCCTGCTAAAGGTGCTGCATAGTTCAAGCATGCACTGACCCAAATTATAAACCATAAATTTTACTAAAAGCATTGTCAAAGTCGCATTTGTCGCTCTGGCAGAAACTCCATTCTTCTTGTTGGCTTGACTCAGTGAACGCAATCCATCAGGGCTTTATTTTCCGGCCAAGGACTTCGCGTGGCTGTCTTGGAATTGTCAGAAAGTTTTTGAAAATTAAAAAAAAACATCAGTTGAAGCATTTAAGCATTTAAGCATTTAAGCATGTGCATGAATTAACTGCCTGCGACGTCAGAAATAGGAGGCATAGAAGCATCAAATAGATGCACGAAGAAGCGGTGCAGTTGGGCCGTTTTGTCATTGTGCCGTGGTGCTGTTATGCTATTGTGCTGTGGTGCCGCGGCTAAACGCGCGGGTTCATAAAACAGGGGTTGGCAGTTCGAATCTTTCATCCGTCACACTAAAAACTCCATTGGCAAGGAGAGCAACGGGAAGCCACCTTATAAAGTCCACTTTCCCTATGAACAACTCAGAGCCCTGTCTCTGGCTCAAAATCGAGTATGCAAGGCAGTTTTCGTATCAAAAAGGAGGACCATGTGAATAAGTGATTAAGTGTACTTCTTCTCACTTAATTCATTTCTGATTAAATCTGATCATTCAATGTCAGTCACAAAGTTGTAAAAATCTTAGCAAATGTTTAAGCTTGCTTTACTAACCTGCTGTACAGACAATCAGTATTCCAATGACTCCAATAAAACTCATGATGATGATATTTGCAGAAGTGAACTCTGAAAAATATGTCATGAAATAGAAACATAGAAAGAAAGGTCCTCACGGAAGGAGTTGTTCAGTTAAAATTATAAATTACAGTATCTAGGTCAGTGATTGAATTATGTTGCATTTCATCGATTGAGTGTTTGGATGGCTCTGTAGATCATAGACTCAATGATCGGTAGTTAAGGGCCAGCCCCAAGCCTGCCTGGCCGAGAGAGAAAGATCACTAGCTCCCTGCAAATTCAGGCATATGGGAATCATGAAATTTGGTGACATCGAGTGGCAACGGAAAGACGCTGATCGATAAGCATAGCTTCTCAGTGTTCTAAAATTGGTCAATGAATGCTAGGTAGGACCACACAAGAAAACGTTTCTTGTTTAATCCTGCTGTCAATGACACATTCTTCTTCTGTAGTGTCACTAAACAGCAATCTTTCCTCCACATCATCGCACACTCTTTTGCTGCTGTTTAGGTGTATGCGAAGTAAGTCATCCATTGCGCATTACTGCTTCAATCGTGGACGACTTTGCAGCAGCTAATCCCTTCATGTTGGCTGCGAGGATTGTTGACTGGTTCCGATAGCTGCTGGACGTGGAAGTCGCATTTCGTGAATTCAATGAGTACAGTAGTCATATAAAAACAACATTGCCATTTCTACGTCTGGCCACACCTTGAAATGATATCAAATTACCAGTAAAGCAACTTCTTTTAATGTCTCTGCTCCTAATACTGATGATGCTACCGACTATTTTCAAATATAGGAATACATGAGAATTGCAAGAAGAAATATTGCTAACCGAAATCTACCAAAGCTGATGCTACAATACCAACTCACCAAGAAACTTGACGTAGTTAATGAATCTATTGCAGCAAATGTTTTGTGCCCCAAATCCATCAAAATTAGCCCCTTTTATAGAAGGCAGAATCTATATGTTTGCTAAAACTATTTGATGACCAGAGCTTTCATCTGGCAGTTGGGTCAATAAGTAAACACTCTACACACTTTAATTTATCATTAATAAAGCGAGGCAGTGGGAATTCGTAACTTTATTTCTGCAGGAAATGTTTCGCTCAAGCTGCTTTGTTAAATATTTATGAGACGTGTCGCGTGATGCCAGTTACATAGCTGTCCTGCACGAGGACGTCGCAAATAGTTTCATGGCTAGATACAAGCATACCTAGATCGTCCCAAGCAAGAGAGGTTTTTAGCTCATATGTGATGGTGGTGGCTTGGTACGACGTTTTCTTCGAGAGCCCATGTGAGGAGGATGGGTTTTCCAGCTATCTTTGGCCTAGTCACAGATGCGCCTGCAAATTTACGCGAAATATAAGGCCTCCCCATGTCTTTTAAACCAAATAATATATTTTATACTTTCTCATATTCCCTCTACAATATTAGTAGCATGCTTAAAATTTGAGACTTGTTGTTCAAATTTCAGCTAATCTATTTTGGACTTTTCTTGATGACGAAATTGTTTTAGTGCTCAAAATGACAGCTTGAACGAAAATTATCATAGGAAATCTGAGCATACCACTGCTCTGTTAAATGGCATGCAATGCCTATCTTTGCATCTTAAATCCTTCCTTTTCGTCAATTCTAAGGACGCAATAATAAATCAGATCCAGCTGGAATCAAATAATGGCAAGAAAAATGCAGAGAAAGCATTTTCATACCTGCAAATTTTGAACGAAAATGACCTGGAAATGATCGATTTAATTAGTGCTATTTTGGCTTAATGTTTCTGTTGATTATCGTGACTTGGGAAAAACAAGTCGTTATCGAACATCGCTTTTGATTCAAATGAATGATGTGTAGTAAACAGGGTTCTGTAGCAGTACGAAGTGGAAGGCAAGAATGAAGTCGGAAAGAAAAATGGCGATTGTTGTTTTAATGTGCATCGTATCTGCATTGACAGGTCAGAACCGGTTGCAATTTACTATTGTTACATCTTGTGCTTGTTATCAATGGTCAGTGGGTTTGTTCTGATACTTCCACAGTTTAGATTCGGAGACGGAGAAATGAGTCATTCTGTAATCCGAACATGACAAAAGACTTATGCAGATGCTTAGTCACGATGACGTTACTGTAAGAGATCTGCGCTGCACGATTACGTTCATTGATGCATGCCATCCCTTTTGCCGTATCTCGTTGTATATCAAATCAGTTAAGCGTTTTCATGTTCCGTATGGCTCTTTGGCTGGGGTACTTGGCAATGTGCACACACGCCTGCTGTGCTGAACCATGCTCGTTCGCCTTCTTTGTAACCCTCCGTTTGTCCACGCAGCTGTAAACGGGCACCTGGCGTAAAGCTAGAGGGAAAGTGTTGCGAGGAAAGGAACTGTTAACTCTGCCTCGCAATGCCCTGGCTCAGAATGGTACCTCTATAAGAAGGTGCTCCGCAACGCTCATTTCGAGTATTGGACTCAATGTCACCTATCCTCCATACATAAAAACGATGTACAAATGAGGAAAGGAGCTGGACACCCCACCTCACAATGCCCTTTCTCACAACGACTTAGCCCTCTAATCCTCGATGCTGTTATCGAGCATAGGACTCCACTTACTTTTAATGGCACCATGGAGGCATACAGCTCAGGTGTCCGATCCGTTGAAGAAGGGTTGAGTTTTTCAAATCATGGTTAAAAAGGCATCTTCCTCTACGGTGCAAGAAATTCCAAGGGATTGACACCGAAATAAAGGTACCGTGATATATCAATTAACAAATTTGCATTTTTTTATGCTAAAAGTCTTCTGCTCTTCTTCCTTGTAGCTCAGGCACTGAAATGTGATTTTCCGTGTCCTAAAATCTATTTGCCGGTTTGTGGCAATGACTTGGTGACATACGCAAACGAATGTGAAATGAGACGGGCAGCATGCAACAAGCAGAGTGCCGTCATCAAAGTGTACTCAGAAAACTGCACAGATGATCGTAAGAACAAAACACATTTGCAGGGGAAAATATCATGATGATTTTTTGAAACTTCATTTACATTTATTAAAGCTGAATATGCAAAAAATGGTGCCGTGGTGTAGTTGTTGAGCATACGGACTCATAACACAGGGTTTGCAGTTCAATTCCGCCATTTGTCACAAGGAAAACGCCATTGGCGAGGAAGTCAACGGGACATCACCTCATAAAATCCACCTCTCTAGAAAAATCCTAGAGCCATGTCTCTTTGTTTCTGCTACGCTCAAAATCGAATAGGCAACGCAGTAAACATACAAATACCAATCTTACTAATGGTAGGAAAATTGCATTTTGCATTTGACTGGCCTAATCACATCTGCTCCTACTCCAATTTATAGAAAATGTAGTTACGCAACAAAAATAAATATCGAATTTAAGTCAAAATATCTTCAAAAAGCAAAGCTATTGGCAAGATGAAAAATCCGGGGTATTCCGTGTTTTTCAAGCAAGAAGAAAATGTACAATATCGTAAGAATGATCAATGCAATGTTACTTCTTCATCGAGTCTTTCCCTCAAATGTGCTTTGAGAGAAAGTGGTCGCAGGATCGGCTGCGAGCCGACAAAAATGAGTCCAGATCACTTTTGGCGGTCTATATCCAGGGACACCTTGGTATCTTTTACAAATCTTTACCAATCTTTTCATGTCTTTTTGCTTATATCTTCATTCATTCATCTATTTCTACTCTGCAAAATAGATCAGTGTGGCCATAAGATTGAATCACTGAACGTACTGCACGATAGAAGTCTGAAATGGACATTTTTTGAGTTAAATATTTCACAAGTGGTAGAAAGTGTATTTAGAGATAAAGTGCTTTCAACCAGTCTCTGTTTGGTGCAAAACCAAACAGAGAACGCTTGAAGTGAATCACCACTAACAAGGGGCGCCTGCACTTCGGACGTCCCTTCCATTAACCCTTTCAATCAACTGATTTTTCTACCGAGCTGTGACTTCCAGGTCTGAGACGGTGTTTCGATAAAAATAATGCTACTTTCTACGCAGACAACTACTGCCCATTTGCTTGCGTCGAGGTTTACGAACCTTTGTGTGGCAGTGATGGCAACAAGTACTCAAACGAGTGCTTCCTGAGACGAGAAGCGTGCGAAAAACGAAAGGCCATCACTGTCACTCGAAAGTCACAGTATGCAATTTATCACAACTGTGGAAGGTGAGAATTTCCTGATAGCAAATTGCAAACTGGGTTTGACATGGTTTTCTGATAATTGATTATGGTGATAGCAATAATGATATAGAATAGTTGATTAGATTTGCAAACCGAATGATTCTTCGGCTCCCATAAGAACGTCAAAGCCGTCACGCTGTCCGACCTTTAATCGTGGGAAGAAGATGCTTCTTGTCTAATGCTCAACTTATATTCAAAGATTTATCGCATGTTAAATTGCATTCAGTAACTTTATTAAAGGGTCTTTGAATTTTTAACGTTACCAATAGTGTCCGGATGGTTCAACCCTACTTGCAGCTTCGCATTTCATTTATTACATCATATTACAGAACAACTTGTGCATTCAAATGTCTAAATGGAAGCCCAATATAGATAGCATTAGTATTTTTCTCACGCAGTATCATTCCTCTAATCCCTATTCATTGCAGCAAAGAGGCATGCGAAATTTCCTGCATACGTAGCAAGCTAACCCCGGTTTGTGGTTCGGATCACAAAACATATGGCAACGATTGCCTGATGAGAGTGGAGGCCTGCAAAACACGAACTGCTATTTCCCCAATCTTCTATGGCAGTTGCAAAAGTATTCAGGTCACAGTGTGAGGATATGGCAGGCACAGCTGAGGTCTGTGTGCGAAAAAACATTCACCTTCCGAATTTCGGCGTGTGAGCATGTCGTGAGCATATGGGTGTAATTTTTTGAGACGATTATCTGTCAAACCTTTCCGTTCCAGGCTCCTTTGCGCTGCACACAGCGTCGTGGGCACGTGGATGCACCATTCATTCGGTTTTCCTTCTTCCTTCTCGTAATTAGCCTTCCTCCCCATCTTGATATTTAGAGATATATATATATATATATATATATAAGTAATAAATTCGATTTATACATACAACATATTTAAACTTTCATATTGTGTATTTATATATACTGTATATATATATATATATATAATAATATTATTATATTTATATAAATATGCATATATATATATATATATGCATATGATAACGAGAGAGAAACAAGTACTAGTTCAGTACAGAGCTGAACTAGTACTGACGTTTCTCTCTCGTTATTCTGTCAATTGCTCTAGTTCCACTATTGAGCACTCTCGGTGATTTCATTTATCATTCGTCTCTTGGACATGTTCACATACGCATATATTTATATATATATATATATATATATTTATTTACATATGTACATGCAGTATATATATCTGTAAATATGTATATATTTATATATACATATATTTCGGCCCATAGATGCAGTATAAATTTTGATAGATGTTTTTACAATGCTTCTCAAATTATTAGGTGGGTTGATTTGTCTCTTTTATGCAGTGAAAAGAGTATGAATATGCAAGAAATATAGAAATACCATGAATTCACTTATCCCTAGGATAACTTATTCCAAAACTAATTGCAATTATCATTACCATTATCATGACTTATTCTAATTATGCAGACTTCAGTGCATTAAGTTTAAGACCTGTTTTTTTGTCTTTTGACGCTCTTCTTTGTCCTTCTTAAGGTTCCCATTGTGCCAGAAATGGTGGAAAATTTGCAGGGTGATCTACTCGCTGTTACAACAAGATCGTCGTCGGTTATGATTTAAAAAAATTGAAGTTTGAATTTGAAGCCATTTTTGTCCCTTTCTCGGAGTTCTTTCGTGCACATTTGGGTGGGCCTGTCACAAGAATAGTGGTGGGTTTGAATGAGATTGAAAATAGCAGAGGCATTAGCAAGACGTGTTTCTTTTTGTATGTACATAGCTCAATAACAACCTACTTACAGATATCATAATCAATCAGTGGTCTGAGACGAAATCGAGCTTGATGCTCCCTGAGGTTCAGGACAGTCGCTCTCTGTAATCCCAGGCGTAGAAGTCACAAGATTTGGTTGCATCGAGAGGGAGAAAGACCGGATGACTGCTTTAAAAGCATGGCTCATTAGTGTCCTAAACCTTACGATTCATAATCCTAGGAATTCTGCAATGAAGTCGCAGGAATTTTTTCTTTTTTTAGTGAGTCGTGTTAGGGAAAGGCCATGGTGGCCTATACAAAGCCCCAACAGAGGACGGAGGACGAGAGAAGACTAAGACACTGCCTTATTGCCATAGCTTCTGGGTATCTTAAGATCACTTTCCTAATTCTGGGTAGACTGTAGATAAGGAAACTTTACCTACACTTACTGAGATAGCATTTTGTACAAAATACAAATCTTGCGATATGACATGGGGGTTAGGATAGCTCAGTGGTAAGATTCTTGCTCTTTGATCATGTGGTCAGTGGGTCGAATCTCCCACTCAGCTAAACTTCCATTCAGAGTAAGGAGGGTCGCCAGCTCTCTTTAATTCCAAGCGTAGGAATTATGAGGTGTGGTCACATCGAGAGGAAGGACCTAGACACTGCTCGATAATCAAAAAGCTTCTCTGTGTCCGTGTCCAAATGTCCATCTTTAACATCGACGCAGAGCCATGAATGAAAGAATATGTTATAATAATGATTCTTTAGGGACAGGCTGACATTTGGAGCAAGAGTTAGAGCTAAATCAATATTAAGGGTGAAAATTCGAATAGTATAAAGATTTCTTCTAGGAACGAAGCTCTTACTTGATCAGAGAGCTGACACTAAAAAATTAGAGCAAAGCGGTTATTTACAAGTGGTTATGGTTGTGTTTAAACTTTGGCCTACTTCTAGAATAAAGATGAAGGTATTTGAGAACAATGTAACTTTTTTATCAGAGCCTTTCTCGCAGAAAACTTGATGCGGCCCAGCCTCACCCAGACTCTGCCTCCAGCTATCCCCAGGTAAATTGAGTTGGAGACCCCTGATCTACTGGTAATTTCTACCTGTATATTCATTTTTACTGTACATCTTAAATTAGACTAGCGAACTTCGAAGTACCAGAAAGATTGGCAATTGGCAACTGAAATTTAAATCGAGGGCTCTTACCTTTCTCTTGAAGAGAACTTTGATTGAGTCGTTTTAATAACGGTAATAATAATGATATTAAATCGAATTTTTATGCAGGATAATCTATGAGTGCCAAAAAGCACTGTCATCACGAGAGTCCTGCTCCTAAAGTTTAATGACAAGTAAAATCTTACAAATATGAGATTATAGATATATAGCTCATGCATATTTGCAATTTTCTTTTACTGCTTTTTTGGAAAGACTTCTATATTTTACGCTCCTAACCTAGGGGGGGGGTGCATGAAATGTCTTAGCAGTAAGAAAATAAAAACGCCTTCTCCCAGTCTTAATTTTCTGAAAATAAGAATGCGCTTTCTTATGAGAACTTCCACTGCAAAGAACTTTGTCTTGCTTGGCTTAAAAGATTTCAAAGAGTGAAAGCTAAAAGGCTTGGCATATACTATACGTGCCTTTAATCAGTCTGCTGTACTTTCAGCATCTGTAAAGCCAACTTTCACCAGTCTTTCCTTAGTTTTCATGGAAACCTCAAGGTTCTGGGTTCGATAATTGTTCTGAATCAGATAATCTGAACCATAATTAATTCGGAAGCTGATTGCAGACGTGGTGTTTGTCTCAGCAAAAGCAGCTTCCCTGGTCGTTCTGGCGCGAACGAAAAGTGGTAGATTCTCTAGCAGCTCCATTGAGGCTCACATTAGGCCACTGTGACCGACTGAATCAGTTAAATCTAAAAAGCATTCGATCGTTTCTCCAAAAATCAGCATTGCGAAACGGTGTCTAATTCTACCAATCATGAAGATGAAACAAATTTTTCGTGGTAGATTGAAATTCTTTTGTGAATAATGACAACACGCGGCTATAGAAAAGTCTACAGATCTTCATCTGCTTATCTTGTCATTTTTTGGCTATTAATTTACGATGCTTTTTGAGTCTGCTGGACCTCGCATCAGAAGGCCGATTTTAATTCTCTTGGAAGAGCTATGTTGATCAAGCAGCGTCCTGATATTGCACTCTATGATACCATACCTATTCATTCCTGCCTCTGGACAGTATAGAGAACTAGGGGTAATCTTCGCTTTAGGTGTCAATTATAATGTTTGCCGCAAGCTACCGACCTTATGGTTTGCCATCAAGAGTCGAAGCTACTAGGCCATCCCACATCTACGTATCCTGCTTATGAATAGGCCACAATTGACAACTGCTGTTTCTGCCCGTAATGCTTCGTGGAGAACTCACCTCATTTTAACCTGTGCTGCTATTGTCATGCAACAACGCAGAGAGGATGAGCCAAAGATTGATTCGATTGCCAATTCCATCATCGCACTGTGAACTGTGTGAGATTCAAATGAATTACATTGCATTGTTCACAGCCCGAAACAATAAAAAGAAACTTTGTCTATTTCTCTCACAGGATTGCATTGAAAAGAGCATCATTCTTGAGGCAATAGACAACCAACCTGTGACTCCAAGGTATAAAAAGGCCATGACACTACAGCCATACACACACTACTGGCAGCTATCAAGTCACAATCAGGCGTCTTATACAAAGGTTGGTTGCTACATTTATTTTGTAATACCTCCTAATGAATTCGGCATCTGTTATCAATCAGTTTGCACTTTTAGCACAGTGAATCTCTCAAACTGTTCCATCAGGTTTGGTGCTTTTTGAGCTTATATGCGTTCATTAATCCTCTGAATAACCTTTTCATGCAAAACGTAACCTTTTTGAGCGTGCACAAGGGCACTTAGATGAAAGATTTTTAGACTCTTTAGGTGGAATAAACTTTGATTATGCAAAAATTATACTTGCAGGCTTCAAGATGATCTTTCCATTACTAACTTTACTTGGCATCGGATTTCTTACCGTCACAGGTTAGTGTCTGCATCTTTGTCATCTTCATCTGACGCTGCTTCAAGGAGAGACAGTATTCGTACTCAAACTTCTTTTTGAACAAGAACTTGGCTCATGCAACCTAGACTCGCAAAAGCTTCCTCATCTATCGTAAGGCCAGTCTTCACAATAAAGCGAGTCCAAGACGCGGCTTTCCTACAGTCTAAAATTTCTTCTTGAACATCGCCCAACACAAGTAGATAATTTCTGACAATTTTTTGCATGAAAATGCACTATTCTCTGTACGGACCATTCGACTAAGTTTCATTTAGAATCAAACCACTGGCTAAACAATGCACCTTAGATTGGGACGTCGGAGTAATTGTAGGGTAAGGGGGGGGGGTGGCTAGAAACAAAAGAGCAATCAAGACCAAAGGTGAGGGGAGCTTAATAACTGGGTGTCTAGGGTACCCCTTTGGAAAATGCATGTGACTATAGCTTAAAATGCTATCAAAATTGTTGCAACGAATACTAATCATGCTCTTTTACAATATTTTGTGGCTATTTCTCCACATGCCCTCATTCCGAATCGCATGTTGCCTACTTTGAAGTTGTGATCTCCAGTCACTAGCATCGTCAGTTTTCGTTACTGATGTTTGGATGATAGGCTGTTCAAAGGGCGCCCTTGTCACCCTTCCTCCCTTGCGAAAATGCATGAGGGGCGCTTAATCCTCTGTACCCCCCTCTCCGGCGTCCCTGATCCTATGTGCTAAAGCGCGTTCCCAGACAGAAAGGCATCGACAAAGCAGACTGTTCTGCCATGATATCACAAGATCCATTTTGTCGAAAAATGAGCATCTGCTATTTTTATGAACACTGCTTCTCGCAGACGTAATGCACCACAATGACGTCGAGATGATGGGACAATGGAATACGCTGACAAGAAGTCACTGTGACAAGATATGCACATTCAGTGATGCAAAGCCTGTTTGCGGTAACGATTGGAAGACATACGAGAATGAATGCGAACTGAGGAAACAAGCATGCAGGACCAATACCCCTCTCATCACAGTCTACAAAGGTCGTTGCGTCGCAACAACTTCAGGTAATACGCAATTAAATTCATCTTTGGAATCGAACACTGTTCCTCCTATTGACCTCGACCTTATCTTATGAATCAACTATAATCGCAAGTGTTAATCACTATGATCATGAAGCAACAGTTGTTAGGAGTTTCATGTCTTTATTTCTTCAATCAAAACATCGCAAGTCAGCGTCATTAAAAGATGATCACTTCTGTTGATCAACGCGATTGCAATCAAAGCAAATCAGTGGTGGTGGGGCCAAGTGGACAAGGCACAGTGTTGTTTCGAATCTTGTGAGGTCTACTCGCGTGGGTTCGAATCACGTCTTTGGAGCCACTAACCACAAGCCAACAGTCAACTCAGCTGTCCATCCTTCCGAGGTCGGTAAATAGGCACTCAGATGTGACTCTAAGGGCACAAGCACTGTACACGCATTGATGACAACTAATCTTACGTTGAAATGTTTCATCCCGTGTAGAGATCCGCTTTTATTTTGTTAGTTGATCAATATCATCAGGCGATAAAGGTATCTATTTGTGGGAAATGATACAAAGCAGAAAATCTGAGACAAGAGAGAAATTTTTGTTATTGCAGGAGAATCAAGACCTGATGGTATTGGTAGTATCCATGGATGCATCAAGAAGATCAAGTGCGACTACCGGCATCAACCCGTTTGTGGCAGCGACAAAAAACGATACATCAATCCTTGCCAAGTCATCAAGCGTGCCTGCTTCACCAAAACTGCCATCATTAAAGTTCTCGACGTACCACCAACTCATTTTGGAGAATGCGTACATCTTGGGTTGGTAATTTTTGTCACTTGACATTCCTTTTATCGTTTTTTTCGTAGCTAGAGTTCTACCTTATTCAGAGCATCACTGGTTGCAAAGCAAGCTGTCATCTTGCTGCCAGTTGAAAGAGTTAGAAGACGTAGTGCCATCTTGTGATCGATGAGCGCGATGCTCTTTTGAACCCACCTTCCAAGCTTAAAAAGGTACATTTCAGGCCGATTCGAGAAGCCTTACGAATGAATGTGAGTAAAATTCAATCGTTCACATAAATTAAAGAAAGTTTGTATTCTTTAGATGCGGCACCTGCCCGCGCGCCGGCAAACTTGATTTGCCTTGGTGTGGCAGCGATGGCATTACCTACCCTACCCTGTGTCACATGAGAGTCAGTGCATGCAAGGTAGGATCTGCTGTGGTACCATTGTACAGCGGCCAATGTACGAAAATCACCAAAGACGACAGCACATGGAAAAGTGGAGAAATGAGAGAAGAGTGAAAATGACTTAAATTGGAAATGTTTTTTTATTTTTTTGGTGATATTGTCAACTGTTTTTTCTTTTAATCGACACTTAGTTTGCATGCTTAGAAGCTAGCAATCGGAAGGTAATTGCAGTACAGCTGTTTGGAATTAATTGAATGCTCTTCATGTAACAAATGCTGTTTCACTTGTCTCGTGCGTTCTTCCACGTGACCGACAGGATGGAGTAAATGTTCGAATAAATTCTTTTATAAAAGCATTCTGCCAAAAAAACTGCAGTTTCGACCCATAAATGAAATTAAAATTTGATCTGAGATTTTCCCTGGCTATGATTCTCGTCGTGGCCCTCATTATGCAACAAAATACTTCTAGAATGCCAGATTTAGTTAGTTAGTCTGCTATTCTAAGGGACGTGATTCTAAGCCTATACTAACTACACTGTGCTTAGCTTTCCACTGCTCTCGCGCGAGTCCTTATCCAATAAAGGTTACCCACAATGCACTTCTGTTGCACAAGCACTTTGCACTTCTTTGACCGTTCCGCTCCACTGCCTTCATTTAAATGCAAGCATTTGTACAAGCTGTTTAGCTACTCGAACATTGTTGAGGAAGGCAACGAAAAGATAGTGTATCCACCATGGCATCTATCCCCTTGCATTTTAATTCTCGCTGCTGTTAGCCATAGCAATTCTTATGACTAAATCAAATAACAAATATTCACACGACAGGGTGTAGCGTTATCTGCAAAACGGTACTTAGTTATGAACGGGGGTCCTCAGGAATCCCTTTGGAAAAGTACAATTTTCATGTGCACAATGTGTTGGGCTTTCCTGTTCCTCGCACAAGCAACATTTGACGAAAAATAGAGGCTAATTTTTTAATAAAAGTTTCTTAAATTGACTTAATTTATTGCTGCATTGCGTGCAAATTTTTTTCACAATCATTTTCACATGGTCTCACTCATATTGTGTCTTATGGTAGTGGGAAATTTGCAGGAATGCAATTTGATCTAAACTTGGGCTTCGTTTTCACCAGCCGCTAATTCTTGAACTTTTTGAGCTACTTGTAAACCCGGGAGCTATTTCTGTTTCTGCTTGAGCAAAAAACTTTTCCGAATTGCCAAACTAACATTTGATTTGCGTTTTCACATTTAGCTTCAAGATTTAGCCCAATTTGGCTCACTTGCATGGCGTGATCTAGGGTCCTGTGGGAACCATGACTAATCGTCACTGACTGCTTGCTAAGCAAAGAACATCGCATTTTGACCATGCGTCATCTTCGTAGCATGAAAAATACTTTTTATTGGTGAATCATTGTCTACGAGTTGGTAAATTATTGTCTAAAATTTGGAGATATATCCTTTGCATCGATCCTTGCCTTCTCAATGCTGAATCGCCATCTCTTGCGGAACACGATAACGGTATATCATATGCTTGCTGACATTTCAAGCATTATGTGTTACATTCTATGAATAGTCAGATTGATAGGTGAGAGAACAAACAGTTCCGGGTAATGGAAGTGCATCGTGATTTGATTAGCAATAATGCTTGTTGCTATAAATGAGGGCACCCGTATCTGTTTTGCAACGCTCCGGTTGGTTCTGATGTCAGAAGATCACCGACGCAGCAACACGCCAAGCGTTTATTTGCAATAAAGCAGAAAAATGATGGAGCAAAGATTAATACATCAAGACTATTGGCATCTGCAAACCCGTGCACTATAGTGGATTATGATGGCAGTGAAATGTTTTGGTACAGAATAACTACTTTGCTCTTTGTAGCTTATTGCACAAAGTTGGCGACTTCTGGAAGAGCAACCAAGCCCAGTGAGCATTCAATGAATTTGAATTATTTTCCAATCAACTACTTACACTCAAGTGCTAGCTACGCTTATTAGATTAGCTGCAACGAGAAGGTGCAATAGTCGCTACATTCAACAACATCCTCTGCTAACAGCGAACTAGCACTGGAAATTATTACGCACTCTAAGGCCTAATTATGAACATGTTTACATTTTTGCTAGTCGTGTAGCTCTGAACATCGATCATACAGTTCAGATTCAAGCCCCTTTGTGAAGATTTTTGCAAAAATGAGAGATCCCTTCCTCTTTCTAGTCCATCCTTCATTTTTTTGAAATTCTTAGTATTTTGAAAATATTTTGCACAGCATTAGGCCATTCCAGGAGACTAAAATTGTTCCTTAAAGTTGAGAAATGTCTGAAATAACTAGCGTGTAATGTACAAATGCACAAATCATAATTGATAATTAACAATTAACATTTAATACAGCAAGAGAAGCTGACCTTAAAGTGCTAAGATTCAAATATTCTGCAATGCAGATAGTTCCCCTAGTAATTTACGGCCTCGAATCCTTGAAATAGTGACCGACAAAGGACTTGACGATGTAGCTGCTATCTCTTATTTACTATTCAGTAACTGTTCCGTTTTTACATTTAGAAAATGCTGCAAAATGCACTCATGGTGGGATTCTCAGTGGAGTATTTCTCAACGCTGGAGTAAGACCTAGAAATGACACGATTTTCTCGGATATTGCGAGCATGGAATCGTGCATTGAAAAATGCTGCAGGATAAACAAGTGTGACTTGGCAATGAAAATTGGAAGCGTCTGTCATGCAGTTCTTTGCCAAGATGAAGATTCGTGTCAAATTTCACACAGACGAAAGGGATCTAAAATAAGAGCTGAAATTGCTTTTATTACAAAGGGTATGAGAATGTATTCCTCATGTCACACGCTAAAAATCCTACTAAGAAGGCTTGTTAAATGAATATTTTTCGGAAAATTTTGCTGAGATTCAGAGTACTCGATTACCTTTGACTTCAACCTGATGGATGAAGCATTCAGTGATGCAATCTGCTTTGCACCCAACGATTATTACTATTATCTCTGCAGGCAGTATCTATAAGCGGGGTCACTATTGTCTACTTCTAAGTAAAATCAAATTCCATGGATTCTTTCCCCTTCTGGCTGTCTTTCTTGGGCCAATTCATGTGAGAGTCCTACAACTGCCAAATCCTATTTTCCACAATCCTCCAACCTCCACTTTGATCTTCCCCTCCTCTTCTGACCAACACATAATCTTCTCATAATTTTCACACGTGGTTGCTTGGAATCCATGTATATTCATGATGGTTTGGCTTTAGTTCCTTACGGTCGGCTGTCATTCCTGCCACCATCCAACCCCCTTACATTGCCTTTTACTACAAACAGAGTCATGTTGGTCGCCTTCTACCCCGGGAGCTATACGGGTGATACAAAGTACGTGGTATAATTGGTAATGGAAGGTTTCTGTATCTTTTATCAATGCCAGAATACTTTTTGTTTTTAAAACTTGATTTAATCTTTTTTCAGGAGAAGAATCTGTATCTGAACCGAAGACAAAACCAACTGAAGTTTCTTCTCAGTATTCATCAACAAAAAGCATTCATCAAAGCACCATTAATAAAAAGCCAACTTTGCCCGTTTTCTTCGGCCCTCCTAGAACTTTGGCAAAGGCAGATGCCACTGAATCAATGGGCCAAAAATCAAAATTAAAGGAGCAGAAAGTCGCTGATGCAAAGGAAAGCTTCTCTGAGGCGATTTCCGGATCCGGGTCTGGATCTGGCTCTATCGATATAGACGACGAAGATGAAAATGTAAGAAGCACAAGAAAGGAGACCTCAACAGCAGATAAAAAGTACAATGATGATGATGAAGACGATTCAGGATCTACTAATGAGTCTTCCGGGGAATTAACTGATTTTGAGTCAGCAAAAATTGACGTTGATAACATAAGCAGCCCAAAAAACGTTAAAATTGCAGGCAAGGGCAAGGAGAATAAAAATGAGATCTTGCAAAATACGGTACATCTAAATTCCAAGATTCCTTCGGCAAGTCGATCTGCAATACCCACACCAGCAGAACAGATGGAGCTTCGATCGGACTCTGACCTGAAAACGTACTTTCACGAAGATTCGAGATATGATGATGACGATAATGATGTCGGAGATTTAGGCCAGTTTGACGAAGATGAAGATGCTGACATAAAAAATGCTCAGCTAGAAGGCATGGCTGATTATGCATCTGACAGAAATACTCAGAGAAGCATTTCAATGAGCAGAGGTACCACGACACGAAAGAGCAGCAATTACCAAACAACGAAGACTCAAGTGCGACAAAAAGATAGAGGGAAAGAGCAGAAGAAGAAAATTATTGTCCCGGCAAGCGGATTAACTAGCAGGAAAAAAAACACTTCAAATTTCAAAAAGCTGATCCACTTATCAGTTAGAAAAGAAAAAGTAAAGACTTTTGGTGGTGCACGAAGCAAAGGTCACAAAACAGGACTAATGACGAGAAATGGTCAGTCCCAAAATATACATTCTCAAAGGCAAAGCAGGGTTAATGACTACTATAACAGCGATTTTGTTGTAAAAGACGCAAAAGCTCTGCTGTCAAAAATAGGCCTAAGTGTAAAGGCAGATTTGCAAGGTAAAGATGACACAGTGAGGAGTAAAGCAAGGCATATCAGCTCCACCATTCGAAGCCATAAAGATTTCAACGATGTCACGAGAGCTATAATTACGAGCGTTAAAATCGATAAGGCTAAGAATGCTGGAAAAAAGGCCAGTAACCACGAGGTGTGGGAAGGTAAAACAGGATTGAAGAAGAATTGGGAGCGAAAGAAAGACGTTTTACACCCGGAAACAGAGTTGCAGAAAGAGCTTTCAACGCTGTTTGCAGATGGTTCCTCACAATTTGGTAAAAGCTCCGTCTATCAGCCAAGTAGGAAAAGCTCGTTTGAGAAAGTGCGAAAAATTCAAGACCAGCGTGACAGGAAAAGGCATCACTCAAGAGACCACGCTTCTCTTTGTAAGTATGAAGTGGATGAAGTCTTTGAACTGAAATCTAATCCACGTACGAATTTTGGCTAAGTCGATTTTAAGATACTGGTGGTATTGCCGAGTGGTTAAGGCGCTGTGTATCGCATATTGTGAGGTCTACTCGCGTGGGTTCGAATCCCATCGTTGGAGCCCCTAACCACCACAAGCCAACAGCCAACGTAGCTGTCCATCCTTCCGAGGTCGGTCATTGAGTACACAGAAGTAATTCTGAGGGCACAAGCAGTAATGCCGGAGGCCCACATCAGATGTATAGGTGCCATATAGATAACGAATAAAGTTTGCCTTGCAGAATAGTGACCATGAAACTTTTGGTCATTCACAACTTCACTGTAACTTTCAGAAGGATAAGCAATTCTAATTTGGTTTTGCACGACCAAAGTCAAAAGAAGCAGCAAGTTTTGAATCAAACAGAACTCGTTTGAAGCGTTCAAATCTCGTTTCATCCTTGCTCTGTATACCTTCTCTGTTTTAGCCGATTTCTTCTGACGCACTCCTTTGCTACTTCTGCTCTCTTATGCAGCATATGCCTGATCATCAGCTTCATCGTCTGGACTCCGCACCAAGCTAGCTTCGGCAGGATCTTTTGCATTGACCCATCAGCATTGCCACTGCGCTCATTCCTAGGAATTTATTGCTGCGTCTTTGTTCCTCGTAACTTCTCTACTTCCTTATTTCACTTCTTGGATTGGGTTTCATTTCCAAGAAAATCCAAGAGATGCATTACTAACTAAAAAGGAGATTTGGGGTACCCGTTCTTGCGTCTACTACATCATGAAAGCCAACCCCAATCAATCAGCATGGCAGCAATCACTTCAATCAATGATGGGCCACTTCAATATCTGATCGATCATTGCAATCACTGATAAATCACTATAATCACTGATTGATAACTTCAACCAATGATCCATCATTTTCATCACTGCTAAATAACTTTGACAGTCAATCATTACGATTCTGACTTCAAACCTCTTGTTATATGCAGGAGTACCGAGCATATGCTCTATGCTTGAAAAGGCAGTACCTGCAAGGCAGTAGATGGTCTGAGTATTTTGATTTCGTATCCCTGTGTTCTATGCTCCATCCATGGCTATCTTTTGCTCAATGTTCGTAGCATATTCCGTCTCGCTTTCGAGACAGCGACCGTTACCTTAAATTCCCTCAACAAATCATCACTGCCATTCTTCCCATGTTTTACAACTCATACTATCTTCCGTTCTATTCCTCAAAGCTCTTGATTTGAATTCTCATACCTAGAATCAATCAAAGCTGCATCATTTGAACTGACTCGTCAACTAATTAACATTTCTAACAGTACTAACCTCGGTTTCAGCATTTCTGTACTCGACAAAATTTGGCAGCAATAAAGTAAAATACCTGATTCACCGTTTCAGTGACTGGCATGGCTGGAACAAAGGTATCTTGCTTACTAATGACTATACCAACTGAGGTTTAATGATAGTGCTTTACTGATGACTAATTTCTATTAGCTAGTTGGACTTCATTGTTCTTGTCATTGCTGTGCAGCTTTGCATACTGTAGCTTTTCACCCTACAGTCCTGACCGGCCTTTCGAAGGTGTCCTGGTTCCCCCTCGATGGAGCCTTGCCTCAATGGTTCGCGGAACAACAGAGAGGTGTCATCAGGGCAGCACTAGGCACACAGGGCATGTGCCCTGAGGCCCACAAGTGGTTAGGGGTCCACGTGTAGAAATCGTTGTGAAATAAAGTCTAAGATAACGAACACTTTGCGTCGCAAAAGAAACTAAACGAACACCACGTAGTCCAAATCCAGTAGCTTCGTCGAAGCGTTAGCACGTGGGCGACAAATCTGATTTATTAACTTTTGCTAATCAATTGCATAGTAACTCTTTACATCAGTGGCGTAGCTAGGAAGTTTTCCGAAAAGCAGCTGGAAACGTTCGGCGGGGGCAGCTTCTTTCCTTGCTCCCTATAGCTGTGATGCTGCTTCACCTTGTGAACAATGCCAGTACATGTGAAAATGAGAGGGGCCAATAGCACCAGTGACCCCAGGGGCCCTAGAATCTTGGCCGCGGTCTTCTTCATATTTACAGTGCATGTTAATGGGTAGGTGGGTGGGTGGAGCGTGAACCAACATGAAACAAGGTGGTTATGGATCAAATACCTATCAACTCTTTGACAAAAGACGGTTTTATGAAGGAGATTTCATATTTGATGCAATGAGAGCCGTGAATTCCATAACGGTTCCACTCCCACCAATAATTCACGTAAGAATTGATAAAAGGGGCCATTAAATTAATCCTTCTGAACTTGTCCTACCTCCACTTTAGATCAGATTTTGAACATTCCCGATGAGAGAGCAAAATGCAAAAGGGGAATGACGATACGAGGAGCGACATTACGAGGCGGGATTTTAGCCGGCGATTTCAAGACAATAGGCCTAGTAGACAATCAGCACACATGTGTCAGCTCGTGCTGTAAGAACAAGAGATGCGACGTGGCATTAATGCTTGGCAAAGAATGCTTCAATGTCAAATGTTACAACAGTAATTTATGCGGACTGGCACCTGCTACCGCCATCTTTGATGAGGTCACGCCAATCATTACATACGTACGAGGTCACATACAAAAGAGATCTACAGGTAGGGATATCTATTCAGTTCAATTACCTCCTTGCTTTAACTGTCTGAGCTAATGTCCAAATTGACACCTGAGTCCCGATCACAAATTTATTTACGAGACGAAAATAACACGTTTCCGAAGTTGCAAAGTGATTTACACCCCTTGTCCGTCAGGCATTCATCAGGATAGGGAAGGCTGCGTTTAAAACGATCTTTATCTAGATGTTTCATGTTCTGGCGGTCATTAAACCCAAAGCTATTGGCTCTTGAGCCGTTTGCGTGCATATTTTGAGTTTTGATAAACACTATGGGCCTAAAAATGCGGCTTCAACTTTTCAGCATCAGGCTGTGCAGAATGCTTTGAAATATTATTGAAATATCATTGGTTCAAGCATTGCTGACCATTTGCCATTGAAGAAGGCGCATCTTTGGCTTTTTTTCTGCTCCCTCCACAGAGTTTAGCCACGTTTCCACACTGCCTAGGCACATCGTTTCCATACCCTTAGCTTGCATAACTTGCATGCAAAATAATACTGATAGAAACGGAAATAAGATTTCATCGTCCTCAACTTTTCGACCGAGTTCCTTAAGAGTGAATAGGTTGATAATTGGCCAAAATTAGCCAATATTTGATGCAATACGTTCCCAGCTTCAGTGCAATACTCAATGTTTATGAGACATGATTTCGTGACGAATGAGATAATTCCATTCTGATACGGAGACTAGCGTCTATTGCAAACCTATCATTGTTCATAATGCTAATTCAGTCTCTCTGATCTAAAGATTTATGAGTGCCTACAATCGAATTGAATGTGCTATTTCCATTTTTCAGAAGAGCCAGAAGAGCCAGAAGAGCCAGAAGAGCCAAGAGAGAAAGCCCCATTCACAGGGGAGGTAAGATAGTCATCTCATGGCATGCCACAACCATATTGCAATGCGTTAGAAGGAAAAAGCATATTCCAAACTCCATGCATGTCTCATCAGTGAAGACTTAACCTGTGGTAGTTCACATTTAGAGAGACAGGGAGCTGCATCAGGTTAATTATAGCTTTGCAGTGAAGCTGTCTCATAGCGACCCACAACTACCCATATAGTACGAAATAGCACAAAAATCACGCAAGAAACCCAACAGTCTCTTCAAAATAGAGATAAGAAAAATAGTGAAAATAATATTGGGAAATTTTCAAAAACTGGGGAAGCAATCGTGCAGGAGCTTCTGCCGGCCTTCCTTCGAAGAGATGAAAAGGAACGAATCCTGCAGACCGCGAAGAAATGATTTGGTAGAAATTTAAATTCATTGGGTTAATTACTTGTTCAAATCTAAAAACACTCATTTCCCTCCTTCGCAGCAATATGAACGTATTCAAACGGGACAAACCTAACGACATGCGCATAGATAGTCAACGGAGGCCGATGCTCAGATCCAATTTCTCATGCGGGGAAGGGCGTATACGTGTGCTCTACATGTGTTTTTGTACTACCTTGAATCTGACGGGAGATTTAAGAAAACTGAGAAGCTATGCTTATCGAAAAGTATCCTTGCATTTTCTCTCGATGTAACCATACTTTGTGATAGCCGCGTCTAGGGTAACAGAGAGCTGGCGATTCTCCTTACTCTAGGTGCAAGTTAAGGATGAGATTTCCCTTGAACTGCCCACCTACGGGTCTATAGTGAAGAATCATAACGATAGAGGCATTCATGCATAAACTTTCACTTTTATATGGTATCTAAAATATCTTAAATTTCGTTCTTTTGCAGGCTGAACAAAGTAATCAGTTGCTAAAATGGCTCCAAACTTTCATTTGAATGTATGTATTTATTTCACTATGTTGACTGATGAAAAGAACTGTCGTTTATTTCTACCTCCATTGATTTTTACTACGTCCTGTCGGCATTTTTGAAATTTTCGGTTACTTTGTTAGTGAAAGCTGGGCCTAAAATCTTCGTGCTTTATTCAATTTGAGCAGATCAACCGTGTTGTGATTCATAATATTCGTGGGCTGGATTTAATTATGTAAAGAATGCACTTGAATCATCCTTCACCCTGGGATACTTGTGGACTTTGAACACCGTGCAGTTGATGATATATTAAAATATATGATGCATAACTTAACATAAATTATCAAAAAATGAATGAAAAGCAGTTGATAAACCCCTAAGGGAATGGTGGCGGGCATTGTGGTAGAGATGTGATTGGGAGAAATTTGTTGAGCAGGAGAAGGAAATGCACGATGATCTGTAGGACCGTGATTCAACTGTTTTGAAACCAGGTCAAGGTGTTTCAACATAGTCTCAGCAACAAATGAAAGGACGGGTAGTGGTTAAAGCACGTGCTACTGAAGGGAAGGTTTCTGGTTCAAAGCTCGCTCGCGCACGTTTCTCTTCACTCTCTGTCCGTCCACCAATCAATAAATTCTATGTGCAGGTGTGCAACTAGGAAATTCAGAGGGCAGGGTTCCTAGCTACAAGGAAGAGCACAAGAGAAATATCATTTCAAGTGGATGTAGCCTGGAATTACATTCTTCAGATTTAGTAGCGGAAGAAATGCAAATTATTTCTCTTCGCCCTCTGTCTGTCCACCAAGCAGTAAATAGTTACCCTTGGGTGCAAAGTGTGGCGAGGAGGAGAACTATCCGTCAATCCCGTGGCTCATGATGGTAGCTACAAACAGGGTGCTTCCAAGGCTCGTTTCAGTATACAAGTAAAACAATTAAAAGATGATAAATGATAAGTAAGTAAGTAAGTATAAATGCTCATGCACAATGCTCTATCAGCAAAATAAATCCAAAAGTATTTCAAATTTAAAAAGCTGCTCTTCCTAGGGGCCTTGCTTGTTGCTACCTTTATGAGCATCGCCCCCAGGAGCTGTTCCGAGTATGGAACTCAGCCCTATATTTCCTACAAGAAGAATTCGAAAATGAATGGATTGTTGACTGGTTACCCTGACGTCTTGTTCATACGAAGAATACCCGTGCATGCCACGTGGTGAACGTTCCTTTGTCCCTATACATTTCTCAAAATTCTTACGTCGAGGTAACTAGGCAGGGCCTCTTGACATAGTCACTTGATCCTCTTATGCTGGCAACCAAACTCAATGATATTCAACCCTCTGAAACCAACCAAATTCTCTTACTTAGTTGTCGGATTTTTGGAAATTTGCTGAGACGAAGAGATGGCTGCGTGGGGCCAGAACTGAAACAATTGAAAGTCAAGAGGAGCAAGGGAACGCCGAGGGTTTGTTGGGGGGGGGGGGGATTGTGCGGAAATCTGACTGGAAAAACAAGATCGAAGGATTAGGATGTCAAGAACTGGGTAATGTTGAAGAGAATTATCTGTGCAGCGATCGCATCTAAAGGATGAGCAAGTCAGTAGGAGTAGTTGGGTTGTGAACGTAATCTTAAACCTTAAAGGCATTGTTTAATGTAACAAAAGCCAAACGTTTGTTTTGTGGGTTTTGCAGAGAATTCCTAGCTATTGCAGCCTACGTATCACTGCAAAGTGAACTTCAACTTTATCATGAAAACAGCTTTAACCTATGGAAAGCATGGTTTGTAATAAAACCTTGGTATCTAGTTGTGTATGCTTTGCGCTGTAAAAACCAGCTTGTTTTTGTTACTGTGAACTTTTTCCTTCAGAAACTTGTATTTGCAAAAAGACATCTCAACAAATTCAATCTTTCTTGATTTGCTATTTTGAAGTCATTGAGGTGGAGCTGAGCAAATATAAGACAGACCCTAGCCATGGCTCCATGTAATTGCGTTTTAGGGAGGAAATGCATACAAAAATGGGCAGACAAATTTCTGGACGCATCTCCTTTTTATACACATTGCTAATGGACACTGGAAGCTTGTTGCTTATCGAGCAGTGTCCATGTCTTTCCTTTCGATGTGACCACACCCGGTGATTTATTCACCTGCAGCTAGAGAGCTGGCGACTCTTCTCACTCTAGGTGAAATTTTAGCTTACGGTGGATTCGAACCAATGACCACAGCATCAATGCTCAAGAATCTTGCCACTGAATCATCCTGATACCAGCGGGGTCTTGCATAGCAATGTTATCAATTGCAGTAAAATTTCAAACCTGGAATTGTTTTGAGACGGGGGGTCGCACTTCAGTTGATAAAAGTGACTCGTATTGTCCCAACCTATTCACCGAACTTTATGAGGGCCTAAAAATCGACCTTGCGCCCAGGGGTGTCGCAAGGGATTTTCCGACAAGGGGCTAAGTTCCCCTACAAGGGAGCCGGATATTCAGTTTTCAGAAGCTTGGGTTTGGTAGCGATTAGCCACAGACTTTTTCCCTCAAGGGGGGGGGGGGGGCTCCTCGACGGGAACTGAAGTCCCTGCCTCCTGTACAGTCACCCCTGATTACGCCTTTGTCACTTTTTAAATTGCTTGGGTATATTATTTATTAAGCCCAGTTCTGTTGCCAGTTTGGTCTTGTAGGTGTATGCTTTGAAACATGTGCAGGAAGCTTTGCAGTAGGCAATTCGCAAAATTCTAGCAGCCATTTCCTACTATAAAAGTGGTGATAAGATAACAAACTCGTTAACGGCTTGTCTTGGCAAGATGTTTCCCGTTTGCAATTCCGCTCTGAAGTCAGTTGGAAGACAAGGGAAAGAAATAGCACTGATTGGTGGTGCAATGCTTTGTTTGCATTAACAAATCCATATTTGAGATAAGGAAAATCTCGCATGTCAATCTACAACTTTGAAAATAAGGCAACAACTGCGATAAAAAAGCTTACAATAAGGGAAAAACAAAGGATAAATTTGCACAGTACAAGTTACGAATCAATAGGACATAATAAAGAAATGTATGACACAATAAAGAAATGTAGGACATAATAAAGAAATGTATGACACAATAAAGAAATGCTAACTGAGTTTTTCATTTGAATGGATTGAATTTTCTTTTTAATGCATTATAAGAATTTGAAGCTTCCATAGCAAGAAGGATTATCACACTAAATAGTAAACCTAATGTCAGTTTTTTCCATACGTGCTTTGAATGATGCTATCGATTTCCGATAGGAGCATCAAAAATTCCTCACAAAATTTGCTATGCATTTACACAGGATTAAGGAAGATAGAGCTTTAAGTACTTGTAACTTTTTGAAGGCGGGTATTACACTTACACGTGTCATAAAGATGCAAGGATAGATTTGCGGTACAGTGCTTCCACGCTGATTCTATGGCCAGTGGTTCGAACCAGCCTCCAGATTATGTTTGATTTTAGAGGAAGGGGGCTCACTAGCTTGGCAATTTTAGGCGAAATCAGGAGGTGCGGTCACATTATGAGGAAGGACTAGGTCACTGCAGATATGCATAGCTTCTCAGTGTCCTAAGTCTACCTCGTGATTCACGGATCGTAGAACTATTGAAATTACGTCACATTATGAGATAGGGCCAGTACACTGCTCGATAAGCCTAGCTTCTCAGTGTCCTAAAATCTACTTTTGAAAGCTAGGTGGAAAGTATAAAAGACATTGTAAGACAGAATGATAGCATGCAAAGACCAAAAACCAAAACAGTACAATACAATACAATGCAATACATTGGAACAAGACACACCAATAATAAAATACAGTTAAGTAACGCATAGTAACGCGATTTACCACAGAAAAAAATCAAGCATCAATGAAACTAAACGTTGAAAAAGAATACAATGAAGTAAAAAAATGACTAAAATTCAAGGGAATACTACACTATAAACTATGGATATTTCTGTCATAAGAACTATGTGTATCGAAAAGAATATAGAGAACTGGTACTAATTGTCAAACACTTTATAAATAGCTAGGAAAATCCAAAGAAGCATAAATAATGTAATACAATATAGTCGAAGAAAATTGGAATTAAAAAATACAAAAATTTGCTGGAAAAAGGTTCGAAGTTTTGTTTATTCAGAGTTGAACTTGAACGTTTTGCTTGAGGACAAAGGTTGGAGCACGCCATTAGGGATATTTACGAAGCGGCAAACCCCCCAAATGGGCTTTGCTTATGCTGTCTTTAGATAGGCGGCCATGCACGAATGACCAGCCTTAATCTGAGACCATGAAACATATTGTATTTATCTGAGTTTTCTTTATTCTTACCGGTGCACGTGATCTGGCTTTTGCGTAGTAATGAAATGCTTTCGGCTAATGAACTTACAAAATGAAACTTAAAACTTGGTGCGACTTCGAAGCTGTAAAACATTTAAATTGCTAAAACCATATCATCAAACCAAATAGCCAGTTCGCGAAATTTAGATGGAAGAGGCGAGGAATTCAATTTTCATTGAAAGCAAAGCAACATTGCACGAATCATCGTTATTTCAAAGCTTCACCTCCTTTACAAAATGCAGAGGATATTCGATTTTGAGCTAGGCAGAAATTAGAGGCAGGCATCCAGGAGAAGTTGATTCTTACAAGAAGGTTTCCGTTGCTCTCTTCATCGTGAGCCGTGCAGGGTTCGAACCCAAGAGCCTGCGTTATGCATCCACGCGTCTTGCCGCTTTACTGACTAAATAAATAGCTCTACAAACAATCAATCAAAAATCCAATTATGATATTCTAAGCTTTCTGAGCCAATGAAAATAGGATGTGGTCGTTAAATAGTGGTAAAATGGTTTATTATTGATAACTGCTAAGCGAGTTGATAAATCAAATAAGCTGAAAGAATAACTGACTGAAACAAAATCGAATCTGCCCACGCTGGAAAGATTTGCAGCAGCACGAAAAACACGTTAGAATTTCGAATACGAAGATTCTTCTTTGATCTTCTTGGAACACAAAGCTCCAGTTATAAGATGGAGAAGCTGAAAAAAGGAATAGAAGTGCACTTCTATGGGTGAATTGTACTGCATCTTAGAAATTGTTCGGGAGATGCAATTTTGACGAGTAGAGAAGGTGGGGAACGGAATGGTAAAATAGCAATAATCGAATCTTTGCGCAGGATACAAAAGTATATTTCAAAAATGTATGTTGCTATCAATGTTTGCCTTGTAAATTAGGACGATAACAGTAGTAATAATAATATCTCAAAATTAACCCTTGAATGATGATTAAGAGATCTTCGTTACCCTTAAAAAACGTCTAAGTTCTTGTAAGGCCGATGGAAACTTAATCATAAAACTTTTTGAGCCATGAAATGGAAGGTCTCCGAAAAAGGAGAGTCGCTCAAATTGCAAATAGCGTAGAGAACGAAGAAAGTTAAGGTAATGGAATGAAAACAAACTCAGCTCAAAATACTGCATTCCCCTATGAATTGGAAAACGACTAAAGGTCATTTGAAAGTCATCAGAGGGTCGTCGGAAGGTCGTCGGAAGGTCATCGTTTTGAGTCCTACCTCACACGAGCGGGCAATTGCGGGCCTAGCGGCCACGAGATCTGATCAAATCTGAAAGCGAAGACTCTTCTTTCTTTCTTTCTCCTAGGCTCACTCTCGAATCGAAGAGGATTTAGATCAACTCAAACCCACGGCAAGAATTATTTATGCAAAGTACGCAATCAACGGCAAGAATTACTGATCCTAAGTACGCCACCTTCAGAGGCTTTTAATTGATGCGATTATTTCTTGATAAAAAAGGAAAAAGAAAACAGACGGCAGAGGATTTTTTCTACGATTGTTGCGACCTCTTTGCTTCACCTCAGCAACTGGACTTCTGAATATGATAAGGCTGTTGCTAAGAACATAAGGTGTCGCGCACATGTGGAAGTTTAATTATTTCTATCTCATGAGACCAGATGAATAAGCTCAATTACATAAAATATCGCTGAAGCAATAAAAATGGTCAAATAGTATAGTTAAGAAAATTAGTTTGAAGAAGAAAAATATTATGCTTCAATGGAATCATTCCATCTTATTGAGCGAAAAACATTGCAGAACTGCTCTGACTGTGGCATCACTATTTCAATAATTATCATTATCCATCATTCGCACAACTTATTACATATTCTGCATGCATAATAAACCCTGGACTAACCTAGACCGTCCATCCTACTAACAGTCTTCTTTCGACCTAAAATTCTTCTTATCAAATTTTTTTCATTCGTCATTTTATTATTATATTCATTCATTCATTTTTTATACTAGAAATACCTGTAATTAGGTCAGCCGAATACAAATCACCTATTATTAGAGAGATTTGTATTTGTATGTTTAGTTTATATATCAAAATGAAGTTTTAAAAAAATTTATTTAGATTACTGTCATCATTCTATCATTATATTTATCAGATTTATCCAAAAAACTTTTTTAGAAGCTTCCATAATTAGGCCAGCAAGATGCGAATTACCTAACATTAGCGATTGTCATATCTGTATGTTTAGTTCATGTATATATAAAAACAAAGCTTTAATAAATTATCTTCATCATAATTATTATTATTATCATCATGCCTATCTTGTTATTTTTCTATTCAGTACAGTGCCTTGCGGAGTTATATTCTATGACCTAGGGCAAGGGAAGGTTTCATGCACTTTATGACTGTAGCACTTCCATATTGCTAATCTTTTGATTCATAATTTCTCACAGCATCATAATTTTTCCATTGAGTCATGCTGTGGAAAGGCCATGGTGGCCTATACAAAGCTCCAACAAGGGAAGAAAGAGAAAGCAAAAGGCGTAGAGGAAAGGGGGATCAGATCAAGTTTATTGATCTTAGATTTCCACCATGGCAGGTTGTACGATTCAGGAAAGGAAGAAGAAGGCAAGACGTTCCGTAATCTGCATGCTCTTGGGACGAATAATGATTTGTGGGATAGAGTTCGTGGATTAGGTGGTGAAGCTTGGCAAGGATTTGAATTGATCATTAATTTGGGCCTAAGTTTCTCTTTTTCAACCCCATATACTTGCCACGAGTCCTAACTTCGAACATGTATGCATGCATGCATTACGGTTTTTTCAAAAGGATGTGTACATGTCACTTTAAAAACTGCTATCACCATTTGTCCGTCAAAGGCGTATCCCCTACATGACGCACTAGGTGACTATATGAGGTTTGCAGTAGGGAGGCAATCCAACGATGAAATGCTAAAGTCAAAACTTACATTGACATGCTAGATAGTCAACGGCATATTTCCCTTATGATAATGATAGCAATTACAATGATGCACTTATTGAGAGTTAAAATTTACATACACATATTCTTAAGCGCTGAACCGATTAGCGACTAAAAAATGCAGCAAGAAAAGCTAAAAAATGTCATTCATACGTTAAAATATCCTTCATCGTTGATAAAGAGATCTCATTCATACCTTATGTAGTCTTTCTCAGAAAATAGCATAAATACATAGCCGTGGATATACTTCGCTGCAAGAAGGGTGAGAAGGGGGAAAGGTTTCGGTAAAAAGCAATCAAATGAGAAATGGGAGTAAGTGGGAAACGGATTAATCACATGCTTACCTCAAAACCGATCATAACGAAAGAAATAGCGCCGATTGCACATGTTATCCTCTTTAAGAATCCATCTACTTCGCTGTAGCAGCCCTGCGCAAGAAGACGTAATTGAATGCTCGATCAATGACATTAGATATCGGTTCGATGGAAAGCCGAGCAAGAAGCCCTGAGTTGTACGCCAGGTATCAATTTACTGCTGAGTAGACGAGCAGAGAACATCCAGGAACCGGAATAAGCATGGAATCGAACCAGAGACCTTCATCACATTATACATGCGCTCTAACCACTACGTAAAATACCCCAATCGTGATGCTTCAATGAGCATTGATATTCATGTGTGCTTCAGCACTCACGTTTTTAAGAAACTCTCTTGCATAAATACCTGGGTGTATGGCATTACGGTTAGCTGAAGGTCTCGGTTTCGAGCCAGATTCACTCCCATTTCTGGTTGTGGAAGTAAATGGGCATATGGAGTAGAGCTGGGGAGGGGGGGGGGTTGAGTACGGCGTGGACAGGAACTGGCTACTATGCTTCCCACTGCCATGGCTCAGTGTGGTACATTTCCAATTTGAGATGTTCCCCTACGCTCGTTTCCAAACATGGGACTCCAATTGGCTTTGCCTTCTGTATTCACGTTAAAAAAGCGACAATAATTTCTAGCATCATCATTACAACGTTTCTTCCTTCAAAAAATTACATCTCTTACTGTCTTCCTTTCGCGGTGACTTCTCAGAAATTCCTAAAGGACAAGTTGCAAACTGAAGGATCAGAAACTTACATGACTGTAGATGTCAAGCGGACGATCATAGCAGGCCTTAACATCGTCGACTTCTCTGCAACAACTTTCAGGAAGCACGTGAATCCCAAGGATGATGTTATCAGCTGCAGCGTATTCAACGTGAGTGTATCTCTTCACAGTGGTTGGGGGTGCTGCAGTGCTAGTTGTGGGTGGCTGTGTAGTTGTGGGTGGCTGTGTAGTTGTGGGTGGCTGTGTAGTTGTGGTGGGAGCAGCAGTGGTAGTCGTTGGGGCACTGGTAGTGGTTGTGGGTGGTTTGGTTGTAGTGCTTTGAGCAGCTGAAGTGGTATTTGGGGCAGCTGTGGTTGTCGGTATCCTTGTTGTATTTGCTTTGGTGGTAGGTGTCACAGTCGCATTAGTTGTTGTGGGGGCTGTTGTTGTTGTAAGTTTTGCTGTGGTGTTCACATGTTGGGTTGTTGTATGTGGAGTTTTTGTACTTGAGTGAGACTTCCCTGTGTAATCTTTGGGTCCATTCAAGCCGCAGCATTTAAACTAGAAAATTCAAGTTAAAATTCCAGTGTTTGAATATTTCGTGCAATGGAATCATAGAGCTATTTGTGACGGAATTCAATTTGGGTGGAGGTAGGTCCAGTTCATGAGAAGATGGAAATATTAGCAATAGCCTGCATCTGATATTCTTATACACCATATTTGGGGGCATTATATGATGGGTTTCATTCTTGAGGGGTGTCTAGCAAATACATCAATTGCATTGAAACATTCAAAGCTAAATGAGAATATTTTCATGGTTGTCTCAATTAAATTTCTTCAGAGCTTAATGGAGTGATAAGAAACTGTTTCATACAGAGAATTCTACAATATATAATTTACTAAAAAAACTATTAAATCAATAATCTACAGTTTGAGGAGCATGGAAATACAATTATGTGACAAATAAACTTAACAGTTACAAAAATGAATAGCAAAATATGATTAGGTTCAAGATTCTATGTGCTACAACCTTGCCTTGGGACCAATCCATAAAATCTTTTGCGTTTGTATTAGCAAAGTACATCTCAAAGCCTTCAGTCAAGGCTTTCTTTGTCAGTCTATCAGCCTGCAAAATGGCGTAGCACTATCTAATACTTTCCAAATAAACATCAATTCATATCAAAATAGTATGCAGCTTTGTTGAAGTATCATGGGTTGAACGTTAATGAATTTTTAAAGAAAATCAGTGAGTAAGCTTCAAGGGCTGAATTTGAAAATTCACTTTTAATTTTAATTTTAATTCAAATCTTTGAGAATACTTTGTTTCATGTTTCATACCATTTTCGATCAAATGCAAAAATTTATATTTATACTGCCACGCCAATACTGTGAGCACAGATTGAAACATTACCAATCTTCTTGGTGGTAGGTATGAGATGGTATGTAGCCATTTGGCAAAGTTTTCTTGAATAGTTGGCATTACAGAGATGAAATATTCATATACTGAACATACCCTGCTTCTATAAGAAAATGCAAGTCCGCCAAGAATGAAATGGAGAATTATGAGAACTGCCAAGATAATCAAGTAAGACATGAGTGAGGTGTATGACTTTCTGACAATGCAGAAGATTCCAAGTATACCGGCAATCATCATCACAATACCAGCAATGATGAAGACAGTGATTACGTTCACATATCCCTTTCCAATGTACTCAAAATGATAGTAGTATTTCACGTGGCATGAGATTCCCATTATGACACAAGCCAGTCCAACAACCTACAAAACATCCAAAAGAGAAACTAGACATGAGCTCATTAGACTATGTCGTACTCACAAGAAATAAACATAACAAGAACATGAAATAAAAACCCTGGAAAGAATTCCTTAAAAATTTCATCCCACATTCTGCTATGGTACATGTTTGAAGCAGCTTGCCACATTCACCTAACAAGCACACCCCTACTTTCCTATGTGTTATGGGAACTATAAAGCACTTGAAAAATAGGAATGGGATATGATTGCATGGGAAATAGGTTGGAGAGAAAGCATGCACCATAGTGATTCTGGTTTGGATTTAAACCTATGCCATATTGTGAGTGCCAGTTAAAGCAGACTGGGTGACCCTGTGTCTTCCTCAGTTGTGTCTAAGACGAAGATAATATTAGCTATCTTGCAGCCAGATCGAATTTCTCAGGAAAATTTTTCTATAAGTGGCTGAAATGTCTTGCAGTTGGAGACAGATAAAATCTGAGGTGCAAGGTCTATGAAAAATGCATAATTAAGCTTTTTTAATCCTTGAAAAATTCCCCAAATCTATTATTCATCAGAGATACTATTAAAGAGATCTCAGAGATAAATGGTAGGGTTGGTCAACCTCTCGAGGGACCGAGGAGTGATCTTGCAATGACCATATATTGTAAAGCTTCACTGACTATTTTCTGAATATTGACCGCATAAAAAGATGGGCTCTCTCCGCAATGTGCAATGCCAAAGCTTGCTTACAGTTTTCTCATTGCCAGTTCAACATGCCAACGTGCTCACCATTTACAGATAAATTCTTTCTTCGACTCCAGCCATTTACTCTGTAACTGTACGCCCCCATTCAAACTATTTTTAGGTCCCAGAACTTTACAAATTTATTCTGAAGACTCGCCCCTTCTCTGAAAATAGGAGCTCTTGACTCATGCCGTATTGTCAATAAAATCAATCATTTAGCAAACAAGCTCAGACTCTTACCAAAAGTATGCTGCTAAGAAACAAGTTGAACCCTTTCAAGCAGGAATCTCCAATTCGACCATCAGCACTGGAAGGCCCAATTGATTCCTTGAACTGAGCAAAGCGAACTTTGAGAGTAACTGATTCCCCTTCCTTTGCTTGGGAGAAGTGAGCGGATTGCCCTTTCGATTCCATAGCTGTGCTAGTGTCTCACGAAGTTTTCAAGTGTCTACGAAGTCTCTTTCATGCCAAATGAGTTATTAAGTATAAGTTGCAAGTTCCAAGCTCTTGCTGACACCTGACCAAAACAGTGCTACCCCCGTCTGTCAGTGCCATTTTCCGAAGTATGTTAAGTTTAACTCCTCCGCACATCCGGGAAAACGGAGGCATTGTCAGAATGTATTGGTGCCCGAGTCAAATACTGTACAACCCCCTTATTTCGGTTAAAGCCTTAATTTTTTGAGCAATCTAATTCTGCTCATACCGACAATATAGCTTCAGACTTCAGCTGCTTTTATGCATTACTGTACAAGTGTAATAGATAAATAATATTTGAATGCTTCTGAGTAGGTAATGGTTTGCGCCTTGGCTAGCTTGCATTGTGAGCCAAAGGAAGTGTTGGTATCGACAAATCATTTATGGAACTGTTTCAAATTAGAAACAGGCGCATTTTCATGTCAATGAACCAGCTGTTACGAGAAAGCGGCGTGCTCCGGCTGGCCAGCTTCAAGATTGGCAAAACAACGCCAGGTCATGAAAATACACCTAGCCATTGCTACAGACACCTATATTTCGATACAGTTTTTTTAGCAAATTAAGTTGAGGGAAGGCCATGAAGACCTATGCAAAACCCCAACAATGGAAGGAAGATAAAGTTAATTGATCTAAGATCTGAAAGATGGCAAGTTGTAGGATTCAGGAAAGCAAGAAGTAGCCAAGACGTTCCACAAATTGCATGTCTTTGGGATGAATGATGGCTTGTTGGGTAAATTTCGCGGATTAGGCAGTGGCCTTGCGCTTTCTTTGATCATAGCTCGATTTGAATAGCCTGCGTTTGAAATGAATCAACTATTGAAAATCAGCCACTGTGATACGAATTAGTGCACTTGAAATAGGTGTAGATCGTTACTCCGTTTGGTTATATCAAGAACTGCGTTGATTACTCGATTCCAAACGTAGCAGAAACCAGAGACAGGGCTCTGAGGTCTTTCTAGGAAAGTGGATTTTATGAGGGGGTTTGCGGCTGCCTTCATCACCAATGGCGTTTTTATTGTCACACGTGGAGGAATCGAACTGACAAACCCTGTGTTATGAGTCCGCACGCTTAGCCACTTCATCACGACACCGTTAAATCATAGGCCTAGTCAATAGCAATGCCATTGACTGGTAACACCAACACCGTTATAGGGCCTCAGAAATAAGCGAGAATAAATTGCTTGATAAAAGCTTACAACGTTTTACGGTATATTTCAGTCGACCCTTCAACCAATTTAGGAAGACCCTTCTCCGCCGGTAGAATACGTGGCTTTTCACTTGTACGAACTTTATCCCACAAATCATCATTCATCCCAAGAACATGCAATTTATGGAACGTCTTGCTTTCTTCCTGCTTTCATGAATGTTCCATATTGCCATCTTTCAAATCCAAGATCAATAAACTTGATCTGATCTCTCTCTCCTCTTAGCCTTTTGCTTTCTTCTTTCTTCCTTTGTTGAGGCACTGTATAGGCCACCACGGCCTTTCCCCAACATAGCTCACTAAAAAAGATGTGTTGAGCTTTTATCTTCACACGATAGAATAGGCTCATTAAAAATTCACAATACAGGGTTGAAGGAAATGAACCGTGAAGGATAACTTTTCATGTCTCAATACGAACGAGGTTCGCAGTTAATGCTGGGACTAACCTAAGTCTATTGCGATGCGGGTTGAACCCACCAAATGCATCACGCCTGCAAAGCGACCATCTGCTACAAATAGCTTGAGTTAATTGCTACGGGTCGCGCACAAACGCAGTGTACAGTATGCGTTCCAGAGTTGCTGCGATGTGAGTTGCCGAAGGAATGCTTACAAAGTTTGTTGCTTGAGATTTTTTTTGAGACTTCACTTTTTTAAGCATGATCAGAATCTGCAATTATACACCTCTCTAGTAACAGGTAGTGTACAAATGGCTATCTGCTTCGATACTAAGACGAAGAAATCAATAGCGAAAAATGTTTAGCAGAAGGACAAGATGATAGAAAGAAAAAATGAATGGAATAGTTAAAAACCTAATAGCGCCGGATTAGGCCACGACTTATTCCTTCTACAGAATAATTATAATTACTATAACAATACCTTAATCTGGACGCTATTTACATGCTACAAAAATCCCTTTAATGGCATATTTTTTAGATTAGTCTATTTCATAAACTCTAACACAGGCTGCCATGTAGTAACTTATTTCGTAAATGGACGGCCTCTTGAAAACCTGCACTGCTGAATGGGATACCGTTCTAAGATAAATTAAATTACCCTTTTCGGAGATCTTCTCCGGAACAGCAACAATTTCTCTACAGTATATGCTGAATTTTCACAGAATTTCTGAACTCTTTATAGCGAAAAACATTTCTTCGTAAGCATAGCTCGAAGGGGTCAGTCAGACATTCATTCACCCCCCCTCTCTCGGGCGTGCCTGTGTACTTGAGACGCCCTGCAATGTTCTTAGCGCCCTGAAACCGTCTAGAAAAGGTCACCGCGAATAAACATCTGATTGTTTGTGAACATATATCAAACGTTAAATTGTTTGTGAACATACATCAAGCGTTAAATGATATGTAGCGACAGATCAAACGTAAGATTGCTCGTAGTCATGTGGCTTGGGAGGAAGGGAAGAGGCAGAATTTTGAGAAAGCGCGGACACTTTGTGTAAAGAAACCAGTTGGACCAGGTCTGAAGCCCCTTCTTCATATGGAGGTTTCTTTGCATGATTCATCCGAGTCAGTATTCAAGTGAGCGATTCTGATTGGTTCATGCAACTGTATGCTGATTAGATAACATAAATTTGCATAATTGATCTTGCACGCCCTCTTTCCCTCTTGCATCAACTGCAGATCGCGAAGTGGGTGGAAACCAGCTGTTCACATTACTCTTGTACTGAAGTTTACAGGCAGCTGAAAGGCAGATCAAGACAAGATGGCCATGGAAGGGAAGATGAATGTTATCAAATACTTGATGTTTTTCTTCAATTTCTTGTTCTGGGTGCGTTGAATTCTTTCTTTTTTCACGAATTTATTAGTGAATTTTCTAGGCCCAAAACGACCTTCCTACAGTATCCTATCTTATATTGTTCGTTGATACAGAGTACACTGGAGGAGGTAGCTTGTTTCTTGAGCATGTCAGTTTTTTGTGACAAGGACGTATTTTTGTTTGTCATGTGGTCGCGTTAGTTCACACAAGTTTCATTTGCGGCCTTTTCTCGTCACTCCGACGTACTGAACTTGTGAGGAATAACTTGAGGCGTTTTTCATGAGCAGAAAGTAAAATTTTATACGAAGTCGTTTGATTTGTGGCCTTTCGAAGTTCAAAAAGCCATCGATCCTCCATGTTGCCCAAGAACAGGTTTGAAGTTTGCAAAATTCCATCATCAGGGTAGGGCATCGTCCCGCGGAGAATGACCCAAGAACATAGCTTGTTAGCTTGTCATTCTCTTAAGCGCTAGAAAATGTCAAAGTGACCACACGAAAAGATAATGACATCAAAATCGCATGGGTAAAGTTAAGACGTCTCACTTTATAGGGCTTGTTCCGTCCGAGAAGTATTTTCCCATTCGTCCTGCTGGACTAAAATTATATTGGGTAGAATAGGCCTATTACATGTCCACACTATCTTGGCTACGATACCCTGTCTTAATTTTTTGCGACATTACCTAAAGATCGTGGACGTGACGAATTTTGCTTTCCTATTGATCTTTTGCTTTACAGTGGGTGTTGGCTGTAGTAGAAGTCTCACGTTGTTATTTCTACACTATTGTAAAGGGGGGATTTCGGTAGCACAAACGACAATGCTGTTACGATTTATTTGCAAGAGCTGTTGTCTCAAGGGTTCGAATTGTTTCACTAAGTGTTCAGCAAAGTGTTCGTCGTGCTTTTGCCTGATTTCCAATCGTATTTTGGAGTGTTGTCGAAACGTGTAAAACCACTCACTCACTCTCCTTGAGTATCTCCGTTGATTTCCCTCAATTCCTGCGCATATATGTTGCTTTCAGGGAGGGGCGAAGATGGTATGGAGCAAAGGTCAAGTATGGTAGGGGCACGACGCGAATGTTCAAAGTTACCCTGTCTTGCATTGACATTCCCACTTAGTAAGGCGTTTTTTTCTCCAAACGCCCTAAAATCAGGCCATAGTTACACTGTTCCGCATTAACTAACAGTACTTTTCCTTGTCATCTTTGCTACCTAGCATCAGAAGGCAGATTCCAAGATAATTAGAAGCTATGGTTATCATACTGTGTCCTTCCCATTGCTCAAAATTTTCTTCTCCATGTCGATGTGATCGTACCCAGAGATTCTTGCCTCTGAAATTACAATGAGCTAAAGACTTCCTATAAATTTCACATTGGTTATTACTAACTTTGAGAAAATTCAAGCAGCACTGTCTGTAATTTATCAAAAGACTCTTTGAATGGGACTGTAAGTGGTTTCCATGGGTTTTGTTATGTCCAATAAGATGGCTTTTTCCTTGGATAGAATTGAAGCTCCATAGCATATTTTTTGCATTGAAAAGTTGCAATTTGTCATTGATTATTCCTGTCTTTCTTTCATATAGCTGAGTGGGCTTGCTCTCATCATAGTTGGAGCAGTTGTCAGGAGCAAATTTGGTGACTATTTGACGTTTGCTGATAACAAGTATTCCAATGCTGCTGTTTTCCTGATAATCGTTGGGGTCATTGTCTTCATTGTTGCATTTCTTGGTTGCTGTGGTGCAATCAAGGAGCACTACTGCATGGTTACTACATTCGCTATCCTGCTCTCAGTAATCTTCATCCTTGAAATTGCTGCTGGTGCTCTTGGGCTTGCATACAAGAAGAAGGTGCTTATCTGTTTTTATTTTCATCAGTTCTTTCCTTATGTGATTTTTCAAAATGTTTTAGAATCTGCAAACTTGCATTTTAGGAGAGGAAATTTAAAGAGCCTTAAGCCAAGGAAGTAATCCATTTCACAAATTTCTGATTGGCTGGGCAGTGTTTTGAATCCATGGGTTTTAGCCTGGTACTTCAGAATGTAGAACTTGTGATCAATTCGTGAGTAAGCAACTTTATGGCAGTTATCATTTCAAACTGCAATAGAAATAAATTGTTTCAGTTTGTACTCGCGACAGAGAATGCTATCAATTTTCAATGCAGTTTCAAATGCTTTAACAGTTGTTTTAACTTGCTTTCTGTTAGGTCAAGTCAGTTGCAGATGAATCTTTGAAGAAGGGACTTAAAAAGTACCACCACGAAAAGGGAGCCAAACAATTCTTTGATTGGGCCCAAAAGCAGGTGAAGATAGCTATTTGCTTTTTTTTCTTTAAAAGTGCAAATTTTTTACTGTTATTAGCTTTCCTTAGCTTTCATTTTGTTCTACTGAATGTCATGCATGCAGCATCAGTAGTAAAAGTGGTTATTATTTTACTTTAGCTCAAATGTTGCGGTATTGATGGATCGAGTGACTGGAATGCTACTGTATCACCTGTAAATTCTACTACTGTACCTCAAAGCTGTTGTGCAAAGGACAAGTCAAACCCCCTTTGTGCCAACAATGCTGATAACCTGTACAAGGAAGGCTGCAAGCAGAAATTTGAGGACTTTGTAAAGAATAAACTGGTGCTTATAGGAGCTGTTGGTCTTGCGATTGCATTTGTTCAAATCCTTGGCATCATTTTTGCTGCTCTAATGGCACGTGAGATCAGGGGACAGTATGAAGTTGTTTGAAGAGGAAACCAATCAAGACGCTCCTATTTTGATTACTAATACTTGATTTGTAACTCAACTAATGATCATGTGACACTTCGTTCACTAAATCCAGTTCAATTTTTATCCACTCTTGCAGAGTAACGCATTTCAGTTTTTGAACACTTGACTCATGCTAGACTCAAAAATTCAGAAGGCTTCTTTCCAAGGGGTATCTCCAAGGGGGTGCTGTGGCCAAACCAGGATGATGCTCCTTTTATTTTTCAGTCTATTACAAATTTCATTGAAGTCTGTATAAGGAAAAGCACAAGCTGTTAGGATTTGGTAGTGACATGGTACACAAACATTCGTATTGATTAGATTCACACCACCAGATTCCATTCACAATTTATCTCTGCCATGATCATAAGTTGTCTGTATTTGTTAGAAGTGGGGATAAGTGAATTTCTTTGCTGTCTAGTATTTATTTCCTTGATTTTCTATTAATGGGGTGGCAAATTTTTTCATCTCCAGAGACTTTGTAGGCAAATTTTTTGGCCCAGTATTTGGCTTTAGCATTTTTGTTCACTGCACCTTTTGTATGTATTAATTGGCTATTTTCTTTTCTTATTGTTGGCAAATGCTTTTCAATGCTTCCAAGCCTTGCAAATGTTTACTTGTACCAAATGATTAACGTGTAGTGATACTAGGCCATTTGGAGAAAGTCTTAAGGTGGAGTCCTTGTTGTTGATATTTGAATATCTGAAGAAACTTACAAACACATAATTTCTTGTGAGAGGAAGAATCAATTTGAATCGACTTTAGAGAAATAAAAGTCAACCTAAATCAGTTATATCAATTCAAATGAATTTCTGTAAATTGAAAGACAGACAGAATAAAGTTAAAATTTACTTCAATTGGACCCAATTTGCACCAACATTGCTCTTTTATTGAATGAATCTAAATCAAGCTATACCAAGTGATGGACTTGTTGCCTGAGCTGGTGTAAGTTTTCTGCGTCGTCTTGGCTTTTCTCCCTGTAGAATGAGTGATTTTTGGATTATTTGAAATAAAGTTACTTAGAGACGAGCAACACCTGCTTTGCAGAAGAGAAACACGAAAACAGATCATAAAATTTTTCTCTAAGAATTCTGTCGACAAGATATTCTAAAGCTGTTTACCTATTCAGAAATTGAACTTCCCTTCCCCAAATTTGGCAAGTTTCAAAAATTTGCGTTTAGGTTTGATATCAGAGAATTGGAACATGTTTTTACACGGGTAATGCTAGATGGTCCTTGTAAATAAGGGGTTGCCGCAGCTCACGTCAGGTAAAAATTCGAATCTGTGAACGGTCGTTACCAAACGTAAGCTTCTGTGAACTTATGAAATGAGTCCCCTTGTAAGGGAACTTAGTCCCCTACCGGAGAAAATCATGGTGACACCCGTGTTGTAAATGTACACTTGAACTCTCGCTTCCCTTTTTAGTAAGTGTCTCGTAAGATTTCAACGGTAATGGTGTACAGGTTCACTGGCAAAGAAGAACGGCGAAAGTTTTAAGATATGAGTTGTTCGATATTACGTGAGCATCGTAGCCCGATTCAACTCAATCATGTTTGTGCAAGAGTTTTGTAGTAAAATGGCCGCCGTCATCTAAATGGTATCGAAGTATGCAAGACATGATTGTTCTTGTTAAAGGGAGGTTCTTTAGAAAGTGGATATGTATCTGCATGATAGTAGTTGTATTCGTTTTAGGCAACTATTTTTTATTTAATAGTCGGAACGAGTACTCTGCAGCGAGGCCAATTTTGGACGAGCGACCTACCAGTGTTGAGTTTATTGCAGGCACGGTGGAAGATGTGGACCCAATCATACTTCTAACAGGCAACGAAAAAACTGTAAAAAATAAAGGAAATGGTCATATTAGTGAAAAGGAGTCGATGTTTATAACAAAATCTAATTCGGAAATTGGCAACTGGCCCAAAGAAGCTGGGGGCGAGAAAGGAAAAATTAGAGACTTCAAATATAAACTGGCCGTTGTAGTGATTGCCTGCAACAGGCCTTCTGTAAATCGATGCCTGGATCAGATTTTCAATCTTAAGCCACATGATATTGACATACCAGTGATAGTCAGTCAAGACTGTGGACATAAAGAAACAGAGAATGTTATTAGATCTTATGGTGATCAGCTGACTCTTGTCAAGCAGCCTGACCTTTCAGATGTCCAAGGAGTGCCCAACCACATGCTTCATTTCATGGGATACTACAAAATATCAAGACACTACAAATTTGCCTTGCAGCAAGCCTTCAAAGATAGTAATGTTGATAGTGTGATTATTGTTGAAGATGACTTGAATATAGGTATGTTTATCCACTTAAACCTTTACTCAACCAGAGAAAATCGATGAACTATTATGCAATGGAGGAAAATATTTTAGCATATATATATATATTTATATGTAAATATACATATATATTTATATATTAATATAGATATATATAATTAGTATATCACATAGAGGGTGCTGTCTTCACCAGCATATAGTGCTCTAAATATATATATTTGTGAATATAAATGAATATATATTGATACATGTACAAATGTACAAATGAATATATATGTTTATATAAATATACATCTGCACATATATATATATATGTATATTTGTATACAAAAGAAAAAAGATATATATATATATATATATATATATGTTACTCTATTTATACAAATGTGAATGTGTCCAAGAGACAAGTGATAAATAGAATCACCAAGAGTGCTCAATAATAGAACTAAAGCAATTGATAGAAAGATGAAGAGAATGAGTAGTATTAGTCTACAACTCTGAATTTCATGCGTGACAATCTTCAGCTAAACATATGCTAATACAAGCTTAACTGACAATATATTGACAAAAAAGGAGACTGATGCACAAGTAGATAAATATAATTATCAATGAAAGGTAAAATAGGATGGCAATGAAGAATGGATCCAGTCTTTTGACTACCAATTGGCCGGAAAGTACTTGTTGGTGTAGCTGCACATTTTGATAATGTCTTATTCAAGTTCCATTGATCATTCTCCTTGTCTTTTTGTGTTTCAGGTTTCACTCTATATTTCTAAGTAGTCAGCAAATAGTCAATTGGTATTGATTTAGCTGAAGATTGTCTTACATGAAACTTTTTGGTCGTCCTAACCATCTAAACACATCTATATTCGACCAAATTTTAATATAAGCTTTGTTGTTTCATTTGTAAGGTTCTCTTACCCTTTGCATCACAACAATGAATATATATCAGTACTTGTTCTTTCTAGCTCCTGATTTTTTTGAGTACTTCCTGGCAACAAGACCTCTTCTTGACATGGACAAATCAATCTTTTGTATATCTGCTTGGAATGACAATGGCAAGGAAGGTTTTGTGAAAGACAACAAGCTGCTATATCGCACTGATTTTTTCCCTGGTCTTGGCTGGATGCTGACTAGAGAACTGTGGAATGAGCTGAAGTTGAAATGGCCATTGGGCTTTTGGGATGATTGGATGCGCAGTCCAGAGCAGCGAAAGAATCGTGCATGCATCAGGCCGGAAATTAGTAGAAGCAAAACATTTGGGAGGGTTGGTGTGAGCCAAGGACAGTTTTATGATCAGTATCTCAAATTCATAAAACTCAATTCAGAGTTCTATCCATTTACTAAAACAGACTTAAGGTATCTGTTAAAGGCAAATTATGATGAGAAATATATTAGGGAAGTGAAGAAGAAACCTATCGTCACTGCAGGTGCTGTTTTAAGTGAATCTATCCAAGATGATGCTGTAAGAATACAGTATTCATCAAATTCTGAAATAGAGTCACTTACCAGGCAGTTTGAACTGATGACTGACTTGAAAGCTGGTGTACCAAGGACTGCTTATAAAGGTATAATAAGCTTTGTTAGGAAGAACAAAAGAATTTACTTAACACCAGTTGGGGAATGGTCTGGTTATGATTAGATCAAAGCATGGGAAATTTAGGTGCATTTGTAAGATTTGTGTCAAAGAGAAGCTCTTGCTGGATGTGTTTTAACAAATTTTTCAAGGGTCTGTTCTTGGGAAAAAGGGCTGTCTTGAGAATAACGAATACTTCATTACATAGAGGAATGCTAAAAACTACTGTTGCAGTCAGTATCTGAGCATCTTTTTCATGCACTAAACCCTTCTGCATAACTTTAAAGATTAGATTATTATCTTGGATAAGGAAAGTGCCAAGCCGTCTCAAATCGTTCTTATAAATGTACAATTTTTAAGCTGCTTAAGTGTGTCACAAATGGCAACTTTCTGACCTTGCTGTTATTAGGGGAAAGTATATTTTAATGTAAATGCGATACAGTAATGTTTTCACTTTAATAATGGCTTAAAAATTTTTTCAAAAATACTGAATTTGCATCAATGTTGCCAAAATTTTTTAAATGCTTCATATTTGAAAGGATCTGCTTTCTAAAACTATATCTTTATTGCAAATCATAGGACATGCTTTCCTTAACGTTAGATGGTAAATTCATAAAGGCTTTGCTTTCTTATATGTCAAGTCAGCAACCGTTTGTAGCCAACTTCTAATATGTGAATCATTGCTTGTACGAAACTAACGCATTCAAAAACTTGAGGAAATTAAACAATGTGGCTACAACAGTCCATAGATACCTAAAGTCCAAGTATTTCAAGATTTTTCAACCAAACAGCCAATCCAAAGTTGAAAAAGTATCCTGTATTGACCAAAAGGCAAGGTCATAGGCTTAGAATTTTGCCTGAAATCAGCGTATTTTAATTTTTGCAATTCCAACACCGAATCAAAAAGTAAGGCCATAGGCTTAAAATTTTGCCGAAATGGTCCTTTTTTAAGATTTTCAAAGAATTCAAATGGGTGCATACGTAGATTTCTTGATAGCCCTTCGCATAGATTTTTGTTAGAATCGGGAATTTCTGTCACTATTATTATCTATGGAACGCCTTGCCTTCTTGCTTTCCTGGATCTTATAACCTGCCTTCTTGCAAATCTAAGATCAATTAACTTGATCTGATCTCTCTCTCCTCTCAGCCTTTCGCCTTCTTCTTTCTTCCTTTGTTGGGGCTTTGTATGGCCACCATGGCCCTTCCTCAAAATAACTCACTAAAAATAAAAAAAATTATTTGTATCGATCTTTATCATTGGGTCGCAAAACATGGTTGTTAAGTAGAAGACACTGCGTTATACAAATTAATTCCAATTTTTCACAATTTTGATTCAATTCTTTAATTTCCATTTCATATCGGTCATTGTTACTCATCAATATATTCTCCCATAAGATTTTTCAGATACCTAATTACAATAACAATTAAATTCGCGTGCGATAGTCAGCGGATAGATAGTCTAATACATGCCAAATCAAGTTCGACAAAGCCCCCACATAATCTCAGCTTGGAGCAGCAGTTGCTACGAAATGTCTTTCTGATAGGATGTCATTGGCAGCACACACTCGTTAACGAGAATCGTAGAAGCAAGTGGCGAATGGTGGCAGTTTATTCCGGGAAAGTGGCTTTTGTGAGCTAGTCCCCGATTGCCCTCCTCGTCGCTAGTTCTGTATCTTTTTTAGTGAGCGCATAATAAGATCAAACAAATCGATCAGAGTGGCCTAATGTCTGTCCTTTCCGAACAGCGAGGTATTTATTCCTTTCCCGTTTTTTACTAGGGTGTAAACTGCGTTGCATACTCGATTTCGAGCTTAACAGAAACCAGAGACAGGGCTACGAGTTCTTCCTAGGGAAGTGAGCGTTATGGGGAGGGCTCCCGCTGCTTTCCTCACCGATGCTATCTTCATTGTGACGCGTGCAGGATTTGAACTCATTACTCTTGGTCATAAATCCGCACGCTTAACCACTACACCACGGCACTACTGAACAGCAGTTCTCTTGGAGCTTCACGCCCACCATCAGCCCCGAGAAGATTCATCGCCCTGATCTTATCACCCCCGTTTCACCACATATGCGCTGAGTTGAAGAGGATCGGTATCAAACTTAGAACGTCGGGGTTTCTAGAGGAATGCTCCATGCACCCTGTTTGAAGCCTTATTTGCCCATGAAAACCGAGTAGAACAGGTCCACAGATTTTCGATTTTTTGAACAAGATTCTCGAAATTCTAGTGATCGCAAAAGGCTCTTCAATCACTTTCTGTTCCTTTTAACATAGCCCTAGAAATTTGCTCTTTGCCAATTTCATGACCTGTTCCTCTTTGCAGTTTTGAAGGCTTTGCGAAAACTAAATATGATGGAAAGGTAAATAGACTCCGGAATTAAAGATGAAAATTAAACCTCTTTAGGATACCTTGAATGAGCCCATAAATGAGACTTAAACGATTTTCATTGAGTGTCATACTTCTACTACGATAAATGCCTGCCCCTCTTTGAACAACTGTTGACCCTTCACCTCCAGTAGTCCTTTGCCCCTCTGCAACCAACCCAGTCGAATTGAATGTATTAGAGCAAAAGTTTTACGCTGCTGCGAGAACCAGAGACCCACTGCATTTTTGAAACGATGGTTCACCAATAATCTCCCTATGTGTCAATCACTGTCTTGTTCAGCAAGTGAAAATGCAAATATCTGGCCTTGTAGATCAGCAAGTTTTTCTAGAATGAAATGAGTCCACTTTTGAAGTACTAAGCAATGATGACAAACGTCTCAATGGTCAGAATTTCAAAATGCATGAAAATAAAGGCGAGATAGATATTTGTGACTGCCCGATTTCCAATAAAACCGATATCATGTGCACATTCGAAAAGTGACAGGGAATAGGGAATCCAAAACAACCTCACTTTGAAAATATTTCTGCATATTAAACTTCAACTACAAGGTGAAGAAGTTAGGAAAAAGTGTCCAAAATCCAACACTATGGTGCGAACAATTTTTTCTGATTCAAGAAGAAACCTAAAAGCTTTTCTATTTGACACCCTAAAAGGTATATGAGCCGGAAATCACTGGTTCAGGTAGTGCTAAGTTTTGCAGTAATTTGGAATGTATGGCATTTATGAAGGAAGTTTGCACCAAACAGCAACTTAAAAAGTTGAATTGGGATAAACGGGGATACATTTGAATCTATGTTAATGAATGTGAATCGCTTTGAATCAATTTGAATCACCTTAAGACAACTTAAATCAACCTTAATCTTTCTTAATCAATGTTAATTCAAATGGAATTCCGAGAATTTAAATCATTTGAGTCAAGAGAAAACAAACTAAATCAAGTTAAATCAACTTATTTCAATCAAACAAAATTTGCACCAACTTAGATATTTTATTGAATCAACATAAATCATTCAAAAATCAATTCAAATCATTTCAAATCAAACCGTACCAAGTGATGGACTTGTTGCCCTAGCTGGTGTAAGTTTTCGGCATCGTCTTGGCTTTTTCCCCTGTATAGGAAAAATAGGCCAGAATGAGTGATTTTTGGATTATTTGAAATAAAGATATGTAACAACAAACAACACTTATTTTTGCAGAAGAGAAACACGAAAACAGATCGTAATTTTTTTCTCTAAGAATTCTGTCTAAAAGACATTCTAAACCTTTTGATAAAGCAGTTTACCTATCCAGAAAATAACCTTGTTACGGCAGGAGAAATACGAAAAAATGAGCGCATTTTTATTCCGTTTTCACTAAGAATTCTATTCAATAGATATGCTAACCCTCTTGATAGCTAAGTACAATTATTACCTTCTTCACCATTTTCTGTTTTCTATCCTACTTAAATTGGTGCCGTGACGTAGTGGTTAAGCATACGGACTCACAACACAGGGGTTGCCAGTTCGATTCCTCCATGTGTCACTCTTAAAAAACGCCATTGGTGAGGAAGGCAACGGGACATCACTTCATAAAATTCCACTTCCCTAGAAAAAACTCAGAGCCCTGTCTCTGGTTTCTGTTACGCTCGAAATGGAGTATGTGACGCAGTTATCCTATTTAAGATGCTTTGCTGGTGTGGACGGGCGTTCATCTTTATCCGTATCATGTACAGTGTGGTATGGGGGCAGCCCCATTTCACAGCCGGATGCCCACCCTGCTACCAACCCTTCCCCGTTAACCCACGCTTGTTACCGACACCAAGAATGCACCTGATGCACATGACAAGAAGCTAGGTTTCGTCACCTTCTTCCTCAAAGCCCATACTTGAACTGAACAAAAATTTTGGATTTCGTAATAATTTCTATGAAGCTAGTTTGACAGCATGCGACAATGTAAGTTCTGATAATCGAGGATTCCAAACCTCGAAGCTCTTTTTAGGTGTATAAATCTTGATGACATCTTCGCTGACTTCAGTTGGGTCTAAACAGAAAGTAATGTCGCAAAATTCACGGTCATAGGTCTGAGATACGTCAACTTTGATGTGTTAATGGCTACGTATCAACGATGAAGCACGGCATGAAAGCGAGAGTCACTCTGTTTCTTAACCCGCTGACTTCACCAGCGCGTGCCGAGTGAAACTTGTATCGTACTTACAGAAACGAAAGTATTATCTAATTCTGATTATTCCACGTCTCTGTGTTATGCTGCGCAGAAGAATCTACAAGCGCTGTGATCCAGAAGCTCTGATTTTTTTGTCTTAATTTGTGAAAGCAGGCTGGGTATTTAGGCAGATATTCAGCTGATTGACCTTGCGATACTACCACTTATGACTTTACATCCTCTGAGAACTCACTTGCCAACCTCGGAAGGTTGGACAGCTAAGTTGGCTGTTGGAATGTGGTTAGTGGCTCCGACCGAGGGATTCAAACATGGGCAAGCAGACCCCACAAGATTCGAAACACTCGACCACATCACCAATTGAAGAAACGCTCTTAAGCATCATGATAACATGGTTTTCTGAGTCTTTTCTCTTGACGAGCATTTTAACTTATATGAAATGAGGGCGAGGATGCAAGATAAGCTCAATAATTTAACTTATACGCTGGCAAGCAATTATCTACACCATGTGCAAGAATTTGCTCTGGATTCCAAATTAGGAACATGCTTTCCACCAGGCTGCAAAACTGTTTGCCTGACTTCTAGATGTTTTAGCAGCATATGGGATCCCTTGTAAGGTTCGTAAGAATGCACTTTTCACGTGATTCATGTGCTTTGGTTTCATTTTGCATCCTGATAACATGGTTTTCCTGAATCTTTTGTCTTAAAGAGAATTTAAGATATATCATACAAGGTACCTATTTACTGCTGAGTGAGAACCAAGCCAACGTTAGACAATGAACAGGGGATTCAACCTTACAGTATATGCCCCCAAAACGAGTCTTATTGACAATTGCGTCACCACGGGTCAGATCGACTTTGCGCTGCCAAATGCTTTCTACATCAAAGACCTCCTCTAGAAATTAGGGAAATTGATCGTGGTTGAATGGCAGATGATGCTTGTATACAATGTCGATCCATACCTATATGAACTGCAGACTTCTTACCAGCATTTGGTGCATCCTTTCTCTAGATGAAACAGAAATCCACCATCAAAGTAGGCAAGAAAAGGGAAATCAATGAGTTAGCTGTTCAAAGGGAATAAATCATGTTGATAGCTTTGGTTTAGAGAGCTATGTTTCTAAGGGATGCTGAAATAAACAAGAAATGAAATAACTAAAAAATCTGCAAGGGAAAAAACAGACAATGCGGCAGTGATGCCTCTCCACCAGAGGGCTTCAACGAAGCAAACCGTGAAGAAATCCAGGCCACCTCAACATTTTATAGCAATTGGCTCCTCAAAAGAGTTAGCGAACCTAGAAAGGAACTTGGTAGGTCCGTTGTTAAAGCAATTTGTGCATGATTATTCTCGAACCTGCTAATAACCTTGTTTCCCCGTCTACTCCCAAACCCATGAACACCCAACTTGTCAGCACTTTTGGGACATGCTTTAATCTAAGGCTGCGCTTACACTGTACCAGATCACTTCTTGATCCGATACAAAAGTGTTACGGATCAGCCATGCGTTTACACTAGATAAAATGATCCGGCACAACTTTTTACCTGCTATCAGGTACAGTTTTGTACCTGCTATGAAAGAGGAACAGTTTTGTACCTGCAGTGCCCCGAAACTGTACCGGTACAGCGTAAACTCGAGGGAAAAGGAACACTTTTGTATCGGATCAAAAGTGATCCGGTACAGTGTAAACGCGAGGGAAAAGGAACACTTTTGTATCGGATCAAAAGTAATCCGGTACAGTGTAAACGCGAGGGAAAAGGAACACTTTTGTATCGGATCAGAAGGGATCCGGTACAGTGTAAACGCAGCTTAAGAAGATCCTAAGAAGGACAATCCACGCGCTTACCAATTTGACACTCGCATTGTCTTGCTCTTTAACATTGATGTATTCAATGTCCTTTTGCATGCTTGCTTCCGATTGCTTTTCTAGACAGGCGTCATCTGCATTTGCCTCTCGCATCCAATCTGGAAGCAAAGCTGCAGGATCAAGCTCGGCACGGGGAACGTCTTTTGATGCCATGTTCGTTTCTTTGCCTAAATGTATCAACGAAAATATTTCAACGGAGTGCGTCACCTCAATTCTTTCCAACAAGGAAATAGTGCTAAAGCGTACAAGTATTTGCTTGCGAAAGTGAAATTGTGGATACGAAAGCAGCTCAGCATGGATGTAAAGGAAAGATTGAAGCATGGTCGATGCGATAAACGGTGTCTTGGTTCATTGGCCAACAGGTGTGAACTCATGCTACAAGAATCGTAAACTCTAGTCCTACACGATTCAAAGCAAATACTGATGGCGAAGAAGAAGTCAGCTCCCTAGGAAGTAACTGGGAGCCCTCTCTCTGGTTTCTGCTAAATTCGAAATCGAGTATGCAATGCAAATTGCAGCGAAAGCAAGTCAGTATTAGTTTAGAACTCCGAGTTCATGATCATCAATCAATCAGCCGATTATTCATAAGCATGAAACATGAAACTCAAAAATGTAAACTAACGCTTTTTCTATCTTGGTTTACTGTTTTAACCTCTCCAGTTCAAATATTAAGCATGCTTGGCGATTCTGTCACTTAGCACATAGCACACTTATATAAATACATATATGCATACAAATATATGTATATCTAAATATATATAGATGTATATATATATAAATAAATATATTTGTATATATATATATATATATATATATATATATATATATATATATATATATATATATATATATATATATATATATATATATATATATATATATATATGTCTATATATCTATATATATATATAAATATATATATATATATTTGTCTATATTTATACATGTATATATATGTGTGTATGTATATATATATATATAAATATATATATATATTTGTCCATATTTATACATGTATATATGTGTGTGTATGTATATATATATATATAAATATATATATATATTTGTCTATATTTATACATGTATATATGTGTGTGTATGTATATATATATATATATATATATATATATATTTATATATATATATATATATATATATATATATATAAATCTACATATATATGTCTATATATCTATATAAATATATATATAGCCTTATGAAGACTTATTTGGAAATAACACTTCTTGTTGTCTGAGTCTTGTCTTTCGTTTCTGCTCCGCTAGAAAAGGAGAACTCAGAGCAGACCTGATCAAAATTAAAAATAGCTGTTCTAAAACATATGTTTACATGCAAGTAGATACGAATTACTCAACAAACCTTCTTGACAATACCTTGTTGTGTTTGCTTCTAGCACTGCCTATGGATGAACAAATAGATGGATGAACAAATGAATGACAGTATTACCGATGACCCATAAGTCTTAATCTTTATTCACAAATGAGCTTATTGGCACTATTATTGTTGATAGATGCGACTGGCGATGAATTGCTTGCTCTTCGTAGGCGACTTTTACTGCTCAGGATGGCTATATTTTGTTGAAATTCTTAATCTCTTAGAATCATTGGCAAAAGACTGGCCGTCGAAATAAACACAACAGACTTGTTGACCTCAGCTCTGGCTAACCACAATTAAATTCTCGCAAGATCTGATTAAGAGCCTACCAAAACGAAACATGCAGAGAATTATCAGGCAATTTAAAAAGCACATTTAAGTCAGTTTCGGATCCCTCATAAAAGCATGTGACCAATGTTGTGCAATTCAATCTGCTGCATTATTTTCTATGGAAACACTGCGCAGGTGATCTGATAAAAAGCGAAATCCTCTCCGTAGAAACGAATTCTAGCCATTCATTTTACACCCAAATATACATATATACATACATAGATACATTTACATATATACATACACAGAAACATATATACATATATATATATTTACTTATATATGTAAGTGTATATGTATCTATAAATATATATATATATCTATATACATATATAACTATATAGATATATATATATATATATATATATATATATATATATATATATATATATATATATATATATATATATATAGTTATATATATATATATATATATATATATATATATATATATATAGTTATATATATATATATATATATATATATATATGTGTGTGTGTGTCTGTGTGTGTATATATATAGATATATATGTATTTATATATGTGCAAATGTATATATGAATATGTATGTATATATAAACATACATATGCACATATACATATATATATATATATATATATATAAATATATATATCTATATTTATATATGTATACATGTAAATATAACCATACATATGCAGTCACACCAAAAGCAGTCAACTTTGGCTAATTCAAAAGAAATTCTCAGGTCCCTTGAAAACCTCCTTAGAAAAATGTTCTATTTTTCGAATCTCTGTAATTCAAACATTGCCTAAGAGAGCTAGAATTAGACAGAGTTGATAGGAGAAGTCTTTGAATTTGCATAACAGCATTTTGATGGGTGGAATGTCGTAACTGTGTCATCCATCTCATCAAGTAAGGTTGGATGATGGTTTTAGCAAATGCCTTTTGCGTTGAAGGTCACGTGTTCGCTACGACTCTGGTCTCCGTTATGACTGTCCTATTACTGGGTCAACTGCTACTGTAAATTTGATTTCTCAACATAATGACATATCCTCTCATCAGAAGGTTGAGAAGCGACAGGTGCCATCGATGTGATCGCCATGAAAAATTGATGCATTTGGAAGACTTCTGCGTCTTATTCAAATTATTGCGATACTTACGAAGCAATGAATTACACGATCTGGCATTAAATAAGAAGAAAGGGAAGAAAGATCAGGTCAAAACCAGATGCTATCTGACTATGTAGTCATTGCAGAGATTACAATGTTAGAATGAGGTAGAATTGCTTTGGTTTGACAAGGTTACTAAGAGAAATCGATCCACCTTTTTTTAAAATTGTCATGTATATTTTGTACAATTCATGTGTGCAACAAAAAGTTTACAAAAGCGTACCTCAGCTTCTTCTTCACTTAGCCGGGATGAGTATCTAGTTGTGTGATCGAATTCTACGAAACAAAATGCAAGTTTCCAGAATAGTGTCAAAATTAGGGATCCTTGCTTTTGGCAAATGGGAGATCACTATGATCAAACAGGCCGACATACATGTAATGAAGACGGCGCCTTTGTACAGCCGAGATGCTCGTATGACTTAGAGGAAAACCACGCATGAAATGCAAGCGAGTAGATAGATGGCGTTATCATAGACGAGACTGCGCTTCCTCGATGAAAAGGAGGTAGTTGTGAAAGGGAGACAAATAAAACACATTGCATCAATATTTCATGCAGTGACTAGGACTAATCTAATCGTTGACTTCAGCATCTCCTCGAGTGATTTTTTGATTTCTTAACTCTTCTAACACTATAATTGGCGCGCGCATTACATGGAGAGGTGGCTAAATCTCCGAGATATGGTGACAAAAGTTGTTCTAAATCGGATCGAAGTTATAAATGCCACAGCTGATTTTCATCTGCACGACCACTGTGGAACTTCATTTACATATCTTTGGAACTTGAACGTGGATGGGAGGTTGCGATAGAAGGAACAGCACAGGTCTATTTTGCTGAAGATGTCGCGTCCGAGAAGCGCTTCTTCTGTCCAGTCAGCATTAAATAGATTCCTGGCATCAATCTGGGTACAAAGTGTCGCGAGACGAGGAACTGGCCACTCTACCATAAAATGGCATGACTCAGGATGGACCTCTCTGAGAAGGTGCCCTCTGACACTAATTTCAAGATACGACTCGACTTCTCTTTAGGTCATAGGTCAAAGTACGCGTCAAAACATCTCAAATTCATCTTTTTATGAACCAGCATAATGAAGAATTAAATCACTATGCTCATTACCAAAGGTTGGCATCTGCCTTGACGCATTCTTCTTCCGTGCATCTCTGGTCAGCGTGCACGCATCATTTTCACTTCTACTTCGCATGTACAAGCAAGGAAGCTCTTGCATTGTTATTCCGGTGTTTCTTTGATTATCTGAGGGCAAAATGGACAATATGTCATGTGGCCCGCTTAATGGAACTTTTTAAACAAAAGCCCTCTTGCATTACTCTTCCTTTCCCGATTCCTACCATTTGCCCTCTTTCAAAACTTAGATCAATACTCTTGATATGATCGCTCTCTCCTCTTACTAAGAGGCTCTTAGCCTTTCACTTTCTTCTTTCGTCATTTGTTGGGGCCTTGTATAGGCCACCATGGCCTTTCCTCAACATGACTCACTCAATCCGACAGCTTGTGGTCTTTCAAATCTATGATCTAAATCGATATGGGAGCTACATCTGTGGGGGAGGGCTATATCTATATGAGGAAATGGGGCTATATCTATATGGGGAGAGGGGGCTATATACATATGGGAGCTATATCTTTGGGGGTATATCTGAATAGAGGTCATATCTACATGGCGGCTATGTATGCATGGGATATTTTGTCAAATGCGATCTATCACGATATGACCTATGGCTACATAGGGGCTATATTCAAGTGGGGTGTGCTCACAAAGAGTATAGTGGCTAATGCTTTCTTTACTTGCATGGGGACTCTGTGACTAATAAAATATTCACACGAGGTTGTTATCCATGCGAGGGTAGCATCCGATTAAGGTTTTCCATCGAGTTCGCCAGAGTTTTCTGACATTCAATTTCATCAGCTCTCAAGACTTTTCAAACAAAAATTATACTTGATTTTATCTACATCAACAATGAAGAAATTAATTCTGAAATTCCGTAGACGATGAAAAGCACTGAGAAAGACAAAACAGTTTATATGTGCTAGTGACATTGGTTTGCATGAAGAAGAAGAACGCGTTGAATAAGATTACCAGATGCCACGTCGGTTTCAAGAAAGCCTTGCTGTTGCCTCTTTTCCACGTCTATTGATGCCTTGCAGTCAGTGCCGAGGCATCTTGAAATCAAAGTTGCTGGTTTTTCGTTCGCGTCTCTAAATGCATCCATTCTGTGAAGCTCTAGGTATGAAATGAAAAGGCTGCAGCTGCTTCTAGTTGAATATTCAAAGTTACACCAACCTAGCACCTGCTGATGTTGTTACAGTACTAGATATAAACCAACAGCTTACTAAGCAATTAGGGCCAGACTATCTATTTTTCACGTCGAAATCCGTTGCTTTGCTGTTAATAGCTGACCGAATCGAGTCATTCTTAATCTCAAAGATCAATTATATTGATAAAGAACCTAGCAGTGCAGATCTGTTCAACTTCTTACGTGTTGCTATTATAACTACTATTATCATAACTATTATTATCACCATGGACTTAACTTCAGTGCCAAATTATTTAGCAACAACGCACCAAATGGAGACATGTTTACTAAAAAATCAAGCAGGGCTAAAAGAATGCTGCATCTATGCAGGCTCTCCCTTGGATTAATTTGCAAAGGGGCATATTTCGAACCAAATTGATCCCCCTTTTCTTCTTATTTGCATTATTCAATGAAACAGGTAAAAGGAACGACGACCGCATCAAATTTAGTGACGACACAAGAGAAGATTTCCGCCTTAAAGTGTATAGTGCATAGTGCATAGTGCATAGTGCATAGTGCATAGTGCATAGTGCATAGTGCATAGTGCAGTCCACGATCAATCGTTGGCGAAACAAGAGGCTTGGCTGAGATGACCAAGCAACTTGGTGTTTTACACTCACAAGTGGATTTTAGGGTATTGATCCCCTGTCACCTGGGGCTCCACGACACTCTACACTTGCTCAACTGAAACGCGAACCCGACAACGTCCAGGGGGGATGACGTCTGGTCCCAGGCCAAATGCTGCTCCTGAGATCCTACAACTTCATCACTTCATCACGTCGCATCAGCACACAACTTCATCACTGAGTTGAAGGGCACGGGAGAATCAACAAACCAGGGTAGTGAGAGGTCGTTCTTGTTGACCATTATCCTGGTCCTTCCTCTCTTTCTCTCGGTGTGACGTCATGTCAAGATAACCATGATTCATGAATCATGAGGTAGCTTTTAGGACAGTACGAAAATGTGTTTATTAAATAGTGTGCTGGTGCTTTCTCACGAATGAAAAAAAACGTCAAGATTACTACGATCCATGAATCATAGATAGATTTTACGACCCTGAGCAGCTATGCTTACGAGTAATGTGACGTCGTTTTAAGAATACTTCGATTAATCTCAAGGTCTGATTTAGGGTGATGAGAAGCTGTGCTTATCGAGCAGTATCCTGGTCCTTCCTCTCAATGGGACCCAGTCTCGTGGTTCCTATACTTGGGTGTCAAAGATTGTCTTTACCTTAAGTTAACATTAAGCTGGAGATGGGACCAGACTTCCGACAGAGTGATCAATGAGCAAGTGCTTTAAAATCGAGCTATCATCCTAATCCTAACGCGAACACCTTGGAAACACAGTTGCAAGCATGGATAATTTTTACGTTGGCCTTGATGAATGTATGGCTTAATTCATACACAGCAGCAACGAACAGAGTTCTGGCCCACGGACAATATTGACTGGCATATTTTACAGAAAAGTATAAAGCTGATATAATCTTCTTCAATTTGGATGAAAAGTGTCCAAGGATGTGAATAAAAACAGATAATAGTGAACAATGAACCTGCTCTCCCGTTGCTTTCAAAAATTCTTCCCATAAGCCGTGGACTTCCTCTTGGACTCTGATATAAAATAACTTGCTCATTAACTATGACAGCAAAAGCTTCAAATAATGAATGAAAAAGTGGAACTTAACTAATGATTGATTCGACTCAAACTTAGTCTAAATCATTAAGATTGGAATTGCTACTTCTAATTGATTCAATTCTGCATGGCTTTGCTGCGGTTTTATGATTCATCCCAGTTGCTTCGAAATATGTTTGTCTTAACATAAAAACTGCCAAGCATAGCGGCTGCAAAGTTTCCAGGGACATAATAAAAATATGCTAAAGGTCTATGTTAAGCAGTTGTTGTTGGTTTCGTTCAACTATTTGGACGTCCCAGTAACGACCTGTATAGCCATTTGGTCTATGAGGTATGGTTACGCCACCCGTACATGACATTTTCAATGTAAGGAGTACACATGTGCTAATCCGAAATGGATTTCAATTAGAATATTCGTCAGAAAGAGAGTAGCCAGCATTACGCACGAGCAATATGCAAAGCAGCAGTGGCAATCATCCTTGTTCTGTTTCATTTCGTTCGATTCAATGAAGGAGGGTAGCCCTTCAGGGGGAGCTGATTTACAAGGGGCCCTCCCCTAAAATATTTCAATTACAATAGAAATACTTTGATCATGATAAAATGTAACAGCAAAATTAGATGAAATATCAAGAACGTAAAAGTTGCAAAAACCAAAAGAAGAATTGTTTCTAAGTAAGTTTTTTAGATACATCCAGGGAAGATCTTCCCATCTTTGCCTGCTTAATTTCGGCAGAAAAGTCATCCCACATATCACCTCTTTGGTAAGAATGCTAACATTAGGTTTTCCTTAGCTACAGCTAGATTTACTGATTTTCTGATATAGTCAATTTCCTTTTCCAATTGTGATTTTAATCAGAGTTTAAGAGCTGCAATAACTGTGGATGTGCATGATAAATCTTGTGAGAAATTTGACTTACGTAATTGAGTTGCAGAGATCCTTGATCAACGTATTCGTCTTCAAGATTGAATATCTTTATATCTTCTGTATCCTCTTCTTCAACAAAGAGGCAATCAGGATTGGCTCCTAATACTATGGCAAAAGGAGTGATAAATCAAAAAAAAAGTCAACAAATATTTGCATATGAGCAACGGGATACAGAGTCCTTTGGAAAAAAGCTCCACAACGCTCTAGCACAAATGGAGAAAAGTATGGTAATTGCGAGCAACATGCGACCATCTTCACAGTGAGAGCCAAAAATAGCCATGAATCCTTCACAGTTTGCCAGCTGAATTAAAAGAGGACAGGTGGAAACAGAATGTGATCTTCAAATCGAAGAAGTCACCATTTTGATCGAGAGAGCTTCCTGACCACCTTACAGCTTTACTCACTGCCAAATCTTTGGATGGAGCGGTAATTCTTGGGCTAAATTCAAACAATGACAAAAGCGGTTATTAGTTCCCAATATCAAATACCCATGAACTTGACCTGAGAGAGATTCTTACAGTTAAAGACGAGCGCAGATGCCTACATGATTTTCTGCCATTTTAAGTAGTTAAAAAGGAGAATGGCACTCAGGAGCCATGACAGACGGGATTGTCGGTGTCAATATGGATTTTTGAGGGAGCAAAACCAGCTATAGAGATGGAGAGCCACAAAAATCTGCCTAAAGGAGGCAAAAATTACAGAAAAATGAAAGATAGCAACACTTACCTAGTTTCAAAGGATTTGATAATGGAACTGGGGTGACTCGTCGATGCCTTTGATGAGACTTAAAACATGAAAAGAAATTAATTGATGCAAAATTTGAAACATATAATTAATGATGAATGTTCGATTTGACACTTGATTCTACAAGATTGTTTGAAGGATAAATCTTGACTGCAACATTGTTTTTGAATATTCCTCAGTAGATATTTTGAAAATGCTTTAAGACTTGGCATTCGAACAGAAATCAGGCTTTACACGGTCAAAAATGTAATGGCGATTGTTATAAGGACTTCTTAACATGCTTTCTACAGAAGAAATAAGGATTAGGACGATTCTGAACTCATGGGATGTATACATTTTCATTCTGATGCTTGCTTTTCCATTTTCTCCTACTTCTCGCTGGTTTCGTTCAAAGTACCGATTGTAAACTACTTATTTAGAGAGGTTTGCATTCGTATGTTAGTAATTATTCTGATGAAATGGGGTTTGAAAAAATAATCGCTATCACCATAAAATTACTTAAAGCTAACGCAGTTCATTAGATTCAATTTAAACCAACAATTTACGATATCAAGGTGAAATTAGAATAAGAACATCAGGATCTTTAATATTGTATGTTTTTAGTCAACTGCAGATCTTGCAGGTAAACTTTTGTCCATGTGATTCTTTGACCAATCTTTATATATCATTGCTGAGCTTGAATAGATAATATTTTCTGGTAGAGCATTAAAAAGCAGAGACCTTTGAATATGAGTGAATTGATTCCGGCTTTGCAACATTTCAAATAGATAGCTGGTCTTAAAGCTAAGTTTTCTGGTTCTTTTACTCACAATACTTACCTTGCCAGATGCTTTCATTATGCGAAAAGATGTCTGCAAATAATGTTTCAATACAAACATGATATTTGAGCTGATTATTTAAAGACAACCCGACAAATGGAAAGGAGAAGACGCCCCCATCCATACGCAACTACAAAGCTACGCCTTCAAAAAATTTTAAGTGAAATTCATGTAACGAATCGCTTAGGCTAAGAAAAACACGGGGGAGGGATTATGAAAAAAAGAAAAGAAAGAACTGAACTGATATTTACATCCTCTGTTATTCATGCTACGGAGTATTCATCTATAAACTATTAACTGGGTAAAATAAGCACGACTTTAAAGGATCATTACAAGTGCAAACCTTTTGATTTTTTCCTTTGGTGTTTTGCATTCCTTTGGCTTCGTTTAAACTTGCAACACTATCAATTTTATTCTCTTTTGAGTATCCCACATCTCTTGCATCCACTGGGCATTCAGTATTTGGGCTCTCTACAGCAATGCACTTATCTGCATCGCAATCCCCCCTTTCTTCGTCGTTCTCCTCTTCATCGCCGTCAGTTATATCATCAATGCTCCCTCCACGGTTGCTACTATCCCTCGTGGCACTGTCACCGCTACCTCTCATATACTGCCGGCACCAGTCGGGCAGATTCTGTGCCTCATCTTCGCATTCCGATGAATACCCGTCATACCCAGAGTCCTTTGTGTCTTTGCGACGTGATGACGCGAACCTTATCGAGAGATCTGAAGATTCCGTCTTGGAACTTTTGCTGCCTTCAGTAGCTTGATCGTTTGTAAAAGCGCAACTGAGTTCTTCATAATCCGCCATGTTTCCATTCGATACCATCGTACGACCAGCTTTCCTTCAGCGTTATTCGGAATGAAAGCCTTTCAGAATGGCAGCCTTAAGAAGAGCAAGAATTATCGCCGGTTACTTCACAAAGGCGCAAGTAAATTTGCATTTGAGTGAGTTCAAAGCAACTCTAAACATGAAAATTGAGGCCGGAGCTGAGAATTACTGATAAGTCACAGTCGTGATGGTTGATATCGTAAGCTCTCAGTTGGGCCCACGTGCGTAACCATTCAAATATCAGTAGGATCAACATTGGACCTTTTTCATATGCTGAGACCTGTCTTGTTGAAGATCAATAAATCTTGGTAAATAATTCATCTTAACGAGCACACAACCATGTTTTTTTGGGACTGAGAAATAGCGTCCATCGTAAAACAACTAAATTTTTGCAGATTCCTTGTGTATGAATGGAAAGCTGGTGCTCACATCTTTCATTGAATCGATATCAACAAAGCACTTACAGTAAAAAGTTATATTATGCCCCCTCTCAATTAAACCCCCTTGCGATGACGCCCTATTATTTCTAGAGGAGGTCATTTGAAAGAGGCTCAAAATTTGTTCACTGAGTGTTGATGAAATCATGTACTGTAAGTGGGAGTCCATGTGAGGACTTGTATATCTTAGAAGCTTAGGGGATAATGGTTTTGATCCCTTCCAAGGAATCCCAGAGGAAGAATTTGTTTAGAAGATCTTCCAGAATTATCAATTGACCCCAATGATTCTGGAAAAGATGAAGACATAAATATTGGCTAAGACTAATCATTCTTATAGCCTTTTTTCTTGAAGTTGAAGTAAGCCCCCTCTTTAATAAGCCTCACCCTCCTTTAGGCCCCTTCTGCAATCGCTTAAGCTGAGTTATCCCCTGGGGCTTGATAAAGCTTTTGCGGTGATTTAATCATCAACAATCATCAATCATTAATCATCAAGTCCGGTCAAATCAAGTTCGGTCCAATCCAATCAGTCAATAATCCACCATAGATCAATCAATAGATTAATCAATGAACAAATCACTCAATCAACGAATCAATCAATCAATAGATCAGAAATGATGACATGCTCGATGCATCGGAAGGCTGAACAGCTCGGATTTGTCTATTGCATACTTTTACCTATGCATCACCCCTTACAGGACTTCACTTAGAGACGGGGCAATATAAGCAGAACTTCTGAGTAAATTTTGGGAACCGCAAGCACGTAAGCAAATAAGACAGATAAAAAAAATGTCACCTGCCGAAAATATGATGACCATTTGAGACCAGTCAAGTCCCTGACCCAGTCTAGTCTGGTGCAAGCCAGTCCGGGTCTTATCCCATACAGACCATTATGGTCTTATCCAATACAGACCAGTCCGGTCTTATCCAATACAGACCATTACGGTCCAGAACAACCCAGTCCTGATTAGTTCGATCCAGTCTAGGCCTACCAAGTCCTAATTTCACTGGTTTTTTCTTTCTTCCATCTTCCGTGTCGTTTTGCTGTCCTGATGCGTCATATCCTATTCATGTTTACAAAATACAAATTTGGATAATAATTGAATCAATGAGATTGCCTGTGCCAGGCAAAGATAGAGCTCTCAAAGTACAAACCTGCGCGTGTGAAAAGATATTCCAATCCACTTGTTCACGACGAACTTGACGAACGAAATGACTCACGACGAAACTTTTCCTTCCATCTTCATCGAGTTTCTTCGTACAAGCATGATCTGTTTAACGAGCACATCACCTGAGTAAAACCATGTTAGCTCGAATTTGCTTTTATGACGTAATATCAACAGAACTTAGATCCCACGCAATCACAAAGAATAATAGATTGAGCCATCATACTAGGCAAGGAGGTGATAGCTCGATTCGGAACCCATAACAGATGGCAAAAAACTGCCATTAACCATATCAGGATCTTGGTGAAGATATTCAACAGAAATAATTAGCTTACTGTATAGTATGTTTAAACGAATTTAACAGGTGAATTCTCACCCCATGCAAATTAATCGTGATAACTTCGACCATCAGAAACCCGGCTGAATCTTCCGATGACCCGTTCAAAGAACAATACAAATTATCCATTCAAAAATTCCCGTCTTTGAAGAAACTAGCAGATGCTGCTTGGGCTATTGTTGGTAAACAAAGTGGCAAGTACGTCACACAGTTAAAAACAGCATTCAAGGAGACTTTCGATCGGTGTTAAAACCGCAAGTAGAGCGCTTGGAGACGTGTGATGTAATATCATCGGAACAGAGTGATGATATAAAGCATAGCAGGACAAACCACGAGCTAAGCTATTCTGTCCTGTTTTGCTCTGTTATGTTACATCACTATACTGTGCTATGCTACCTATAAAAATATATACATATATATATATATAAATATATATATATATATATATATATATATATATATATATATATATATATATATATATATATATATATATATATATATATATATGTATATATTTTTATAGGTAGCATAGCACAGTATAGTGATGTAACATAACAGAGCAAAACAGGAGCGAAGGCACTCGTCAGACAGACTATATATATATATATATATATATATATATATATATATATAGTCTGTCTGACGAGTGCCTTCGCACGAAACTCAGAGTAACAGAGAATCGGTCTTTTCCTTTTCTGCATTTCTGCTATATATATATATATATATATGCGTACGAGGAAATATCCAAGAGACGAGTGATAAATAGAATCACCAAGAGTGCTCAATAGTTGAACTAGAGCGATTGACAGAATAACCAATAATAGTTCAGTGAGAGAGAAACCAATAATAGTTCAGAACTCTGAGTTCTATGCTATGCAATCATCAGCCTACAGTACCTACAGTAGGAGTACATGTCTAGCTGCTGATTGCATAGCATAAAACTCAGAGTTCTGAACTATTATTGGTTGCTCTCTCGTTATTCTGTCTATATATATATATATATATATATATATATATATATATATATATACATATATATATATATATATATATATATATATATATATATATATATATATATATATATATATATATATATATATATATATATATATATATATATATATATGTATATAGATACATATATAAATACATATATAAAGCGTATATATGTTTATATATATATGTATATAAATACATATATACATTTATATATTTATTTATATCCATACATATATATATATATATATATGTATATATATATATACATACATACATATATATATATATATGTATTTATTTATATATGTATTTATATACATAGATGTTTATTATATATATGTATATTATTTATATATATATATATATATATATATATATATATGTATGTATTTATAGTAAATAAACCGTATATATGTACCGTCTATATGTATATATAAAAATATACATATATGCATAAATAAATTTATATACACATATTTATATATATCGTATATACATCTATACGGTTTATATTTATGCATGTATCAACGAAATTACCCTGCTAACATTTTATCACAGCTATGCTCTCTAGATAGACTGAAACTCTACTGGACACCAAATGCAGCAAAAAATTTACAATGAACGTTATCAAGGACGGGTGAGAGGGGGAACTCGAAGACTGATGTGTGGATATCATATATGCGATAGTTGCTAGGTGATGGTAGCTATGCTATGCAATGCTATGCAATGCTATGCAATGCTATGCATGCAATGTTATGCTATGAAATACTATGCTGTGTTATGTTATGCCATGCTATACTATGCTACATTATGGTATGCCATGCTTTGCTATGTCATGCTATGTTATACTATGCCATGCTATGTACCTTGCCATACCATATGATCATCATCATAATCATCATCAGTCGGGCACACCCGAATCCAAATAATTTCTCCACAACTCTCTATCTGAAATGGCTATGCGGAGTTCTTCGTTAGTAAGGCCGGTATCTTGCGTGAGGAGGGTGACATAGTCAAGTTCGGGTCTACCGGGGTCTTCTGTGACCATGTTTTGGTTCCCACAGTATTAAGTTTGGTACAGTTTCGTCACTTCGATAGCAGTGGCCGGCTAGACGTGATCATCGTTGCCGTATAACTGAGGAGATCTTAGGAAGATCACCATATAAATTTTCATTTGTTACGTATGATTTAATCATATGACGGTGTTAATGGAAGAAATTGTATCAACAGAGCCAAGGGACACCATTTTGAAGATTAAAACGACAGAATGAAATCAATTCAAAGAGAAAAAACCAGGACGTACAATATCAGGAGTTGTTGGAAGAACTTTTTCTTTTTCCAATAGAAGGATGCTGTTTAGATGCAAAATAAATAGGGAACGCATCTGGCCTTAGGAATTCTCTGGTCGAGTATTGTTGTCCATCAGCACTGCTGTTCACTTCGGCACATGAGGCTAAAAACAACGCAATTATAATTTTCATTTAGACACCCAGGTGAAATTACTGCGAGTTAAATTTTTGAACTTACGTCTTCGAAAAAGCCCACGAGCTAAATTGAAAAGATGAAAACAATCACCAGCTTTTCGATTTTCTTGCAACCGGCATAAATTATGCACGAAAGTAAATTTGAGTGTTAGCAGGCGGCTACCCTCTGCAAGCAAGATTTGTCATATGGCAATAAAAGACATTATTGGAAAAAGAACAATGTGTAGAGCAAAAGATGAACGGTGCCTAGACAAAAGATGAGGAACCAGCGAAAATAATCTGCAATGGGAACCAAAACATGATTTCGGTTTATGATTTCAGATGCAGTAGGGACTGCGGTACCCAGGGCCGAAATCATCTGCAGGGCTCTTCTGCGAAAACTTGTTCTTAGCCAAAATTATTCTTGATTCCTTTTCCCAGTTTCTTTCTTCGACTTTGAAATAAAAACCGTTTTAATTTTTCTCATAGGTGTTGGGGCTCTTTCGAGGCTACCGAAAGCACGGAAGCTGCGGCCGTGCTCCTAGCTCTCCCTTTAAACCACCACTGGACAGGTAGCGGAATACGCGAACATCCATTTGTTCATACGTTGCCGAAGACAAAGCAGAAGCGTTCCCATCGCGTCTCATGTTAGCTGCGTCTGCGAGCGGTGACTGAATAGGATCTTTTTTTCACAGGTAGTCATCCTCACAAACAAGGTCTACAAGGTCATCAATCATCTCTTCAGGCCAAGTCGATCTCAGCCAGTTCTCTTAAGTTTTCCTGTTGTTTTTTCGCGGATCTAATTAGGCTGTCTAAAAATTCCGGTCCTTCGATACTTGCATCACTCCCTTGATTTCCACTGCTGTTTTGTCCTTCTTCGTCATATTCCGACTCCTTTTCGGTGAACTTAACTACTTCTTTAGAGCTCATGTTTATCTTGGTACAGATTTTGGAGCATTTATCACAAGAAACTTTGTTTATTGGAATGAATTTTGCCGAATTTTGAACAAAAGCGCACCAATACGCATAAACTCCTAGAGCGCATGCGTTCATATGTTTGGCGCCACTTTTGAAACAGAATTAAATGCGACCTTTAAACCTGCTGTCGTGTTTTGCCGCATTACATTCGCATTTAATTGCATTTAATTCGACGCGGCAGAAATTCGACCTTTAAACTAGGCCTAAAAGTTATGTAACGTACTTATCAAAAGAGGTGCTTTAAGCATTTGCGGGGATATTTCGACTGCGATCAAAGGTAAAGTTTTTGTCGCTTTTGAATTGGACCGATTCGCTCAACATACCATGGATGCAACACCGAACCAACGAGAGTGTATTTAACGGACTACAAAGCGATACAAAACTCGGCTGGCAACGCCCACTGCGGTCATGATATCACTTAGTTTTATGCCTTGGGAGCTAAACCATGGCAGAAGAAGCAGGGGAAAGCGAGCTCGGACGCGCAGGCCAACTCATCGATAATGCACGAGTAGAGAAGAGTAGCGAAATGAATGCACTGATGAGGAACCGAGAAAGCTGGACGGAGAAAGCGAGCATTGCAGGGACTGCACATCTCTACGCAATGTATTCATTTTTATGCTCATCCAACTTATTCTGGGGTCAAGCATTGTTCGACTGATTAAGGTTCGGTTAGTATTGATGGTGGAGTCGAAGGTGAGACAACACTGAAACTGTATGTACACAAAAAGGAATGAAGGATATAGAATATTAAAAAAAGTTGAACTAGAATGAAGCTACATATTACTATCTGATAGTTAATTCAGCACACTTGAATTGAACATTAAATACTGAAAATACATCGATAGAAAGGATAAAAAACTAGATACCTATTTGATTAAGCATTTTAAATGTGTTAAGATGCACATACAGTAACGAGGTATCTATCTAACAATGCATACACCATGCGAGTATCATCAAAGTGGGGGTTAACATATTGACGAGATCAATATGTCACGCAGTTCAGATGCAATGTTTCCCTGCAAAACTGCATGTGAATTTACAGTTAAAAAATGCTGAATTCGTGATGGCTTCTCCTGATTTTACGCCTACTGAGAAAGCATTCACAGGAACATACGTTCGGAAAATCATATATCTTGAACAGACGAAAGATCGCAAGGCGAGTTCGACAAGAAAGTCTGTCTTGCCCCATAAATCACAATTGCAACATATTTTATTTTTCATATCTAGTTCATCTGAGGAGGGTTGTCCATCAGCGTTTTCAAGGGTCCGACCAAAACATCAATTATAATCTGTGATAATAAGGAGAACAGTATATTAAATCGAACTATAAGGCCCTGTTTACAAGAAACTTTATGTGCAAGCATTTAAAAACATACGAGAAGCACAGAAAGAAAGAAATCCCCCTCTCTAAATAGTTTTCTTCAAACTATACAGCGAGGATGCCTGCATTGACTCCGTTACCGGATAGTAGTGGATCTATGTCAGCTAAAGAGATTCCAAAGTGGAGATCTCCCCAACATCAGAATACTGTTTGAAACGTTTTCTCAACTTGTAAATTACGCGTGGCTCGCGATTTCCATACCTACAAGTCTTAAGTATTGCACTGCTTGCACGAATGTGATCATTTGTTATGCATGATGAAAAACGTAGATAATAACGATTCCTCCTTTATAAAATATCAAGGAATTCATTCAATAGACCATCAAACACAAGAATTCGAAGGAGGATTTTAATGATGAAAAGTTAACAGATTTGTTGGGAAAACCTTGACTCAAAAACACTCCAGTTTCTTTGCCAAGGGGACTGCTTGCTTCGAAACGATGGCGGTGTTTACTCACGTCAAATAATATATTACTCCTACAGAGGGATGCTAACAGTAGCGCATTCTCAGTTTGGTGAATCTAATCGATCCCATCTTTCTCCTTTTCCAGTTCTATTGTACCAACATTGAGCAGAAAACGAGGGAAGCTTTCATGTAAAAGTAATACTATGCAAAGTCAATGGTAACGGGAGGCGGTCGCACAAGCGGCCCCGAGCCATGATGTTGTTTACAAAATCCTCTTGTGCTTCTTCAAATCAAATAGCAGCTACCAAAAATGTCTTGACTAAACACAAATCTTAAACTGAAGGTCATGTAGTGCGAGAATCGAGTAACAAACCATCACAAAATTCAATGAAACACGTGGAGGGAATCTAAGAAGGGCTTAAATATGGGGGAGGCGGTGCATCAACTACTATCATTAGCGATATGAAACGGGTGCTGTTAGTATCGAATGAGGTTGAAAAGATATTGAATTAAGATGGAAAAAAGAAAACGTGAAAAATAGCAGATACCAATTAGGTGTGAGTGTTTTACCCAAGCAAAGAAACCACATCTAAACCATGAATGGTCAACTTTCCTAGGCCGCTTTTTCGAATCTGGTTGAAATGTGTCGAATGAGACATCGAAGACCCACAACGCAGAAGATCGCTCAATACAAGTAGGATATTCTTGAGGCGACAAGGTAGGAATTTTCAAACACAAAGCAAAATCCTGATTACTTTTCAATAATTAACGACATCGCACGAAAACATGTTTGAACAATCGAAAATGCAAAGATGTCCTGTTATGGAGCAGTTTTGCGAAAATGTAAAGCAAAGGCGGCAGATTTTGAGATAAGTGAGATTTTGAGCATGTTGGCGAAGTAATGATATGCAGTGTCCGTGTTGGTGCAGCAAAACAACCCAAAAATAGAGCAACTGCCTGAGAATGTCAATGAATACCAGAATACTGAAGGGAAGTCTTAGAATAGAAACCAAACGATCCAAAGCCTTGCATATCGTTAGAGGTCAGGATAACAAGGAACAGGAGCTCGTGTTTAAACCATCTCAATTGAGGTTAGTCGTTTCCATCAACACAGCATCTAAAGCTTAATCGTTGTCTTGAGAGGGAGGTTATGACATAATGCATACCCAAGAATCAGCTAAAGGGGGCAGAATCTCTTGAGGCGGGGTATGAGGCTTCAAGGGTAGTTCTGGTTTAACTACGAATCTTGAATGCTAATGCTATGATTACATGAGACAAGATGAGCAATGCAATTAAGGTAGTAGCAGTTACTTCAGACATGCTTCTTGAACAATTCTGTCAGAAAGACGTCGATCAAATCCCATTTCTCATCCTTCACGATAACAATGTCATATGCAGATTTGTAGGCTTCTAATTTATCATCAGCCTTAAAAGAAAAATGCAAATATACGATGAAAATTACAAGATTTATTCAATTACTTACCAAATGATCTAATTTGGATGAATTCTCCTGAATTTCAGGACTTTGATAAAGAGCGCTCTATTTTCGAACTATTGCGATCAGTCGTGAATAAAACTAGTGATTGGTAGTTTCATTAAAATTTACTAAGAAACGTGAAAATATCCAGCAGCAAATCTACGAAAGGAATTTAACAAACCCCCCGTCGCGATTCAACGGGAATCATTAATAATACAAGGTAGTGAATTCAGTGAGAGAAAAATACAAAGGAGGAAACGCCCGTCGTCGTCACTGAATGATAAGAAATAGGCCAAGTTATAAAGATTTTCGTAGGAGGTGTAAACAGCTTCTTCACTGATACATAACCACACATAGAGAGACATGCATACAGCTAAACAGTCACACATAAATGGCTATAGACACATAACCATAGATACATAGCCAAAGCATAGCCATACATGAATAGCCAAACATACATAGCCACACAAGCAAACATACATATATTACCACAGATGCATAGCCATATTTACATACATAGCCATACAAACATAGCCATACAAACATAGCCATGCAAACATAGCCATACAAACATACATACATAAGTACGTACGTACACAGCCATACATACATACATACATACATACATACATACATACATACATACATACATGCATACATAGCCGTACATACAGATATAAGTAAAAATGCATATTGGTTGGAGGAAATGCCTTTTCTGTTGAAGGTCACATGTTCGCTTCCACGCTGGTCCCCATTTTGGCTGTCCTCTAACTGTGTTAAACCAGCAGTACCTGAGTGCTTAGGGGAGAACTGTGGGTAAATACCGATGCCCAAGGTGGTACCTCTCTAAAAAGAGGCTCCCTAACGCTTGTCTCAAGTATGGTATGCAAGTTTACTTCAAATTTGTTGATGATAATGATTGATGATAATGATTCATAATGATTCATAATGATTCGTATTGATAGATCATTGCAGTAGTTTTGATTTGAAGTTGCATTTCACAGGCAAAATGACGACAGTTGTGATGAACGAACATAGAATGAAAACCGAGACAGATGAATGATAGCTTGATTGAAATCTAAACAAGCTAGAAGCAATTTTTTCTTTTCTATCAAAAGCAAATAGTTTTGATGGGAAAAGGACGACGAAACGAGCCGCGGAATGATATCAGTCTCCATACAAATTGGTTTTAAAATCAGGATGCCAGACTGCACGCACAGATAGAACAAATGAGTAAAAGTCTAGCGGCATGTTTTTAATGTCCATATGATGATGCACCTTGCGCGAAATCACTCATTAAAAATTCACTACTATAGTCATTGATAAGCATAATGGCTATTGACACGAACACATTGTTCACGAAAAAGAGAGAAAGTATTTTGCACTGCGTTATCGATGCATTCACAGTTTCTATCATATTTCTCAGCAATGATGTGAGCAAAACAGTGATTTGTAAATCGGATGATAACATATAAGCGTAGCTTATTGCCATGACACTAACAGGACCTTTGGTTAGGCGACCGGGCTAGGCAGTTTTCACGACATTAACAGCAGGTCATCGTCAGGTCAATCAAAGAAACTTCAACATTCTAGAACAGGGGCAGCCAACCTGTCAGAGACCAACAGCCACAATTTTCCATGTGCTGCTGCAAAGAGCCACATGAGACACGTGTGCATACATGCACAAAAATCATCTGTATATTTCTAATGATAGTATATATTAGCTTTGTTTCTAATAATTTAATTACTATGTTTTAAAGCGAATGGTGGGCCCCTGGTAAACTAGCATTGAATGAAGAGGCACCATAGAACAACTTGTGATGGCGAAGTTCAGCACTTTTTGGAAATTCCTGTTCATTATTGCAACATGAAAATTTAGAAGCAACTACTGTCTAAATTCTTTTTAAAATGATAGTTGATGCCGGCCCTAAAGAGCCGCAAAAAACTTGGCAAAGAGCCGCGGGTTGGCCACCCCTGCTCTAGAATCTTCAGGCTGAAGTGAACAAATGGCGAAACTTCACCTGTTCCAAAATGATCGGAAAGAAGACGACAAAAAAGGACGGGGGATGTATCCAAGAATATCACATAGGAAGTACGTGGAAACAATATCAAAGCGATTTCCCTTTACCTCATAATTAAGGAATCCAATTTTAACTTCGTTGGTAACATGAATCATACCATCTGCCATTGAAGGGTCGCCAAGTGTATCACCAAAAAGAATCAAATTGTGCCGCTCCTAGGTCGCAGACAAAAATGACATCAAATTTGTTAATAAACAGAAATTCTGCGTTGATCTAGCTCAAGCACTCGTCCATTTCCTCTTTGGTCTGATTGTTTATTTGTTCGTTCGTTCTTTCGTTTATTCGCTCGTTCGTGCGTTCTTCTTAATTTCACCAATTGCTCTTTCTTTTCTCTTCCATCGTTTATAATTTCAAGCTTGGTATTGCGAGGGAGGTCATTCCTCACTTGAACCCCTTGAAGAGAAAATGAGCTCCGAACACCCGTCTAACCGGTGAGATTGAATTAATAAAACCGGAATGAACAATATCAGGAAATTTGAAATGACTTTTTGACTAAATGGGAGAGATACCTTGGTGTGACGAACAAATCCTTTGATGTGATCTAAAACTTCATGCTTGTTGTAAGAATGGATCAAATCGCCTTTAAAACCACACAGCCTTCCCTGAAAATCAAGAAAAAGACAAATAAACAACATTGGCCTAAATCCAGTGTTAGGCGGACAGCGAACCAGTACATTCAACTTTCGCTTGCGCAGGACAGGGGTTTTTATTTTGCTGAGGTGGAGTGCCACATGCACCAATAGCTGACAGACGATCTATTGTACAGTTCCGGTTACTAAAACCGTACTCAACCTACCCTGAATGAGAGAAGACTGGCAGTGGCGGTTTTAGGGACAGCGGGCGGAGGGCCGACGTCATCTGCGGCCTCCTTCTTTGAAAATGTGTTTTTAATCAAAACTTTTCTTGATCAATTTTTTCTTGGTTCTTTCTTCTGCTTACAAAAATCCTTCCCAATTTTCCCAACCCCCCCCCCCTGGGCTACAAAAAGAGTGGCGTCTGGGGCCGTGGCCCCATGCCCCTTGAAGATATCATTGATGACCGGTATCGAGCCCGGGAACTTTTGATTCCTAGACGAATGCTTCACCGACAAAGCCTCCGGCTCCTTCGTGAATAAAGATTCGAAATTGTTAAAAAAAAATATATATGATACAAGCCGTGGGAGATTACAATCAGTTGAATTCTGACACTCATTTACTGATGAAATTTCATGATTTACTAATTTAGAGTCGATGATTTGACTTACACGAAAATTAATGAGTGTTACGCTGAATGGTAAATCATTTTCCTGTCCATCAAAGGATCAACAATTCGAGCCAGAAGCTTGATTTTCGCTTGGAATGAGGAGACGCTAGCTTGTTGTCATTCAAGGACATGCAGTAATCAAGAGGGTCACATTCGAGAGGAATAACTAGGAAATTACTTGACAAGAGTAAACTCTAAGATTTCGAACATGTACCTTATAAATCACAAGTTTTGGGAATCAAGAATTATGGTCACACTGGGTGAAACGACCAGTACACTGCTCGATGAGCAAAGTTACACGGTTTCCAAACTGCCTACGTTCGGATGCTAGGTACACAGCATAACAATACTTTGATCAGCATTTCGGCTTGTTAGGACCTGAGATTTATGAAGAACAAAGTTTTAATGGCTTTATATAGTATCCAATTAGAAGCTTACATCTTCAGCAAAGTCCATCAAATTTGCTATGATCCTTGTATTCTTACTAAGCACGTCATTCTTCAACAAAACTTCCTCAATAATATCTGTCGAAAAAATCATTTTTCAAATTAGTAAACACCAATATTTGCACAGATCAATAATATTACCAACAGATGGGAAGCAATAAAGAAATTATGACTGTCACAGTTATGAATTAATTCGTCGAGAAAGAAGCGCCTTCAAATGCAATCAAAACGAGCGATTAAAAGGACACGCCGCAGTTCATATTAGACAAATGGAAATTTCCTACACGCCCGATTCCAAGGTTGCCTACGAATATTTCCAAAATGAACCAATTGTCGAGGAAAAATTTGTCATGCTGAATCATTTGGGATGGGTCAACATAATTTCATCATATTTCTCCAACTCAGGGGGCCATGATTTTGAAACAGCCACCGTCACAAGTTCCTATCATACATACATACCTATATTTTTTATTTCTCAAAGCAGGTTAAAGTCTGGCAACTCAAAAGAGCTGCTATAAATCAAAGGCTAAAGGCAATAATTATTACATCATGTAAAAAAAATTTCAAATTGTTTAATAGTAGTCTAGTAATATTTAAAATCATTCTCTTTGTTTAAAAATCGGCTTTTTTATACCGTATCTTTTTTCTGTGAAACCATACTTAATTTCTTCATTCGAACACTATCAATACTGATCACTCAAGGTCGAGGAATGGCACGAACATACGAACAGCAATAAACGGGATCGCAGTTAGAAGAGTGCAAATGATCATGGAATTTTCAAACAAGAACAAAATATGAAATACTGACATTTGATGATAATCAAAATCTATTGAGCATATATTCTGATATCGATTTATTAACGCTAGCTAATGCATAGATGAAATTGTGATACACGAGAAATTAAACTTCACAAACCTCCAATGCCAGCAGAGACGACATAAAGAGGCACAGAATACTCATCAAGAATATGGAAGAATTCGTGTGCCCCCTCTCTAAGAGAAGAACGGAAGTTCAGTAAATCGAAATGTTCGGCTTAGGCCACATTCAAAATCATTTGGATATGGGAAGATAGATGACAATATAAATTTGATTGTGGCATTCAATCATCTTCAGATATTGCCGGTCGTTGGATACTGCATACAAAATGGCGAAATTTCAACTATGATTCAACAATGAGTGACATTATGCTGTGATCTTGGTTCTGACATAAAAAAGATCTGAATATCTATAATTTTCTAACAGCTGTGGGTTTGGACATAAAGTTTCTCAAATATAAGATTCTTGCACTGTAGCTTTGTTTAGTGAGTTCTGTTGAGGAAGTGCCGCGGTGGCCTATACAAAGCCCCAACAAAGGAAGAAAGAAGAAAGCGAACACCCAAGAGGAGAGAGAGAGGTCAGATCAAGTATATTGATCTTAGATTTGAAGATGGCAAGTTGTACGATTCAGTAAAAGCAAGAAGGCAAGACTTTCCATAAATCGCTTGTTTTTAAGATGAATGACGATTTGTGGGATGAATTTTGTGGATTGGGCAGTGAAACCTGGAAAGGGTGTGAATGAGTTGAGCTTCTGGTGGTTCTGACACGCCTCAGAGTAATATTAAAGCAATATTAGAGACATTGAGAGGAACTGAGCTCATTAAATTTGGCCTGGCACACAAACACCTCTGAAAGCCATTTATAAATTATCCTGCCATGTAATAATGGGGTGGAACTTCAAAGCATTAATTGGTTACATCCCTTGACTACAGATTAAATTTTCATTGTTTGTTTAATGCATGTGCATATAGGGATAACATCATTTAGTGTGAAGAACAGGGTTACGTTGAAAATTGCTTACAGCCTAGATGAAAACTAAAGCACAGAAAGTTAAAATTAAAGCTAAAATCTTAATAAAAATAACAGAAGTTCAAGAGGCATAAAAAGTTCAGTGAAATTACCAGTCGTATTTTGCATACGTATGAGATTCAATTTTGTCCATAGAGTAGGCTTTACATTTACCTTAAAGTTTGCACCGTTTTCAGTGTGATATATTTCAGTTTTCTTAGTGACTTACATTGGGGAAAGGCCATGATGGCCTACACAAAGAATGAAAAAAAATGAAAGGCTAAGAGGAAAGGGAGATAAGACCAAGTTTATTGATCTTAGAGCTGAAAGAGGGCAAATTGTAGGATTCCGAAAAGGAAGCAGAAGGCGAGATATTCCATAAATTGCATCCTCTTTGAATGAAAGTTGGCAATAAATTCTAGACTTTGCTCCAAATATCTATGTGATTTGCCAAGCTTATCTAATTTTGAAAAAAACTACTAATCAATGCAGCTCCTCTTTGATGTTGGTAGATTAAGGCCCCTTTCAGAAATCCCTAGCTTAAATTAACTTAAAGGGAAGGAAATCACTAGCTCTAAAAAATTCCAGGCTTATAAGAACAGTGTGTGGTCAAATTTAGAGAAAGGATCAGGAACTTCTCAACAAACATAACTTTTCAGTAAACATAGCTTCTCTGAATCCTAGAATCTACATAGGTAGAGCACAATGGTGGAAAATTGCACCTGAACAAGGTTAAAAAATACCTCAGAACAATGTTACACTCTGTTACCACTCCTGGTATCCAATGATGTTTGAATCCTGCATCAATAATTAATCCATGGATAGTCTCCCACCTTCAAAAGAAAGGCTAAATATCAGAAAGCAAATTTCACCTATAGATCATGAAGTGAACCCACAATGCTGAATTAGTAGTTCTCTCGATTAAACTCAGCCACAAGAAGAATTACTAAAGATGTAAAAGGCAACAAAAATTTAGACAAGCTGAATTATACCTATAAATAAGTCTTACCATTCTGTCATAATGACAGCTTTCTCTTCAAATGTATGATCACTGTAAAAAAGAAGATAGTGCTAAAAAATTAAGACCTCTCAATACTCAAAAACCTGGGTAGAATACTATTGAGAAATAGAAAAAAGCTGAACATACAATAAGAAAGATTTGAAAAATTGTTTGTACATGTTCACAATCGCCAAATGATAAGTCTTACCACTTACATTGAGTTTTCTAAAGGATAGTATTTTGCTTTTGTTGCAGCTGCCTTTGACAAATCAAGAAATTTATAGATTAGATTTAATCAATGTGATCGAATTCAGATTCAAGCGGAAGTTCTAAGGCAAACTGCAGATAAGGTCATTTCTTTGGAAAATTCATATGGAAGCTTTCTTGATGCTTTTTGAAGCTCCTGCTTCAAAAAAATGAATGACTTCAAAATGATATCTTCTGTCCTAATCTTAGCTAATTGATTGCTTTTACCATTGCTGTTTCCTTGCATGCCATTAAGAGAAAAGGTTTTAGCTTGTTTGCTATGTAATATCCCTTCATAGCAATGTGAATTCCTGTCAATGTAGTGATGAGATAAAAACTTTCTCACTGCCCTTACATTCTCCTGGGAAGGCATAGTCTTTAATGGAGTACTGATAGGATCCTCATAGCCAAGTTGGAGTTGAACAATGTATGTGATAAGTGCTGGATGCCCTCTTTAGCACCATTTGTACTGTTGATGGCATTTCAACCTGCATACCTTTTGCTAACCAGTCACATACGCTATCTGCTATGCTAAGAATGCCTCTCTGGCAGAAACAAAGGAGCTGCATATAGAATCACTAACCTGCTCTCTGAATTCTTCTGACATACAAGTTGCTTTTTCAATGGACCCTGAAGAGGAAAGCTGCAGATGAAGACAAGATCCAAAACAGAAATGCAGGTTTTGTGCAAAACTTCCCACAAGGAAAGTAACTTCTACTCTTTAAAAATTAGTTGCAAGCTACAAGAAAAATGCAGCTCCCAGGTGTTGTCAACTAAAAACCTTAGACCATCGTTTCCCAAAGTGGGTGGTACTGCCCCCCTGGAGGCAGCGCTTTGATATCTAGGGCAGTTTGAAAAATAAATGTTTGCATGCAATAATCAAGGATAATTGTGAAGATCAAACAAAATGTTTACAAGCCGACAAAGTAAATCTTCTGTACTGTATCATTTTTTTCTAAATTTGTATTTTGCTGATAATACTTTTTTTTTCACTTCAAAAGAAAAGCTCACATGTTTTTATGGGAAAGTTGGCGTTAAGAGTCTATTCTAGAAGCCAAGGGGGGCCAGCCTGAAAAGTTTGGGGAACCCTGCTCTAGACTGAAATGAAATCAAGCAGAGAGATGTCAACTTACCATGTGATGTATCTCCTCTTTTGCCGTTTACGTTATACCTTGTTAACGTCATATCAAAGTCACTAACAACCTGGTAAAAAGTCATCAAATATATAAGGATATTCATGATATGAAAAGAAATAAATCTTTGAACCCGTTTTTCAAGTGCTGCTATCTGTTTACTTTAGTTTAGTGCTTTTAACAGATTTTCATTCAAATTTTACAGTCTCCCAACGATCAAAATCAATTCACTATACTTTCTGGTGGAAATGTATCAATGAGAAAAACCTGAAGTTCTCTTTCTCTACCTTTATCATTTTGACATTTACACTTAAAATGCATAATATATCTCAAAACTGCATGCAGCTGGAAAGATACACTTTTGAAGAGGAATTTGAAAGAAAGAGACCACAGGGGGACCAGAGAGAAGTTGGAAGGTGGATCTGAAGGTGTGGAGTGGTAAGGAGCAGTCAACCTTGGAAGGATGACGCAAGTTCCGGTATAATGGCAGAACAAAATTCATTTGTGGCACACCAATGGCATCTGGAATAATAATAATAATAATAGATGATATTTTGACAGGTTGACTTGTTCAGACATAAAACTATCCGCTATCATTCCAGGACCTGTAATCCTACCTATTGAAAATGTCTGTGGTTAAATCAAGGTAAACCAGAATAAAATGAATAATGCACAATTAAAGAATAAGAATTTGTTAGAGTCAAAAACGTTTTTTCTTGGGCATCTACAGAGACTTTGATAGTTTTAGTTTCTCTTTGAATACCACGATGAAGATTCGAACATGAACATGAAGATTCGAAAGGAAAAAAAGCCATTGACTGAGCTACCACACCTTAAATCGGCATTACTGCAAAAATCTAAGGAAATAAACTTCACCTGGAGAGATTCTGGTCCACCCTCTATGAGATTTCTTATTTTTGCTCTTAATATTGCACTGTCCTTGATATGGATGTGTGGCCACTGAAATACCTCCATCTGAATGTGAAAAAATGGTTCTATGGTTATTATATTCATCATGATTATTTTCAGGACTATCATCATCATCATCATCATCATCATCATCATCATCATCATCATCATCATCATCATCATCATCATCATCATCACCATCATCATCATTATCATCATCCATCATAGACTTGTGCTTCTAAGCTGATGAGCATAGGAAATGGTATGATATTATTTAACATTGATCCATTGATGAAAACAGCAAACAGAATGAACAAGATTTGATTAACTCGTGCAGACAGTCCTAATTTGCTAAACAAAGCTGACATGGGAGTGGCGATGTGGGATAGTACGAGCATCTCAAGACCTCCTTGGTGGGTACATAGATGGGAGGGCTCAATTACACGGGATGAGAATACTATAGCAGCTTTACACTTACCATGATAGCGCTTCAAAAGCTGAATAGTCTTATTGGACAAAAGTTTAGAATTCATAACAGACCACTTGGGGTCACCTACTAATTTTCAATCGTAACCGAAAACCCAAGCTTAAAGATCCGTCTGTTAATTGCATGACATTTCTTAAGGGCTTAACTGCAACTAGCCATCATTGAGGTTAAGAAAGCAATGAAGTAGAGTCTTCGTTATGTTGCAGCTAAAAAAAAGATACAGTATTTGAGCAGACAGGTAAACTTATTGTGAGCTCATCCCAGCAAATAGGCCCTTGACTTACCAATTTGTTAACTCTATCCTTAGTCTTCTGTTTCCTTTTCTTTGACTTCAACAGTTGATACAGCAAGCCTAGCCCTGCCACGGCTGTTATAGCTAGGCAGACAGCGACCCTTGTTCGTGTTGAATCCATCTGCTTCGTTGGCAATAGGAGTAAGCTACCGGCAACTTTCAGTCGTTGAGTGTTTCGCTTTGCTCGAATCAAAATATACGCAGTGCATCATGGTCTAGAAAAAGCAGGAAGTGGTGCCCGTTATGTGACTTTCCAGGGGGGAGGGGAAGGGTTTCCCAATTTAAACACCCACATATCATTATTCTCTACAGTATTCCTCAGATGTAAGTCTTATTCAGATTAGAATCGTTCGTTTGGTTCCCGGCGAAGGATAGTTCTATCTTAGCATATGTGTGTCTAGACGACCTTCAAAGAGTGCAGAAGACTAACTCAAAAATGGGCAAGACCGAATTTGTGCATTAGCACATAGACATTTTCTGACCAATCTATTAAAAAATGCCAAGTATCAGCACGATTTATTTCGCGAGTCAGCTTAGGTGAGCTTGACACGTCACAGCATCCCTTTCCTTGCTGAGCCTCTCAACCCAATTAGCGTAACGTTGAGTCCCATACTTAAAACAAGTGTCGGGGAGAACCATGTTAGGGAAGTACTATCCTGACCCCGGCATTCAGAGGTAGGGTAGCCGGTTCCTTGCCTCGCTGCACTTTGTCCCCAGCTTGATGTCAAATTACCTTTTACTGCTGGTCTTTAAAAGAAGGGCCTGCTAAATTAGCCGGGGAAAAAACTGCGTTGCATACTCGATTTCGAGCGTGGCAGAAACCAGAGACAGGGCTATGAGGATTTCCCAGGGAAGTGGAATTCATGAGGTGGTTTCCCGTTGCTTTCCTCACCAATGGCGTTTTAAAAGCGACACATGGAGGAATCGAGCTGACAACCCGTGTTGTGATTCCGCGTGCTTAACTACTGTGCAACCGCACCATGAGGGAAAAGGACTCAAAAACTGACCAGTAGAAATCCCCTTCACCCTGCATTGAATAATTTCCCTCATATTTCTCAGCCTTTATTTTATCCCACACCGAACAGACGCTCCTGAAAATGGAGGCTTTCGGCAAAGAATATACATGTTTCATTAACCATGTAACCAAACACCCCTCCATTTCAAGCCAAAATGCAAAGTGAAATAAGAGAGATGTTTGAGAAACCATTCGAAAAATAACGACATCTGACAGAGCCCAAGTGAATATTCTCCTCCGAATGGTCCAATCTGGATCAATGCTGAATTCAGCTCACAAGAAGAGTCAAACAAGCAAAGATAAAATTCTTCTGATAAAATAGCATATGAATTAAATAATAACTTCTATCTTCAACAACTCAATCTTTGAACCAAAGCTATAATGCAAAGATAGCAGACATAAATTGCGATGGCAAGTTCGAAAACAATTAGAAAGCTGAAGTTCACAAAGTTGCTAACAAAATTTTTCCAACAGTAAAAAAACACAACTCTCGTTCAGACATTAACTGAATTTTCAAACAAATTCTGATAAACCTAGAAACAAAATGAGGTCATATTCCAAGTCATAGAATACTTTCAATGCTTTACAAAAAACTACTTACAGACATATTGGAACAGATACTATAACGGATGCATTTAAGATGTTTATTTCTCGCTTCGACGTGATCGGAGCTGTGTTAGAGTTACGATTGTCAAGAACGAATTCAATCCAATGGAAAGGACAGCATCTTACACAGCCGCAGGAGCACCACAAAGTGCATTCTCTGTACCGGTCCAACATTGAGGATCAGTGACAGGAAGGGCACTCGACATTAAATGGGGGCAGCCCCCTTCTGCAATATTCAACGTGTGGATGCAGATGGGCTCTTACTTGCACTGGCTACCTCATCTCAGAAGAAATTTGTGAGAAATTCATCTTTTAGCGTAAAGATATATATATATATATATTTATATATTGCCAATCTTGTTACAAAATAGGTCGACCTGGCTCGCGCCTAGTCTTCTCCTTTGGGAAATTAGCAAATAGTTCATAAAATTCTTATAATAAACCTAATGGTATTTTACTCTCGTTTTCCTAAATTTTTTTAACTGCCGTATTGACGATTACACCTCAATAACAGGGTATTAATGCACTTAAACGGTTCACTTTTAACAATCATAGCTTCATAATGGAAATGGATAGTTAAGGAAAATCGGCTACGAAAGGACTAGTCTGAAACCCTAAGGAAAAAATTTATCGGAATTCTGCTCGTAGCAAGACATTTACTCGTCACGTAAGTCTCAAACCACAATGACAACATCTCTGCCTCTTATGACAAGCATCGAGATTGCGTATAGGTCACTAGGTACAGTGTACGAATAATAAAAGAAATTGTTCAGAAAAGGTTGAAGATCCCCGTTCTTAATTGAGCTTCGTATCACGCTTCTTGCAACCATAAGGCGGCTGGGAGCGACTCAGAAGGAACGGGTGAAATTGAAGTAAACGTTTACGAAACAAAACAAAACTGCGGCTGAGAAAGCGTTGATTTTGTTGCAAGTGAATTTCGATGAATGAAGTGCCTCCAAATTGATCCTTGAATATGGTTGAATGAATTAAAACCGTTAGAAAAAAGACCTTCATCAAAAATGTCTTCATCGGTCGATGGTCGATGGACTATTCTTCTTCTAACAGTATGAGTCGGCCATTTTCCTTCTTTCATCTTTCTTTCTTCCTTTCCTTCTTTCTTCAGTTGATAACGATCTATATTAATATCTTCTAGTACTTTGGTCGGCCTTTGGCAGGGACCAGGACTTTAGTGGAATTTGAAGGCGCCTCCTGTTACCTCCTCTCCGGCTCAATTTGAATGCAGAGTACGGCCAGCTTAGTGTCACAAGGAAACTGCTCTTCGTTCAGTGCTGGCATATAATTTGATATTGACGATCCCATTCCTTTCAAATATGATTTGGCCCTCCACCAACCGCTACAGTGATTGGCTGCTGAGTGCGTAACCCCATCTGCGTGCGACCCGTGCCAAATCGCTTTCGTTTCCCTGGGGAATAAAAAAGGGGGAAGGGTTAGAATCAGAATGTCCAACAATTAAATCACTTCCGACGAACCTGGATGAATATACCATGTTAGAGAGAATATACCTCGAAAACTTCAAAATGCTATCGTGAAGACGGTTCAGGGCATTCAGGGGATAACAATGGACCATAGAGTGCGACAGTTGCTCAACCCAAATCTAAGACGACACTATCGGGTAGGTACATAACATCTATGAGTTTTAGAGTGACCACATAAGGAATATAAACGAAATGAAGGGATAATTTGATGCACCCTTCGCTGTTTATACATTCAAATCTTTGAGCATCGGTTGTTTCACCTTCCAAGAAGCCATCCACAAAACTGGACAGGGGCCATATACGAAAGCAGCATTCACTTGCATCGACATAGCCAATAAATGAAACAGCCTAAATGACGCATTTCAAATTGAAAAAGAAGCCTATTTAACTTACCACTTTGGATCTGCTCTGATATCTGTACCATCGAAAGAGTAAATGGGGATGTTTGGATTAAAAGCAGAATACGTCGATTCGTTAAAAGGATTGCTCCAAGCAGAGAATATTTGCATTCCCTAGAAAAAGTGAAAATCAAATAGCATCAAGTCAAAGCAGACTTATTTTACATAGATGTATGTTCATACTACAAGCAAGAGACATAATCAATAACACGCTGGCAGTTTTTTCTCGCAAATCTGAGCAAACAATGTTAAATTTTGAAAATAATTTCGGGCAAGATAAAATGAAGCTCACAAACCTTTGAATTGACAACCGGCAAGTTGGCGAATTTCTTAGCAACTAGATGTTTGACACTTTGCATTTTGTCGGATAGGAATGCTCGGTAGACACCTCTGCCGCGAGCCTTGAACGATTGCTCATAACATTGATAGTCGGCCCCAGCTACACCGCCAAGGTCGCCGGCCATGGGTTCGTTCAAGGCAACAAGTCTCAGCTGAAAAGGTAAGAAACTTTGGTAATGGGTCATCCGCATTACTCGTGGTATGTCTTTGCTTGTAGATCATAGTTATAAAAAGACTCAAACGACCTTTCAATGAAAATTGGAGGAAATTGAGCAACGTTGTATGAAGGATACCTGATGGCAAAATATCAAAACTCTTCGCGCATCGCTGGTTAAGGATGAAAACATAGTAGCAATGTTCGTTGAATGAACAGGCTAACGGTCAAGAAGATACTCCTTAGACAGAGGTATCGGTGTATTAGTGATGGGAGCACGCCGTTTGTGGTGACCGACATGGGATCGAGTCAACGAAAGGCAACATTTCCGGATTTTTTTTGACTGTTTGTCCAGTATCAAATTGGTGCCGGTTGTAAAGCTGAAGATTAAGTGGGGAATGGAGGAGAGCAAGACGCCATCCATAACGATACTGTGTATAAGGACAGAGCTTTTTGGTGCAACTTTTCCTGTGCTCGTACCAAGTATGGGAGTCAAACTTACAAATACCAAGGTACTTACGAAAGGCCTCTTCGGGAATATCCCAGGAACCGGAAGAACTATGTTGTTAACGATTGCTGGAGTCGTCTAGAAACAAGAACATCGAGTGAGTTTTATAAAAGTGAAAGCGATTAATTTCAGACAAATCAGAAGTGTTTCAATATACATAGGCTGATGCTCATAGTTGATCATCTGTTCGTCCAAGGACATTAGTCAACGTATGGAGAAAGGTATGCCAATGCGCTATGAATAGATTGGCTAGCAATCAAGCCAATGCGCTATGAATAGATTGGCTAGCAATCAAGCCATTGCGCTATGATTAGATTGCCTAGCAATCAAGCATGCATGATATGCGTCGAATCAAGGAAGCGTATAGAATTGTCTCTATCATCATCATCGCCTGCAGAATTGTTTTTCTCAGCGAATCTTTGCAAGGCGAGAATTTCCCAGAAAATTGAGTGCGGTCGCTTGTCAGGGTGTTCCGTGAGAGCGATCTCTTTTGCTTGTTTTGAGCTGAATCCATCACGGGGGGCTACGTTCCGGCATGATGTGCCATAGCGACGTGCACTGTTCTCATAGAGAAAAACATTCTGTAACAGAACAATTAGATACACCTACGAAAAATGAAAATCTCGAGCACTCAATTCATCTTTAGATAAGTTTCATGCCTCAGAGGTATGCTGGTATCATGAGGTGAAAATAAATGTGACAACAACTCTGGTTAACTCACGATTTTCGGTTTGGCTGTAGTTTTTAAATTGGCTTTCTCAAACTGTACATCTGTCGCCGGACTACCAACAGCTGTGCCGGTGATCTACAAGAAACAAGCTTCCAACATTCACATATAGATTAAACTTTGGACATTTTTCAAAGAAAATAAAATTCCTAAGTAGGCAGTTGTCGATTCTTTTGCGTAACAAACGAAATCTCGAATCCTTTGGATGAAACTGAAATGAGTAGCGAGGCGGAGATTCCTTACGAGGCGGAGATTCATTATGAGGCGGAGATTCATTACGAGGCGGAGATTCATTACGAGGCGGAGATTCCTTCACGTCTCCGACGCCATTCACTATGATTCATGATAAGATAATTTTACAAAAACCAGAACATTTCCATAAAAGCGGACGTAGCCGGCCGTATTCACATTTCTATGCATTAATTCATCCATCCATCAATTTATCAGTTTATTAATTTAGGAATATGGAAGCTGGATTGCCACTTGAATTATTAAAGACAGTTAGAAACGTGTTTCCAGCTGAATAACCTTAATCGCAAAGGGAGGTAAGGGAGGTAAGGGCGGTAAGGGCGGTAAGGGCGGTAAGGGTGGTGAAATCGAGTACGACAACACTTTGATGTACAATATAGTCGAATAAAACCATGAAAAACATAACTCCATTTACGGATCAGAAAAATTATACCACTTAAAATGTTGGCTTACAGAATGAAGTTGCGACAGACAGATTTGTAAGTAGGAAATCAATTAAGTGTTACAAATACGAAAAATGCAGGCTTAAACCTACCTGCCGCCATTTGCTTCTTGTTCGAATATAAACCTCGTCGGATGTTAAAACAATAGCCATCTGGCCCATTTCAAACAAATCAAACATTCTGTACATGTCGTCTTCATTTGCGAGGGTTATAACCTGCAACAGAACATAATCGATCAACATCATCACTCGTAATGATCAAAGTGATCACAGTGGCCAATAATACCACCACCAACATTACTATGAGCATCGCAGCCAATATCACTATTATCATAAAATCATAATCATGGAATCATCTTGATTATCACTTCAATCATGATCACTAAAATGATGGAAAAAAATAAATCTCCATCAAAAACCGCAATCTCATTGTACCCGTTAAGATCATCTGGACTCATGTATCGAGAATCAGAAATCAAGAATCAATAATCGTAAATCATTAATCGAGAATCGTGCAGTACGAATCAGTGGCAGGAGATTCTCTATCAAGCAGAAAATTACTAATGCGTAATCAAACACGGATGACAACTTACAGCATTACTGGATTTTCCTGGAGGTCCCGGCCTTCCTTTGCTTCCTTTTAGCCCTGTTCCCCCTGATTTTCCCTTTTCTCCTTTTACTGCCGTCGGGGGAGGAGGTAGCGTAGCCACTTCACCCTTTTCTCCTTTCAATCCAGGAAGACCCTTTCCTCCTTTAATTCCAATGCCATTGTCGCCACGTTCTCCTTTGATTCCCTTCAAGCCTGAGGCCCCAAACATCTTTTTCATCTGCGAGATTAATCATACGTTTGCATATATCTTTGATATACAATTATGAGTAATTTTGTGACTGAAGCCTGAATAAGCTTTGTTATGACGTTCGGCATCGCACGAGAAGGAAACAGCCTCCTTCAGAGGACTGCTGGATTGCGCAAATTGAACGGTCCCAAAATTCCAACTAAAAACAAGCAATTCTTAAAGATTTTTGTTGTAGTTCCATTTTGTTGCTGCCCTTGCTTTGGATTTCCATTAGTAATGAAGATTTTCATCTAAATTCTTTTATACTGCCATTTTGTTAAATAAGTTTTTAGGTGGACGGCCCTTTATAAACGAACAATGCTAAATGGGTTACCACCCTAAAATAATTGAAATAATTATCAATATCATAATCAAAAACATCAGGAAAAATTATCATTCTGAAAATAGATGCCTACGTCTGAAAGTTCAGGTGCTGAAGCAGGTGGGCCGGGTGGGCCTTGCGGTCCAATAGGTCCCCTCGGACCTTGGGCTCCTCTTGGTCCAATGACGCCTTTCACAAACTGTATCTGGCCTGGTACTCCTGGCTCACCCTGGATAACGACATACGCAAATTAAAACATAATTTGATTGAATCTTAAATAAACGTAGAATGATTTCCATTGATTAATTGTTACACTGGTAACTATTGTTGTTAATTTGAATTCAAGAAGCTATTGCTGCAAATGATGCACTCGCCACTGCATGAAAATACGTCAAAAAGCAACATGCAGTTGAGTTAGTATGGAACAGAGCGACTAAAACACTCAGTTGTGTCATTTGTTTTCATTCTGAAGGGCTCGACGCAATAAAACTTGAGATGAATTGTGGTACATTAATCTTGCCCCTTCCATATCATGGACGTACAACTGTACACACATATGTTAGGTGTCAGGATTACGCAATCGTTGCAGCACTTAATTATAGACACAGTGTTCGGTAGCTGGTGGAGAAATTCGGGCGTAAGAAGATATCATAAAGTAGATTTCAGAAGAATAAGAGGCCATATTAATGAAGCAGCGCTCCGGTGCTTCATTTCGATGTAATCACGCCTTTTCATCCAAATTAATAGAGAAAATGATATGCAAGGTGGAGTTTAGGTCACCACAGGGTGTTAATTCAGCGGTGACCATGTACTTCCTCTCGATGTGACCGCGCCTCGTGATTCCTACGCCTCACATTACACAGAGCTAGCCAATCTCTCCACTCTAGGTGGAAATCAAATGCAACGTTGGACTCAAACCGTTGATCATGTGGTCTCTAAATGAACATCTTAGGAAACGACTCATCCTTACACAAATCAAACTCTGGTCTTCCTTCTCCACGTGAGAAACATGATCGAATGTTCAATCTTTACCCAAACCGTAAAAACTTATCCATGCTAAGGCAAACGAAGAAAGCGAGACGAAATATCTTTTCATACCTTGCCTCCTTTTCTACCGATAATTCCTCTGCTCCCCGACTCACCCTTTGAAATAAAAAGTCACACCATAATTACATCAAATATTACCATCATGGTATCAAAATGGTGCCAATTAGAAATAAACGATTTAAAAATTAGGAATCTTACAGCGTTTGGAATGAAAGAAATCATGGTAAGAAATATTACACCAATTCTAAAGGTTTTCACATACCTTCAATCCTCGTGGTCCAACGGGACCTCGAATTCCAGGTTTTCCTTGGTCACCCTGTGGAAAATCAGAGGAAGTCACATCGTGATGAAAAAACAACTTTAATAAATGATAGTGCGGCCCAAACGTACAAGACCACATTTGGCTGGTCAGGTCAGGTCAGGTCAGGTCAGGTCAGGTCAGGTCAGGTCAGGTCAGGTCAGGTCAGGTCAGGTCAGGTCCGGTCAGGTAAGGTCAGGTCAGGTCAGGTCAGGTCAGGTCATGCTCCACCTAATACTGGTACTATGTAAGCCGGTACAACATGCTCCATGCTCGGGCGGTCGGCAACTAAACTGGCAGACCTACCCACGGTAACCTGGGCGAGGGAGTCTGCAGACATTTCGAGGATTACTATAACGTCTTTAAAGAACGGAAAACTTTCGTTGCAGACTAACGGCTATCCAGACCTGGAGAGGCATTAGAAACCGCTAGATTGCCACACACTGTAACACTCCTAATGATGAAATCTAACCATGGTGACGTCATGAAAAGTGCTTATACGGCCACAGCGGGCTTGGACTCGATAAAATAACGAAAAAATGACCTACGACGCAATATACGGCCACAGCGGGCTTGGACTCAATAAAATAACGAAAAAACGACCTACGACGCAATATACGTGGAACACTTCGCACGTCGTATGATGGATGCATGACATATGCCAGACGATGCACGCAAAGCTGAAGATTAATATACATATACGATACAGCCGTCTTGAATCAGTGCTCAGATATAAGACTGCAGTTTACAGCTGACTGCATAAAACAGTGCTTATATTCACTGGGTGCTATAAGCTTCAGTCGTCGTAATGGTGATGGTGCTTTGATTTTATCAACTCCACTCTTTATCCTATCAATAATTTACCTTATCTCCGTTCGACCCAGGTTTTCCACTTGTCCCATTGATGCCATCATGACCAGGCACTCCCTACGACAAAAAACATGTGTCACCTAACAACTCCAGTTCGTACAATTGATCAATACTCTGCGACTGAAATAAAACGTATTGAAGGAAATAATGAATTCTCTTGGAATCGGAAACTCGACTTACATTTATTCCCTTGATTCCCTTAGGACCAACAGGCCCCCTAAGGCCGATTTCTCCGGCACCTCCCTTTGCACCATCTTTGCCGCCCTGGCCAGGGGGTCCTGCTACTCCTTGCTGGCCTTTTGGACCGGCAAAACCTTGAGAGCCTTTCTCACCGCGTGATCCCTTTGCGCCATCAATCCCAGGGGCACCTGGGATACCAGGTTCCCCAGAGGGACCCGTTCTACCCTTTCTTCCTCTGATTCCCTGTAACAAAAAAGGACGAAGAGTGAGAGAAACTTACTTGAAACTTCAAGAATCTTCTCTTACCTCTGGTATGAAACAGTTCAGCGTGCATAAGGCATTGGAAAAGAAGATCGACAATTCCATAACAGAACACAAAATCAATGAAAAACAATGGAACTGGTTATGGTCTGAAATTTCATGACAGTTGTAGGAAAACTTCATTTGAACAATTAAATCTACAACCATTTTGTACATGATGCATCTTGAGTAGGGGTTTTGAAACCAGCTTTTAGAAAGATTCTGATAAATTTTCTAAGTATACTTACTATTAGCCCTGGTAGCCCGATTGGACCTCCATCGCCCTAAGAAATAAGCATTGAATTCAATACATATAGATGTTTAAAACTGTGAAAATCGAGTGATACTAGTCACGGCCAGCACGAGTAGAGATTACATCGAGCATCTAAAAAACAGAATAAATATTGAATGACGAACTATGTTTAGGTTTTCTCACCTTAATACCAATGCCATGTTCCCCCTTTTGGCCAATGTTTCCTTTTGGTCCAACCACACCCGCGTCGCCAGCTAAACCAGTCTCCCCTTTTTCACCTCTTTCTCCTTTGACTCCCAAAAGACCAGGTCTTCCCTCCGGTCCACCAGACCCCATTGTCCCTCTTTCTCCCTTCTGACCTTTCTGACCATTCCAGCTTGTATGACTTGCGTGACCTTTGGTAGAGCTTCTGTCACTGAGTCCACAAGCAACGCGTTTAGGCTTGGGAATAAATGGCGGGCGATGAACAATCAAAAACACAAAACGTTTTAACTTGAGAAGAATGACTGTAGAGATTGCTAAAATCTGCATCGAAAAAAGCACAATTTTCTTACTTACTCAAAGTAGCTAATCAAAATACACGTTAACTCTGTCTTACTTCTTGTTCTGTCTTGATCGGTTGATTTACAAACAGGGTCTTACACGGATCTAGATATTCCTCCGTTCATTACCCCGTGGCGGCAGATTTCAACCGACAGTCGTCTTTGGAACGCTAATCGACAAAACCAATTCGGATTTCTGTCCTTCCGAGGTCAGTACATGAATTTTAGTTAACTCTGAGACTAACTCCAGTCTTTGAGAATGCGGGTTGCACCCAAAGAATGCACCACAAGTGTGAAAGGACTATCTGTGTATACAACTATAACCAACAAATCACCATTCATCCCAAGAGCATGCGAATTATGGAACGCTTTGCCCCCTTCCTTTCCTGAGTCCTACAACTTGTCCTCTTTCAAATCTAGATCCAACAAACTTGATCTGATCTCCTTCTTCTCTTACACATTCTCTTGCTTCCATTGTTGGGGCTTTTTATAGGCCACCGTGCCCTTTCCCAACATAACTCACTCAATCCTACAACTTGCCCTCTTTCAAATCTAGATCCAACAAACTTGATCTGATCTCCCTCTCCTCTTACACATTCTCTTGCTTCCATTGTTGGGGCTTTTTATAGGCCACAGTGCCCTTTCCCAACATAACTCACTCAATCCTACAACTTGTCCTCTTTCAAATCTAGATCCAACAAACTTGATCTGATCTCCCTCTCCGCTTACACATTCTCTTGCTTCCATTGTTGGGGCTTTTTATAGGCCACAGTGCCCTTTCCCAACATAACTCCCTCAATCCTACAACTTGCCCTCTTTCAAATCTAGATCCAACAAACTTGATCTGATCTCCCTCTCCTCTTACACATTCTCTTGCTTCCATTGTTGGGGCTTTTTATAGGCCACAGTGCCCTTTCCCAACATAACTCACTCAATCCTACAACTTGCCGTCTTTCAAATCTAGATCCAACAAACTTGATCTGATCTCCCTCTCCTCTTACACATTCTCTTGCTTCCATTGTTGGGGCTTTTTATAGGCCACAGTGCCCTTTCCCAACATAACTCACTCAATCCTACAACTTGTCCTCTTTCAAATCTAGATCCAACAAACTTGATCTGATCTCCCTCTCCTCTTACAAATTTTCTTGCTTCCATTGTTGGGGCTTTTTATAGGCCACAGTGCCCTTTCCCAACATAACTCACTCAATCCTACAACTTGCCCTCTTTCAAATCTAGATCCAACAAACTTGATCTGGTCTCCCTCTCCGCTTACACATTCTCTTGCTTCCTTTGTTGAGACTTCGCATCGGCCACCATGGACTTTCAAGACATAAATAAGTGAAAGCAAGTAAACTACTCCGGGTTCTGGGTGAAGCGATGTCTTCAGACATGAAACATGCGTTGCAGTAAGTTTCTTCAAAATATGTTACAGGTTGTAAAATCGGCTCACCTTTTCAGAAGTAGTCACATCAACATTTGAAGAATCGTTGGCAGAGCCTGCTTTAGAGTCAGCTACTGGTTGACGAAGCTGTAGAAGAAAAGGAAAAAGGATATGAACAATTGAAGACGTTAACAATTGCAACGAGTCGTTGATTGTCTACTAATATACTTACTGAGCCATTTTAGGTGCAGAGAAAGAAGGGCCCCTTTCAAATCAGCTCGGGCTGAATGGCTACCCTCTTTAAATTAAATCAAATAAAACTGGTGTAATAACATATAAATGGATGAATAATTGAATTCGAAGCGGGTATGAAACATTAAGTATATGATAAAAAAGCCGACCAAGTGATTAAAATCCTGGCATGATTCAGCAGAAAATAACAAGACAATCGTATCTTAGGATGTTTGCTAAGCATTTTTCCCCGTTTAAACATAGTATGTTTCATGTCTCAGCACGTTACTGAAAAATCTCAGAAAACTCTGATTTTTTATTGGTCAAATGCCATATTCCAAAGATGTAATTGGTGAGCTAGTCTAATAACTGTTTGATTGATTGATTGATTGATCTATCAAATAATCTATCTATAAATTCAAGGATCCAAGTATTGATTAATTAGCAGACTGTTTGGTTGTTGGATCAGTTGGCTGGTTGATTGACTAATTGAACAACTGATCATCGAATTAATAATTCACCAGTTGGTTCACGGATTGACTAGTTGGTTGAGTCAGTGGATTGGATAGGTCTTAGTTGTTGGATTAATTAGCCAGATATGTTAACCAACGATTGAACGCTCACATAAAGGGACGATTAAACCATCACACTTACCATGTGGATAGATGGAGGCCCGCCTCTAGCCTACAAGAGAATGACAACAATTACCACTAGCAATAGATTCCATTTTGAAGCAACTCAAAATACACTACATTCCAAAACAGGGGGCTCTAATTCAGCATGTTTTTAAAATCTTCAAGGTTCGTCATCGATACAACTAATCAAACGAAGAATTTGATAAAATGAAACTTGTTCATTGATAAATCATCGTTGAATTCAAGATCAGACTGCTTAATAGCTGCTTCATAGCGACTTGTGCGACATTTATCAATCATCCGTCATCTATTGCCCATCAAATATCATCTAACAACTATTATCTAATATCATTTGTCATAAATGTTATCATCCATCATCAATAACCTTTCATTTTCACCTTTCATCTATCTCCTATCATCAATCATCTATAGCCTATCATCGATCAGCAATCATTCATCGCATTTACCGATCATGTGCCCCTATCACCTATCGCCTAACATTAATCATCAATCAGCAATCATCATTCAGCAATCATCATTCAGCAATCATCATTCAGCAATCATCATTCAGCAATCATCAACCGTCTATCATCCATCGCTTTTCACCCATCATCAATTTAGTATTACAATGATCCCTCGTATATCGCGGTTAATGGGGACCAGAACGCCTGCGATATGCGAAAATCCGCGAAGTAGCTATCCTATATAAATATAATCATCAACACCTAGGCAAATCAAACAAGGAGTTGCACGATTTTATATTCTCTTGAACAATGCCGTTTCCGAAGATAAGGAAGTCACGCGATGAAGGAGAAAATTCTGCCAAACGCAAAAAAAATCACAGAAAATAATGAAGTAAGTGAAAGGATTACCGTGCGACCTGCTCGAGGCCCGAACTAAAAACGAAAAAAAAAGACTATTGGATTTCACATCTTAAAAAGAGATGGCATGAACAGATGAAGCTTAGATGACCGGGTAAGCTTTTTCGGTGAAGCGCTCCACTGTGTGGGAAATCAAAATTGCGGTTACAGCCAGATTAAAATTTCATAGTCACGCAAACGGAAAGGGAATCAGCTCTGATCGGTATCAAATGTCGAACAGAGGCGTGTTATTGTGGCTGTATCTTCCGAATCGACGTGAAGCGTTACAATGGTAACAGAACACAATCTGATCACAACAAGACCACAAATGTTGTTTAATTGTCCCGTTATCGAAAACTAAATCCGTTCCGATGAGAATAGACTGGCGAACAGAGATTTACTATTGTGGCTATCTCTACCGAATCAACGCAGACCAAAACAGAAGTTAAATGAATCATTGTAGACACGTTAAAATTATCTGGCCATCTACCAAAATTGTATTTTCAACAAAGCTATTTTCATTCCCAATCGCCAAATATCAGGTGAAGTAATACCCATAGCATCAAGGTCATTAGAGCACACTGACATCCCCACTACATTTGATGTGCTCTTCGTTGAATGTTATTGGACAGGATCCTGGTGGCTGCTGGTGGAGCGAATAGGTAAACCAGGAGGTGATAATAAAATGTGGGTTCGAACCGGGAAGACTGGTCGAGACGGTAAATAAAAGGAACCTTAAGTTCCTTGGGAATATAGTATGCGGTGATGGACTAGGAAGATGTATTGTAGAAGGGGGTGGTTGAAGGACAGGGATCGCGGGGGCGACCGGGGAGAAGTTGGATTGAGGATCTGAAGGAGTGGAGCGATAAGGGGACAGTGGAGTTCGGAAGGATGACGTAAGATCAGGTACAACCCTAGCCCTAATCCTAACCCTGCATAAGCTATGGGGTTGATGATGATGATGATGAACTTGCTGGCACGGCCAAATATTATTGATAAAAGAAAAAATTCAAGTATGAGGCATACCATGTGAAGACCTGGAGGTCCCTGGAAGAAAAGCAAATCATTTGTGAGATTCATCAAACACATTGTTACCACAACAATAAAAGATTCAGTGGTTCAGTGGTTGATTATGGACCCAATGATCGGCAGTTTCAACCTTAACTACAGCGTGACATAAACGTAGTACTCTGTTTTTTACTCTTCCCTTCGTACTACTACATTTTTAATAAAACACTTTTGATATCGTATGTACAACTCTTTTCTTCGCTCTTAGGTGGAGATTGTAATTCGGCTTTGAAAATTTATCTTCTTTTCTGACGATGCTATTTATCTAAATTGAAGGCCAGTTGCAAAACAGCTACGGCCGAAAGGCAAACCTCCTTAAACAGTTTTAATACAATATTTGATATACAAGAGTTGGGAGAGTGGCTACCGCTCGGTGATTCCAGACGATTGTACCAAGAAGTTTTGTTACCTCGGGAGGAAGGACCAGGAAACTGATTGGTTAGCATTGTGTCTCAATGTACTAAAATAAATCTTAGGACGCTAGATGGAACACATAAAAACCGAAACCAAGACAAACATAGGAAAGACGTTGAGAAAAATCATGAAATTAGATCAAATTGTTACAAGAGCTGCTTTTTTCCGGTGAAGGAAAGAGATTCAAAGCATTGAAGCAGATTTTGGGATGCTTAAATCCAATCCAAGTTTACACTTGCATCTTTTCAAGCATACTAAACAGCACGACGATTTGGAAAAAGTTATGATTTCTTAGGTCAGGGGGAGACATCGATTGACTAAATGGTTGGCTTCAAATTTGGGCTTAATTCTTCAAGACATCAATAGCATATTCTAGGCCTTCTCCCAAAAAGAGGACTATCAATAACCAAGTCACTGACTTTTTGAACATCCTCTATTACATGGAGCCCTCGTTTTGATAACAGCTTAGATTGGGCCGACATGATTGTATGCCTTTCATACCACCAACCTTCAGTCGTCTTTTAAAACCCAGATGGGCAACATGCTGCCAGAAATTTGGATGGCAAAAATACACAATCGAAGGATTACATTACGGCAAGAGTCCTGTTGAAAATGCTACCAACGGCTTCAGGTATGTAATAACGAGTTTAGCTGTGATAAAATCTGTGGCAAAGTTTTGCATGTGATAGTAGCGATCACAACTGCTATTGAAAACGATTGTTTAATTTAACATACCGTGGCACCGACTGATGACTTTCCATCCCATTCTGAGCAGCCTTCTACGCGAGTTGTAAGAAACTAGAAAAAAGAAGTCATTGGTTGAATTGAAACCCCTATTTTCTTTTTAAAATTTCCCATATATTCGAAAAGATAGACTGCTACATCTATATGATAACTTGACCATGACAGCGACAAAAAAAAGTAAACATAGAGAAAAAAGATTACAAAGCAATAGAAAGAACTACAAACAAGGGCAAACAAAGGTAAGAAAGATAAAATGGACAAAAAAAACGACAAAAAGTGGCCAAGTAGGATGAACACAGACAAAAAAAGACAGAGAAAGGCAAATATATTAACTTGTTAACTTTCATAGCAATAACAAATGCATGAAGGAGGAAAGCACTGACCGAGCAGTCTAAACTGATCGATGGTCTGTGGTACTTGAAACTATAAGAAAGGGTTACTTGGGGTGAGTAAGTACCCTTTATGTATGCCTTCAGTAAACCGAAAATCCATTCTGTATGATTGTGGTTCATTGGTAGGCCTAGAGTGAACCACTTCACGTTTCAACTGCGTCTTATACTCGATTTCGAGCGTAGCAGAAACCAGAGACAAGGCTCTGAGTTTTTCCAGGGGAGTGGAATTCATGAGGTGGAATTCATGAGGTGGTTTCCCGATGCCTTCCTTATCGATGGCGTTTTAAAAGTGGCACGTGGAGGAATCGCACTGAAAACCCCTGTGTGGAGAGTCCACATGCTTAACCACCACGCCACGGCGCCACATATTTCACGTTTTGAGATGTATAAAACCTATTGTATTATCAGCGTGCCGAACAATGAAAACAGGCCACTTCAATCTGGTGTATTAGATTTACACTAAGCAAAACTGCATAGCGTATACTTTTCCAAACTCAGCAAAAACAGAGACAAGGCTTCTATTTTATTCTACGCAGGGAGTTTCTCGCGAGGTAGATTCCTCTGTCTTCCTCACCGATGAAATTTCTGCTGTGAACTGATCGGGATTTCAAACCGCAAAACCTTTCGTTTTGAGCTCACACGATAAGCGAGAGACCAAGGCATCCCGATTTGTCGAGCAAGATGCAAATTAAAGGTTCAAGTGCAAAGCATACCAAGAATAATTCTAAAGTGTCTTGAGAAAGCGGTCATTTTGAATGGAATAATACTAAATTGAAACTCTGTCCAAACGTGCTGCTTACCGTAAACAATCTTCCTTCAATATCGAACTCTTCAAGGCCTTCTCCTTTCTCTCCTTTCACTCCCTGCAAAAAATCGCACTCGTTCAATTGGTGCACAAGAGATAATATGTTCTGATGGGAGAAAACCGTTGGTGAAAAAATAGTTCAAGACAACATCTTTGTATGTAAATGGGAATTCCCGCTGTCTGGTTTATGATTGAAGGAGGGAAGAAAGATCGAATGGAACATACAACTGGTCCTGTGAATCCTTGAGGTCCTTCCGGTCCAATGGGGCCCTGAAATCGAGAATTAAATTATGATTTAGAGTCACTAACAAAAAACGACAATGCTTCCTTTGGTGCTGCATAGCGTGGGCTCAAATAAGGGAACACAGTTAGAGCAAAAATTGTCACTTGGCGCCCACGCGGGCATGCATCATCATCATCTCATCATATGCTTCAGATGTCAGCGAAAGTAATAAAAATGATAATACTTAATGATAATGATTCTATTGAATAATAGTGATTATGGAAACCTTTCATTCAAATTCAATTTAAACTACAATTAAAACCTCTCTAATACATAGGCCGTTTGAAATTGGCTTGCCCAGCTTAGGTTTTACAACGTAAAACTAATAAAATGGGAAAAGAACAAAATCAATGCAAATATACATGAAGATAGATAATAAGTCGAAATAATAATAATTTTTTTTCAAACTGCATTTCTTGAAATATGTACAAACATACAACTGCAAACCTCTCTACATAAGTAGTTTACAATTGGTTACGTGAACAAAATAAACGAGAAATACAAAGGGAAAAAAGCTACTAGAAAAGTATGAGAACTTTCAAAATGTCATCAGTTCAGGATTAGAATAATAACAGGCATCAGTAGATCCACACAACGTGGTTATCCCTTCTACGGTGATGCATTCATCCATTTGTAGCTTGTATCTTGGTCAAAGAAAAGTAGAAATAACATCAACATGTCAGGGACAATTTACCACATGAAAATAACCACATTGAGAGATTTTCAAGATTCTCATCCGACGCTAGCTAATCAGATCAAATAACGTAGGATCTGTTCTTTAGAATCATATTAAACCTGAATCAGCGAATTAGAGAGCAAATTCTCTACATACTGCAAATATTGCGCGGAAGAGAGAGACATGATTGATTCACATTGAAGATCACTCCGTCCAAACCCCTTGGAATAAGAAAGGTTGGGCATTTGCCGTAATGAGACCACGGCATTTATACACAGATTGGAAAGGAAACTGATATGTGGACTGTATGGGCTTACACTGTAAAATTACCATCTTAAGACCACATCAATGGTGCAGCTCCACTCGACTCGAGACACTGTTACAGCAGTCTCTTTAGTTTGTTGAAGGCCGCAGTTTAAACAAACTGAACTTTTCAAACTTTCTAGATAACAACTACAATTCACTTTCTTCCAACATAACCGTAGATATCAAATAACCTCTTCCTTTTTCTTTTATTTTGCTTTGCTGGACACATGTTTATAACAGCTTTAAGTAGCTGGAGTGTTTATCCAGTTTGGATGTTCATATATTATTAGATCCCTATGTTGTATTATTATCATTATTATTATCATAAAAGCTGCACGGAGCAAACGAAGACTCAAATAGGCGTGATTAGATTAACTACGATTAAATTGAATTAGAGAGATTCCCGTAAATGTGTAACAATAAATTTCTTTTATGGTTTCAACTCTGCTGAATACTGCTAAATTGGATTGACCCCGATTAGAAGGACGCTACCAAATTAAGAAGATGAAATTAAACTGAATTAAGTAAATTACAATAAAACTAGGCGGGAATCTCAGTTGGATCGCTTACTTTATAACATTCGTGACTCGCAAAGCATCGATATTTTTAAATCTATATTAAAAACATTCTTATCACCTATTGCTTTTGAACTATAATCAAATCTGGAATTCTTTTCTTTTATACAGAGCATTGTATTGTACAGCGCTAAACAATATATGTCTAATAGATTTTGGCGCAATATAAAAATTGTGATTATCATCATTATTATTGTTAATCATTATCTGATTGGCTACATGTCGATGGAATAGCAATCCATCCAAAAATGTACGATTTCAGGTTAACCGGAGACTGGGTAGACTTCAAAAGCATTCTCATTCTCGTTAAAATATCATGGTATCCATCAATAGTACTGTATTGCATTTTACTTCATTAAGCTTTCTGTCTAGCATCAAACCCGACACCAACGTGTCAGGATAGCTCAGTGGTAAGATTCCTGCGCATCGATCCTACGGTCGCAGGTTCGAATCCACCCTACGCTAAAATTCCACCTAGAGAGAGGAGAGTTGCAAGCTCTCTGTGATTCTAGACGTAGAAGTCATTAGGTGTGGTCACATCGAGAGGAAGGACCTGGAGACTGCTCGATAAGCAGAAAGCTTCTCAGTGTCTAAATGTCTACCTTCGTCATCTAGGTAGAATGATATATATATATAAAAACACGGAGACTTCTGGACAACAAAAAACTATGCCAATCAAGCAGTGTCCATTTCCTGTCTATCGATAAGACGAGACATCATAATTAATACACCTGAAATAACAGGGGTAGAAATTACAGGGGTAGAAAGACACTGGGCTAGAAGACACTGGGCTGGAAAGGTACTGGGCTGGAAAGACACTGGGCTTAGAATTCGTTCCAAAACAATCGTCCGCGAATTGCAAGGTTATTACTTCAAATGGAAATGGGGAACGGCTTACAGGTTATCTTGAAAACATCGAAAACATGAAACATCGAAGTTTGAGAGTGAATTATGAGATACGTACAGAAGGGCCGTGGATTCCTCGTAAACCAGGCATACCAATCGGTCCTTGATCTCCTTTAGAACCCTGATGTAATGCAATGAAAACAACATTACATAGACAGGAAATTGGCATCAAAAAGAGATCAGAGTCGCAATAAAAATGCTTTGATTACTGGAGACAACAGCGGTTTAGAAAAATAACGGCAAATGTCGATAATCGCAATGAATATGACGAACGGACAGGACGAGTTCATGTTCCGATACTAAAAAACTGTAGCTCCCTGCTTTCACATCATAGCTTCCTGCTTTCGCCGAAACGACATTAATGTACACAACCATTACTAGTTAGTCAGTACGAGCATATTAGACACGTGGCAGCGAAGAAGGGGGCGGTGATTTTTGGATATCTCGTGTCCTTGTGGCAAACATGCTTTATTATGAAACAGCAGCATGTACGAGTCAATCATGAAATTGAAGGCTATATGAATTTTAATCTATAGAAGCATACCTTGACACCGGATAAACCTCTTGTTCCAGGCATTCCCTAAAAAGACAGAATGCATTTTATGATTAAACTGAGGCAGCGAATGAGAAGGAGGCAATGGACAATAGGCATCTAATTTAGTCCACGTCATCCGCACCTGATAAAAAATTATATCTAGGAACCTGTGAGAGGTATCCTTCTGTGTTGCATACTCGATTTCAAGCGTAGCAGAAACTAGAGACAGGGCTCTGAGTTTTTTCTAGGGAAGTGGATTTTATGGGGTGGTTTCCCATTGCCTTCCTCTGCGTTGCATACTCGATTTCGAGCGTAGCAGAAACTAGAGACAGGGCTCTGAGTTTTTTCTAGGGAAGTGGATTTTATGCGGTGGTTTCCCACTGTCTTCATCACCAATTGTGTTTCTATTGTGACCCGTGTAGGATTCGAACTGACAACCCCTGCGCTATGAGTCCGCATGCTGAACCATGGAAATCGATTATGCGAATGTTTGTACTATCACTTTCGGTATTATTTTGCCTCTTTGAATTAGCAACGCCTGCTGCCATCGGATGATTCAACGAATGAACGAATGAATAAATGAATGAATGAACTAGCCAAGCAAAGATAAGATAAAACTGCCAATGAAAACCTATTTACCTTTGGTCCGACTGGGCCAGCCGGTCCTTCTGGTCCCGTTAGTCCCATTTTCCCTTCAAGACCTTCTTCTCCTTTCTGTCCTTTCATTCCTTGGTAACCTCTTTCCCCCTGGAATACGATTCAATCAAATAACTCACCCATTGCCAAGCAAGATCACAAAGTGTAGCTAAAAATAATTCATCAAAAATAGCCGCTGTGTCCAGGGCATCTAAATCAAGAGGTTAAAAATGCATCCATTTGCTGTGGGGCTTGGTCGTTCTCTCGTTTTCCGCATATGAACGGCACGAAAGCTGTTACTAGCATAACAGATAAACGGCCAATTTTCTTTCTGCATCAGTCTATTGCAGAATGTAGGGCGAAATTACCTTCGATCCAGATGGTCCTTTGGGCCCGACTGGTCCTCGATCACCCTAAAGAATCAAGATACAGACCGTTAGTGACAAATAACAGAAACATTACCAATAAGATTGAAGATCGAATCTTATACAGCTGGTATAACAATCGAATTTCATCAACTTAATCTTATTTATTCTAGCTACTTTTTTATAGCTTCTATTTAGCATTCGAAAGAAATTTTTCTGAGCCTTTCGAAGCTTTGCTTATCCGACAGTGTCCTGGTCCCTTCTCTAAATGAAGCAACCCGCTCGTCATTCCGTCACGCCTGGAATTGCAGAGAGCTAGCAAGTTTCCTCTTCGGATTCCCCTTGTTGGGTCTGAGCTTTACTAGCAGCTATCTGGGATATATTCAGTCGCAGACGTTTCGCTACCCCCATACTGTAGCTTGGGAAATGTTGCAGGCCAGGTGGGCCGACAGCAGTTTTCCAGATTACCCATTAACTGAGCTGTCTTCAGTACTACCACTTGGAGACAATGAATTCATATTTGGCGAAACGCTTGAAGCAGTCGAGGACAATGAAATTTCTTGATTCACAATTCAACGCTTGCACTGATGGACAAAAAATTCGCTCGATTCACAAAACTCATTCCTACTTTTCAAGTCTGAAAAACTTGATCAAGTTATCAATTTTAATCAAGTTCAAGTTGAGCAAAAAAGCAAAGTTGTAAATTAAGTATAAGTTCATTTACATTAAAAATAAAAGCAAGGAGGCCAACAGTATTACACGGGGTTTCAAAGATACAGCAGACGAGCCCTTAGGTAAAGCTTGCCCTTGATACAAGGCATGTGAGAATATAAACTCATACTGGTGAAAATCCACAGAGAGGCGTCTCCAAAGCACGAAAATCCTCTTCACAACATTGAAAATGGCATTAAAATCTAAAAGTGATACCTTTGCCAGTGCGAATACGGTGAGGACGACAAGACAGAGAAATGACATGTTGCGATGAGTACGATCAGTGTGCATAAACGAGATGAAATACCAGCAGCGTATCCCGTTCATCCTTAGCTGCATATTCGCATTAAAACACGCACTTAACAGTTCTCATCTCCAACACATAGTCTATTACACGAATGCGTATCAATAGAAGGCCGAGATTTGCCCAGCTGCGGGAAGCAAATCCATCGAAATGCCACTATTAAAGCGCAAACCATTACTTTGCATTGGTTTAGACTAAGGCAAATTAGGTTTTGCTGCATAATGCAAGGATACCCACGGGTTTGTTAGGAAACTCTCTGCTGTTTCTCTAATTTCCTAGCAGGGGATCAGGTAGATTTGTCTGAAAGATTCGATTCATCTGGAACCATTTCATACATCAAATTGCGGATAAGCTACCAATGAAAGATTAGCCGTGCTCAATGCTAATTTCTGCTACTTGCAACTTTCAAAGTGTTTAAACAGTCAGTAAATAACCGGTAAGAACCAAGATCAATCTCTGGCAAAAGACTGTCAACGCGAAATGCTTAAGGACGAAAACCGGATCCGGCCATCGGAATTGTATGGCTGGAGAATCTTCAAAGAATCCTCTTCGAGTCAACGGGGTATTCAACCTAACTTCATCCACAATGATTTCTGCTGCGTAGCATTCTCGATTACGGGCTTAGCAGAAACTAGAGTCAGAGCTCCTGTTTCATTCTAGGGATACGGATGTTAGAGGGTATTCCCCGTTGCCTTCCTCGCCATGGTGTTTCACTGCGCCGTATTCGTTGCAAACTGGCATAGACAAAACGAAGTCTAAAAAGGTACGCTTTTGTGCAATATATTGTTTGCAACTCGGCTGTATCGTACATGCAGTTATGTATGGCAAATCACCCTAGCTGCAAGGTATCTAACAATTCATTGGGGGTATCGAAATGCCTTATACCGATCTCGCATCACAACTTTTGCCGAGTGGCTTGTCTTGCCTTAATTTGCATGGCTTTTTATTAAGATGATAAAACAAACCTTTAGGCCCTTTTCATTTCCACACTTCGATGCCGTGGGTGTGCCATGCGGGACTCTCGTCGTCTCCTGCAAAAAAAACGTTGCAGACAAAGTCACTTAGTTGTATGCAAAACGCGAGCATTGGAGAAACCATGCGCGTTTCAATTCGTTTTGCATCTCACTACAAAACCATTTTTTCTTGTAGGTTTGAATGAAGGACAAAGTGGCCTCGTTTTGTCACATAACTGCAGAAGGTGCAGCAAAACTTGACTCGGCTGGTTAAAATTGATTGGTCAGTGCGCAATTCAATGGCCACGATTTTGAGGATTATTGGTTGGGAATGAATTCTTTAGGAGAAACTAAAATTCAACGAAATGTTTTTCCCCTTCCACGTTTTTTCCTATCAGTGCGAAATAGATGAAGAGATCTTAAGCGATAAGTCCATCAGTTTTTAAAACTGTGTAGAATGCTCCATTTCGAGAGTAGCAGAAACCAGAGAAAGGCATCTGAGCTTTTTCTAGGGAAGTGGATTTTATGAGATGGTTTCCCGTTGTCTTCCTCACCAATGCCGCTTTTATGGTGACACGTGGAGGAATCGAACTGACAACCCCTCTGATACGAGTCCGCATGCTTGACCGCTGCAACACCAGGATTAGGTGGGGCAACAAGAAATCATAGATAAATGTGAATTCCTACGTAGCAAGCCTTCCCATACTATCTTAGCATTCTCAAAAACCATCTTGGCGATTATAACAATGGATAACGCAGCTTTATGAAAATTAACTTGATGTGACAGACGAAGAAAAAAGGAATCATTATTACTAACTGGGAAAACTTACTTTCCCATAACAAATGGCAGCCCAGGTGTTACAGTTCAACGTGAAAGGTCAACGTGAAGGGTCAAGGTGAAAAATTAATGTTAAAACGATTCGATCTGGACATGCACATTAGTTTAAGCAGCTTCGGAAATCAAATGGTACGGTTAAAGACGTAAGAGGAAGCAGCTGTAGTGATAACTAAAACACATTTGGATACACAATAGAACAAAAACTTTGATTTGCTAAGTTGAACTGTAACATCCAGCGTGTCTTCTGCTAGGGAAAAGACCCTTTTAACAATTAGCAACAATGATTTCTTCCTTGTCATCGACGTTGCTGAGTGAATTTTACCTAGAAAATCGTCATTAAGTAGTTAATGAACTTACCTTGTCTGTAGAAACGCGAGTTTTCGGCGTAGTAACTCTCAGCTTACTCGTCGTGAAGCGTTGTGTGTGACGCGTCGGGTGCACAGAAACCTCGTCAGTCTGCTCTAGCGTTGATGCTGTGGTCTTGACCGGTCTGATAGTTGCTTCAACCGAATCTGGTTTTCTTGATGTAGAGGACTCCATGTGACTTCCTGGTGGCGTAGTTGTGGCTGGCGGTTGGACAGTTGAATCTTCAAGCATGTCTTTAATGGTTGTTGGTACAAAGCGACCAGTGGATAGCGTTGGTTCTGTCGTAGCTAGAACCTCAGGCTTTTCCGTCGTTAACACTTCAGCGGTTGACTCAATCATGGGTGCAGTGGTAGTAAAATACTCTGGGAAATCGGTTTCCAATGTAAATGTAGTCTCTCCCGTGACCTGCGTAGCCTTCTTACCAATAATCCCTTTTGTCACACCACCTAGAGTAGCCAGATAAGGATCGGTGGTTATGTCAACAGCTGTGTACGCAGTTGTAGGCACTGGTCCAGATACAATTTTTTCCACAGTGGTCGTTAAAACCGACTCCTTCGTAATAGGTACAGTCTCCCGTACAATATTTTCAGCAGTGGTCTTAATAAGCGGTTTCTCTGTTGTTGATACAGTTTCTGGTGCAATACTTTCAGCAGTGGTCTTAATAACCGGCTTCTCTGTTGCTGCTACAGTTTCAGGCGCAATACTTTCAGCAGTGGTCTTAATAACCGATTTCTCCGTTGTAGATACAGTTTCTGGTGCAATACTTTCAGCAGTGGTCTCAATAGAAGGTTTCTCTGTTGCTGCTACAGTTTCTGGTAAAATATTTTCAGCAGTGATCTTAGAAATTGGTTTCTTTGTTGTTGAAACAGTTTCTGGTGGAGTATTTTTAGCAGTGGTCTTAATAAGCGGCTTCTCTGTTGCTGCTACAGTTTCTGGCGCAATACTTTCAGCAGTGGTCTTAATAACCGATTTCTCCGTTGTAGATACAGTTTCTGGTGCAATACTTTCAGCAGTGGTCTTAACAACCGGCTTCTTTGTTGTTGAAACGGTTTCTGGTGCAATACTTTCAGCAGTGGTCTTAATAACCGGCTTCTTTGTTGTTGAAACAGTTTCTGGTGCAATACTTTCAGGAGTGGTCTTAATAACCGGCTTTTTTGTTGTTGAAACGGTTTCTGGTGCAATACTTTCAGCAGTGGTCTTAATAACCGGCTTCTTTGTTGTTGAAACGGTTTCTGGTGCAATACTTTCAGGAGTGGTCTTAATAACCGGCTTCTCTGTTGTTGAAACAGTTTCTGGTGCAATACTTTCAGGAGTGGTCTTAATAACCGGCTTCTTTGTTGTTGAAACGGTTTCTGGTGCAATACTTTCAGGAGTGGTCTTAATAACCGGCTTCTCTGTTGTTGAAACAGTTTCTGGTGCAATACTTTTAGCAGTGGTCTCAATAACCGATTTCTCCGTTGTAGATACAGTTTCTGGTGCAATACTTTCAGCAGTGGTCTTAATAACCGGCTTCTCTGTTGCTGCTACAGTTTCTGGCGCAATACTTTCAGCAGTGGTCGTAATAACCGGCTTCTTTGTTGTTGAAACGGTTTCTGGTAGATTATTTTTAGCAGTGGTCTTAATAACCGGTTTCTCTGTTGCTGCTACAGTTTCTGGTGCAATACTTTCAGAAGTGGTCTCAATAGAAGGCTTCTCTGTTGCTGCTACAGTTTCTGGCGCAATACTTTCAGCAGTGGTCTTAAAAACCGGTTTCTCTGTTGCTGCTACAGTTTCTGGTGAAATACTTTCAGCAGTGGTCTTAATAACCGGTTTCTCTGTTGCTGCTACAGTTTCTGGTGCAATACTTTCAGCAGTGGTCTTAATAACCGGTTTCTCTGTTGCTGCTACAGTTTCTGGTGCAATACTTTCAGCAGTGGTCTTAATAACCGGTTTCTCTGTTGCTGCTACAGTTTCTGGTGAAATACTTTCAGCAGTGGTCTTAATAACCGATTTCTCCGTTGTAGATACAGTTTCTGGTGTAACTCTTTCAGCAGTGGTCTTAATAACCGATTCCTCTGTTGTTTCAAGCTTCTGTGTTGAAGGTTTCTTAGTGGTCGCAACTTCCGCTTTTAAGTCTGGTTTTTTCGTTTGCGTTAGGTACGAAACTGGTCTCACGGTTCTTCGCTTTTTCCCGACGATAAGGAAAGCTCCACTCCTGATTGTCCCAGAGTAGATCTGAGAAAATTTGGCGCTTGGGTTAACGAACTGACTTGGTAATGTAGGTCGAGGTGAGGTTTGATTCAAGCCTGAGGAAGGAGAAACACCGTCTTTTTCAGATACTTTTTCCGCATTACCGGAAGTCATTGGTTGTTCCTTTTTCACATTAGCTGGACTTTCAGTAACCGTATTCAGTTCTGAATGCGACTTTGTCCCTACGGTTGTCTCTGCTGTTCTGACATCTGTGGTAGATTCAATCGAAACTGCTTTTGATCCAGTTGGCAATGGTCCCCGTTGCGTAGTCGGCTTTTGGCTCCAAGTCTCTCTGCTTTTCGCATTGGTGACCAGGCTTGGGCTCATCGTTGAACCAACTGTTCCCACTGAACCGGTTTTTGGCGGTATCGTTTTTGTGGAAGGTGATTTATCTGGCTGAGAAGCATCCGAACTGGCACTTTCAGCTTCAGTTGTGCCATTCCCTGTCGATTCTGGGACAACCTTTGGACTTACGGTCGATTTGACAGCAGATCCAACTGACTCAGTCATTGGCTTGCGGCCATCTTTTGTTGTTTTGATGCTGGGTGTCGTCACCAATTGCGTTGCATTAGTAACGTCTGCCTTCCCCTCACCCGCGGGTGTGGCGCGGGAATCTGACTCTGACGTTTTATTCGTCAAAACGGCGGGCTTGAAGACTTCATTTTTACTTGCCGTTTCTGGTGGCAACGTGGTGCTCCCTTTCCTTTCATTCGAACTAATTCTATCCTAAAGAAAAAGAGTAAGGAATTAGGTTCGATAAAATGGCGTTCGAATACAATAGATCGTGGGGGTTTGGTTGTGGCGGATGGGACAGTTTTCCTAAATGAGGAAGCAGTTAATCAGTGCAAAAAGGTTTTTCACTTTAAACTCACACGAGTAAGGAATTTATAGAAATGGATGGAAACGTGGTGTAATCACGAAATGGTGGGAATGTTGGCAATTATGAAAACGCTTAATTGGCCACCATTCTGGTGTCTTGTACTTAGATGCGTGTCTGATGAAAAGCTTTGCTCCGAAACTGTAATCAACCAAGTCAGAACACTTCAAAGTCGGTGGACTGGCAAATCGCGTCTACGATCCATCGGTAAATAAAATGGACGCCTTAAAAATTCACGGAGAAGTGGAAATTAATCAGGTTCAATTCGCTCGTTAATGTGATAACAATGCTTTATGCCCCTTTTATTCCATGGGATAAATTGTTAAGTGCCCCCGAAAAATACGATGAAATTCAAAAAATTTCAAGACTCTGTTTAAGCCAGACGGGGGGGGATAGGTTCCCAGCTTTGACCTTCAGTTTTGAACATGGAATGAAATCAATGAAGAGTATACTGTCAACCAGTTATTCACTCAGACCAATAGACTTAGCTAGATATGCGGGGATACCTGTGACAAGGAGTACCTTTGCTTGCTTCTGCGTTAAGCCCACAAAAAGCGCTGGTTTTGTCCAGAAAGAAGCCTGTTCTTTGAACGGAAAGTAAAACCAAGAATACTCCTATTCGGGGGGTTCGGTAGGGCAGTTGATCTGCTAGCGATTTCCGAAACTCAAATTTGATTGCGTCCCTTAATAAGCTTTAAAACACAATCAGGCCACTGGCCACATCGTCACCAGAGTGTCCGGCAAAACTCTTCGAACAAACGTACGATGGATCGCCCGATTCAAGAGTAAAGATATTAAACCAAACAAATGGCAGGGGGGTCTCCCTACTGAAAGTCTGAAGACGTGATCATGAAGGCGACATCTGGTATGACTGAGCTGGGTGCGTAATCTCTGTCGTGCCTATGTGGCGGGCAGACCTTCGTCCTTTCGTGTAGTTTATCATGATGGTTTGTAATGAAATTGCGGTCATCTAACCTGTTGGCGGCCCCGTTTTAAGTAGACACTAGACGCAGGGGCCAAAAGTAAAGTATTCTTAAATCGGTGTCTATTTTCCTTCACACTTTCGGCATCAACAGATGAGTCTTTTAAAACTCGCTGAATCTTTTTACGAGGAAGTTGCAAAGGCAAGCCAGTCCGGTCTCCGTAAGTAACAGGGCGATTAAGTCTGGAGCCATGTAGGAATGGGGAGGGTTGGCCACATGCAGGGCGACGGGCCGTAAAAGCCCTAGCCATTAACTTGATGAGAGAGACTGAGTGAGTGAAAATATTCAACAACCTAATTAAGTGATAAGCTTGAGAGAAAGAAAAAAGAAGGCGCAGGATAGACAGGAACCCACCCACCTCTGGTTTGTGAGCAGATAGGACCGGATGATGAGACAGTTAAATCATTTTCTCGTTGCGCCAAAGATGTGTCCGGTGTAATTGTAAATATTTAACATAGCTAGTGCAACCGGGAATGAAGGCTACGGGAAAATGCCCCCGGCAAATGGAAAAAGTTAGAGCAGCATTCGAAGAATTGGTAATTTTCGTTGAAAATTTAAAACAGAAAATCAAAGAAGTCCTCCTTCAATAAAACTTCTATTTCAATTGACCAATTTGCTCACAAAAAGACTATTCTTCCTTTGGAAATCAAAACGCCTTGGAGCCTATTGTCTGAAAGCTTAGGGGAGGTTTTGTTGAATGCCACCAAACCAAAATGGCTTTCTCAGTTCACGACTTCTGGTTAAACCTAACAAACCCATTGAGCTCTTTGGATTACCAGTGCTCATTCGATTCGGCCTGTTAAATACGCCAACCTCTTTAAACTGTTCTGAACGAGTTCTTCGGCGGTACTTGAATTCGTTCAAGTGGAGGGTGCTTGACAACCAAAAACCGGGTAGGGACAACCCAAAGAAGCGTTATTCCCACCAACGCGTGGATTCTAAGCGGCTAGATGATTACACAATAACATACACAGCGAGTGCTTGCAGAGTGGTGCGTAGCCACTGAACTCGTGCACAGAACTGATGTAACTGTGCACGCAAACTACACATGCAATTAAAGGAAGAATTGAAAAGACTACCACTTACATGATTAGCTCCCATGCACTTCGGAACAGCTGTATTGTGGTCGGACAAAATCTCCAAATCAAAGATAATTCCCTGAAAGATCAATAGTCTGATTAGGAAAGCGGACAAGACTCCCTCTCTTAGCATCTTGACGCGAAATGATGAGGTCGTGCAACGGCACTGATCAATGCGGTAACCTCAACTCGACTACCCTGTCCACATGCGGTGGTACGATCTGCTCTCGTTGACCAATGCAGCCCGACTGTCAACGGTTAATCGCCGTTTACTGAGCTGGCTCGTTTAACACGACCCTGCGATCATCAAATTGTGACAGTTCTTTCAGTGAATCAACTCAACTTTCGGCATTTTTAATGTGCACGCCCTAATCAGCTCTTCCCCTGCAATTCAACACGCTTCCTCAATCATCCATGCCGCTTCCTGCCATGGTACACAGTCTGGGCCCTCGGTCTGTCTTTTACATTGCCCAGAGCAGTAGGAGACTCGCTTTGGTGTCGTATGCTGAGAGCCCGTTTTCAATAGCCCGTCCAATCATAATAAATTCATTGGATTGACATAGGAAATAATTCTGTTTTATGTACAATTGAGACAGTAAAATGACAGAGGAGGATTCTGGAGATGAACGTGGGAAAGCAGGTAGATGCCCGGGTGACAAAAAGCTAGTTTCAAGATCCAATATCAAATCAACCAAGGCTGTGTGTATGGGAAATGCCAGCGAAATGGAAAGGAAGTGGATAATTCCATAGGGAATTTCCATCACTGGGTGGGGAAGAATTGGAATTTCACCTTTTCAAGAGGGTGCGGAGAGGAAAGAAACCATTGGATTTTTGAATACGGGAACATTGAAAATAAACAGAGAAAATCTGGTTATTTTTCAGATGTACATGCAAAGGAGGGATAACATTGGTGAGATGGGGTGAGAAAAATGACGATCTGGGCCTAAGTAAGCTTGACGTAAACCACTCGTGCTGCGCTGAAATGATACAAGAAATTCCTACTGCTTTTATCTAGCAGAGCACGTCCTGCGTTCAAGGGCTGGCTTGATGACGGAAATCCCTGTAAATATTTGGAGCAAACGCTCAGCTTGAGCAAAAAGCAAAGTAAATACGGAATGAAGTCCCTCGTCGCATCATTTCACCTTCTATGTACACAAGCATTTTAAGGGATAGTTTTATGAGATTCTTCTTTAAGATATTCAATCCTTCTTTAAGATATTCAACCCTTCTATATTATCTCCAACCCTTCTTTAAGATATCCAACCCTTTCGTTAAGATATCCAACCCTTCTTTAAGATATCCAACCCTTTCGTTAAGATATCCAACCCTTCTTTAAGATATCCAACCCTTTCGTTAAGATATCCAACCCTTCTTTAAGATATCCAACCCTTTCGTTAAGATATTCAACCCTTCTTTAAGATAATCAACCCTTCTACATTATCTCCAACCCTTCTTTAAGATATTTAACCCTTCTTTAAGATATCCAACCCTTTCGTTAAGATATCCAACCCTTCTTTAAGACATCCAACCCTTCTTTAAGATATCCAACCCTTCTTTAAGATATGCAACCCTTCTTTAAGATATGCAACCCTTCTTTAAGATATGCAACCCTTCTTTAAGATATCCAACCCTTCTTTAAGATATCCAACCCTTTCGTTAAGATATCCAACCCTTTCTTTAAGATATCCAACCCTTCTTTAAGATATTTTGGCTATCCACAAACGGCGTAATGAAGCTTTAATTTTGTATCATGCTTTCGCTCGCTGTCGATATTTCCCTTCCTCTCTCGACTAAAGCAAGTTTCACTGCAATCCATTCGCTCTGGCGTCCGATTATAATTATCTTTCGCGGTGTTCAGCAGTAGCATTTTAAGGACAGTAGATGACGTATTCAAAATGATTCTTGTCTGATGTTAACAAACTGGCTAATGTGTTAGCTTTCCTGCTCGGTGCCGGCGCTAAGAGGGTTCACTATTAAGGAAGGCTTCCATTCATAGCAAATTGCGACCCCAAAATAAAAGGAAATTAGACAATAAGCATAGTTTTACAAGCACGAGTGGAAAGGAAGGGCTGGCTGGCTGGCTGGCTAACCTGCATCCGGGGCAACGCAGCTCTGATTCATTAGACCTGATAATAAATGGATCATCACCTTTACTGACTTCATTTGAGAATAAAAATTAGATTTGAGAATCATTTCATTGAAAACTAGAAAGTATGAGTAGTTATCTCGTTTTTGTTCTGGTCATTTCTGTCCATTCAGGACTTTTCCTGGGTCTTTTTCTATCACTCTTTGTCTCTCGTCCCCCTCTTTGCCTCTCCATCAATGTCTATCTCCCTCTCTCTTTATCGGTCTATTTGTCCATTTATTTTTTCATCTATTTATCTATCCGACTATCTATCTATCAATCTACCTATCTTTCTATCTATCTTTCTATCTATCTTTCTATCCATCTTTCTATCTTTCTATCCATCTTTCTATCTTTCTATCTATCTTTCTATCTTTCTATCTATCCTTCTATCTTTCTATCCATCCATCCATCTATCCATCCATCCATCTATCTATCTATCTATCTATCTATCTATCTATCTATCTATCTATCTATCTATCTATCTATCTATCTATCTATCTATCTATCTATCTATCTATCTATCTATCTATCTATCTATCTATCTATCTATCTATCTATATGAATATATATGTATATTTGTGTAAATAATGAATAGATAAATATAATAAATTAATAAATGTATAGATTTATATATTCATCAGCTAAAAATTGATAAGCTCATAAAAATTTTAGAGATAAAAACAGACCGATATATATTTATTTATATATATCTATATATTTATACATCGTTTGAAGTTTCAAATCCCAAATACCGATCATATGCGTAATTTTGCTCAGGCCTTGGCAAGGTTTTGAACGGTTTGAGATTATTGGTACGACGAAATCCTATTCCGCCAAAACTACTCTTGTCAAAACACTGAAATGACGATAAACATCAAACCAAACTTCGCAACGTCTGAAAGCGCTGTATCGCGTTTATTGAAGAGCGGGGACAAAGGCTGTTTGATCGAGGGCATTGAATTCTATTGGCAATGGTTCTCTGCATGGAGTCGAAGATAATAGGTAGTGAGCACATTAGACCCGACGTTAACAAATTAGGTTGGATGTTTAGCATTCATACGTGATATCTGACCTTTGCTTGCAAACAAATTAACGAGTTTTGACAATTTGTTTGCACGTGAAACTTGACCAACCTTCTCCCCCATGAATCGGTCATTGGTTAACAGCGGCATGCCGTCTGTATCGAATTATCCAACTGGCCCGATCACTTTGATATCTGACTCGATTCTATCGATTTGCGATCCGATTTGTTGATTTACCGATTCAGTCCCTCTGATTATTGGATCGATCCGTTTGATTAGTGGTCTGATTCCCTTGATGACTGGCTGGATTCCTTTGATCATGTTTCGATTTCTCTGATGGGTTCGATATCTTTGATGAGCGATTCCATTTCTTTCATTGATGGCTATAATACATTCTGAGTAAATTTAACTTCAACTCACGAATGCTAACGAAACCTATTTCCAGAGTTCGACAAAATGGCCACGCCGGTGGTATAAGAATATAACTTGTAGCCATCTTAAAATGAACGGCAAATGGAGAACAGTTGTACATTGCAGTACTCTAATGAAATCCCTGGTTCAAGGACATCAGACATCAAAGAGCACTTGATTCCAACCGGCGACAGCTAGCTTTGTGTCTGCACGTTATCTATATGTCATAAATGTTGTCATAGGATGTTCCACAATTTCACTTTATGGGCTCAATGCTGTTCAACAAAAATACATAGATGCGTGTATCTGTGCTATAGTGAAGTATGAGTCTGCCGATGGTATATTTACCAGGGTAGACCAGCACATCCCTACGTATCATCAACGACGACTAGAAGAGATTGCTTGCAAGAAGAGGATCCGAAAACAAAAGCCAAAGACGATCTCATATGAAACTGAGACCTTTTCGAAAATTTCAAGACTTGGTACTTGAAAGTCCCACATGGGCGACCCAACATGGTGGAGAAGCCTGTAGAACTCATATGAATATAGTCAACGGGGTCTAATTAGAACTCGTGTCATGCGAAATTTGGCAAACTCGAACAAAATTTCCAGGTCCCTTGAAAATCTCCAAACAAAAAACATATACGATTCCAATCTCTGTAATTCGAAGCCTTCTTAATTCGAATATTTTTACGATTCTCCAACGAGTTCGAGAACTAGACAGAGTCAACTGTAGTTGGATTTCGTCGATGTTAAGACTTCATGTGTTGTCTACTGCGTCTATTTTGCGTGTCTTGTTGATTAAACTGAACTGTGATAAATCAAAGATAAACCACAAGAGCTTCAAATGTGCAATACGATAAGACAGAGAATCTCGCACATAGCATTGCCGCTTCTCGCAGACGTGTTTTGATGTAGGGAGATAAGCAGGGTCCACAAATCAAGGTGTGCGGGGTTTGAGCTTCTTGGAGGAGAACAAGGGACTCTTTCAGGTACGTGACGAGTCAAACATAGTGCTTGCTACCTTCAGATTGGTGCCTGGTGTCATCTGTCCCATAGTCGAGTGGAGACAAATAGATATCAGCTCCCGCACTTGAGTACACTTGTAGAGGATCAAGTGCGTAAATGACCTACAGAGCTTGTCATGAGTCATGTCATGAGAAAGTGGGCTACTTGCGATTCCACGACATCCCAGAGGTGACATCAACAGGCTACTCTTCCATAAAATGGTATCATCAAGACAGCAAAGGATGGTAATGACATCGAAGTGACCCTAGGGCCTTGATGCTAACTGCATAAGTCGACTTCCCTAGACTTCGCATGACTGGATTTCGTCACACTTGGACTTGGCTAAGCTAAGCACTGAGCCACAGCCAGGCAGCATTCGTCATGGAAGTCATCATCACGCAACCAAGTCCCAAATGGCATTGCCGAAGTAGTCTTCTGAAAACCAAATCAAATCTTTACTATGAGGCATACTCGTCCGTAGTTCTTCTTATTGTTTTTTTCTCTTTTAACTAATTATTTGTCCTCATCTTCTATTTCTCTATCTTCTTCGACATCTTCTTCGTTTTCCTCTTCGTGTTATCCGCTTCTTTCTTCGTCATCTTCTTCGTCATCTTCTTATCTTCTCGTTTTGTTTTTCGCATTCTTCTTCGTCATGTTCTTCGTATTCTTCTTTTACTGGAGCTCTAATGAAGTTGGTCATTTAACAGCCACAATCCATGAGAGGAATGCGACAGTTTTGTTTCCTTCATTGACATCCGATATCTTTTACATATGGACTGAGTATTCTCTTCTCGTTCCCACCCCTTCCCCACCCAACCGGAGAAAGAAAGACCTAACCCCTTCCACTTCTCCCCGATCTGTTCATTCTAGCCTACTTTCAATCCCTGGATAGGCAGATATTTGTTGACCAATGGTGGCTTTCCTTCTTTGCTTTAGTGGGCTGCTACGGTGCTTTTAATTGGAAGGCTATTCATACTCATTAGTGCTTCAAGGTCATTCAACTGCGTAAAGAAGCTCTCCTGTTTTTCTTCCTAATGCCTTCGTCATCTTACGATCTCGATACATTCTACTCCTTCGTCCCCTACCCTGGACCCCTCTTTCGCTTTATCGTCCACTCTCTGTTTCCGCCCAGTCCAATGTGTGCCACGCCCTACTCTACCTTGTTTTCCATGTTCTGCCATGAGATACTGCCGAGGCTTTAAAGGGTGTTATTCGGTGTCAGATCTCTTCAGTAACTGCACTTAGAGCCGAAGTTCATGGTTACAATTCGTCACATCTTTTAGATGCCCAACCCATCATTTCTGACTGTGAGTAAAATGTAGAGGCCATTTTAAATTCTAATTGTACGCTACAGTCAACTTTGTCTAATTCGAACTCTCTGAGATCGTAAAAAGGTTCGAATTACATAAAACTTCGAATTACAGAGATTCGAATTATAGAGGTTTTGGGGGGGGGGACTTTTCTGAGGGACCTGAAAATTTCGTTCGAGTAAGCAACTGTTCGAATTACTCGAGTTTGAATTAGCCAGAGTTGACTGTATTCCTACTAATCAAGTGGGCATAAACGCTGTGCTCGGTGTTGCCACTCAAGTTAGTGTAAGTCTGTTCGACGGAGACAACTGGATATGACGTACGGTCTACGCTTTTGATGTGAACCATTACGCCGGTATTCGACATATTTGCTCTAAGGCATCAAATTATATATTATGTTCAAAGCCATGACAAACATCTTCGGTGAGTATTTAATGAAAGACTGCATTGACTGCTGGCTATTACTTCGGGCGGTGATTTTAGAGGCACATCCAAAGATAATGCAGTTTAATACAAAGCGACTATTTGTGGGAGATTTCCCATTAATAATATTTTCACAGCGTTGCTACAGTGTTGGCACACAGATTAACAATAATGAAGTGAGAAAGGAACAATTAATGAAAGGATCCGAAATGGCAGTTTTATGAGAAACAGATACTAGAGACAGTTTCCATCATTTAGCCATTGTAACCATGAAATATTCCGCTGTTGGGGAAGTGCGTGCAACTACTTGGAAACATTTCAAAACCATGTTATGACTTCAAGACAAAGCACAATCAAAAACGAGGCTTGGAGGCCTCAGAAACGTTGCCAACCTCTCGTGAAAAACAACAACAATCAAAGTCTATGTGCCACTACTGTGTGGCTTTAAAAACGAACAGATCTCGGTATAAACCAGATGCGTGTGGCAGCGATAATTGTAGGAAGAGATACGGTGGTAGATCTCTCAGGTGATGGCTAGGAGAGGTCGGGGAATGTACCAAGGTGTCCTTAGTAGACGTATGCAGGGTGGCCCTGGATCGTGAAGCCTGGAAGAAAAATCCTATGTTGATGCAGATGGACAAAACGAGGCAAGACGAAAGGTGTTCTTATATGAGAATCTTTGAAATGTAAGGCGAGCAAAGATTTCCAGGGGGTTTTCCCCTCTCATTTCTGGTACTGGATTTGTTGCCGTGGCGTAGTGGTTAAGCATGCAGACTCACAACACAGAGGTTGTAAGTTCGATTCCTCCATTTGTCACTCTTAAAAACACGCCATTAGTGAGGAAGGCAATGTGAAACCACCTCATGAATTCCACTTCCCTGGAAAAAACTCAGAGCCCTGTCTCTGGTTTCTGCTAAGCGCCAAAATGAGTATGCAACCCAGTTTTTTTAAGACCCACGTGCTCAAAATCTAGTGCAGCATCTTTCTTATATAAGATAAAAACTTAATCTGACCCCGCTCTCCTCTTAGCCTTTCGCTTTCTTCTTTCTTCCTTTGTCGGGGCTTTGTATAGGCGGCCATCATGGCCTTTCCTTAAACATGATTCACTGAAAGGAAATGTGAACCAGACTTGGGTTTGGGCGTGGCATTGGTATAGGTGTGGCATTGGCATATGTGTGTCAATTGTTGGCATCTAAACAGCCCCTTATCAATGAAACTTCTCATCTGTGCCGAAAACAGTTTTGTCCTAAAACGGTTATTCTGGCCGGCTTCTTTTTATTGAATAATCCTTGTCCGGTGGTACCGGTTGTCCGGTTGTCCGGAATTCCTTATGAGGGGAAACAGGAAGAGTTCCCGAGACACAAAAGCCTATGAAGACCATGTGTTCTCTTATGGCATACACAACTGCGTCGCATACTCGATTTGGGGGGCGTAGGAGAAACCAGAGACAGGGCTCTGAGTTCTTTCTAGGGAAGGGGAATAATTGAGTGGTATCCCATTGCCTTCCTCTGCGTCGCATACTCGATTTCGAGCGTAGCAGAAACCAGAGACAGGGCTCTGAGTTCTTTCTAGGGAAGGGGAATAATGAAGTGGTATCCCATTGCCTTCCTCTGCGTCGCATACTCGATTTCGAGCGTAGCAGAAACCAGAGACAGGGCTCTGAGTTCTTTCTAGGGAAGGGGAATAATGAAGTGGTATCCCATTGCCTTCCTCTGCGTCGCATACTCAATTTCGAGCGTAACAGAAACCAGAGACAGGGCTCTGAGTTTTTTCTAGGGAAGTGGAATAATGAAGTGGTTCCCGTTGCCTTCCTCACCGATGGCTCCTATGGCATACGTAATGGTCCAAATTAGAGCGCTTCCGATCAATTGTTGCCTTCTTGTATTCTATATAGGCCTATTATCATTTCATGATAGGATTTCAGGTCGTCCTGCGGGTATCACGTCTCGCAAGTGGTACATTGCGTTTATGCGTACCTCTCCTTTCTCGGTTAAATCAGCTGATTCTTCTTACGGTAACTGCACTGGTTTGGGGATCGACTCACAGACCCGGTGGCCCGGTCCACGTGAAAACTACAGTACATGTCAATCAAAATCTGAGGAGATGAACCTGCTTAGAAGAAACAGGCCCAGCAATTAAATGCTTATGGAATTCGTTGAAAAGAAAACACCAACGATGAAATGATTATAAAATATGAAGTACGAGAAAATTACAAACTGTTTGATCAGTTGGTCCCATGGAATAGAGACTTGCCGTTGAAAGCAAGGCAGGCTTGACTCTACAGCACAACTACTGTTAACCAAAGGAGATGTGGAGGAGCTCGATACAGAGGGTAGGAGTTACGAGGTGCGGGAAACTTGCAGTAAGGAAACCCCTGTTGCGTGTTCATGAAACGTCACATGAGCGATGAATGAGCATTGTATGAAGCAACGAAGGAGGAGTTGCAGGGGGTAGTTTTAATGCTCCTTCTGAGTGGAGTTTTTGGATGGCTTGACTGATTGATTAAACAGGGTACTGATGCTTGACACGACGAGGTGTAAACAATCAGACCGCTAACGGTATCAGCGCAAAATCTTGCATTAAAAAAACGTCAAATTAGCCATAATCTCATTTCAATGATGATTTAACAAAGATCATGCTAACGAACATCAAAGCAAGAATACTGGATGTAAATAATTCAAAGGCATGATCTCTGATCTGCGATCTTCGCTTTCAGCAATCAAAAGCGACTTCGCAATATTAATCGAATCAGGAGACATTTAGCAGATATGTTTCTTTAGATCTGAATGCGTTTTACTGCTAATCGCACAAGATGATTTTCAAAGATTTTTATCTTGTTAATTGCGACGTCTCATGCAACCATTATGCCCCCGTTGTCTTACTCTAATCGCCACGGTCATTCCCTACGCTTGTCGTCTTCATCGATTCCGTATGCAAGCCCTAAGCGAAAACCTAATTAAGACTTTAGTACTCAATCCACGAGTTATATCCCACAAATCATCATTCATCCCAAGAACATGCAATTCATGAAACGTCTTGCCTTCTACTTGCTTCCCTGACTCTTACAACTTGCAATCTTTCAAATCTAAGACCAATAAACTTGATATGATCTCTGTCTTTCTTCTTAGCCTTTCGCTTGCTTCT